>WBNM01006766.1:0-13221 GCA_013399055.1 Ramphastos sulfuratus | reverse complement strand
AGGGAGCAGCCACAACCTCCCTGGGCAACCTGTGCCAGTGTCTCACCACCCTCACTGCAAACAACTTCCTCCTAACATCCAGTCTAAATCTCCCCTCTGCCAGTTCAAACCCATTGCCCCTTGTCCTGTCATTACAAGACCTTGTAAATAGTCCCTCCCCAGCCTTCCTGTAGGACCCCTTCAGATACTGGAAGGCTACTATAAGATCTCCTGGAAGCCTTCTCTTCTTCAGGCTGCAGAGCCCCAACTCTCTCAGCCTGTCCTCATAGTAGAGCTGCTGCAGCCCTCTGAGCATCTTGGTGGCCTCCTCTGGACCCGCTCCAACAGTTCCATGTCCTTCCTGTGCTGGGGGCTCCAGAACTGTACACAGGACTCCAGATGACAAAGTTCAGCTCTTTCTGTGGGCAGAACCCCAACATACTGATTTCTTGTCCCTTTTCCCTTTCCAGTGTTGCTGCCTGTCTTCACTGACAGTAAATAAACAAAAAGAAAGGGCAGCAACTCACAGCAACCATTAAGGCAAGAGAACTCCCTTTCCCCAAGTACATGGAATAGTAATGCCATGGTGACATGGAGTTAACAGTTTCTCCAGGTTAAAGCAAGGATGTTTTAAGTAATAAGGAGAGATAGGTGGGAACATCACTGAAGCTGGCCTAAAAGATTTCTCATCACAACACTGCAGAGAAGAGACTTAACCACATGACATCAACTAATGGAAACCAGAGGTATGTAGCCAAACCCATTCCCAGGGGACTCTGTGCTGTCCTTTCTGAATGCTACATCTTCTGTATCTATGTATCCAATAGCTAGATCAAGCTAAGACATATGAAAAGCCATTGCTTTTATCTGATAACAAGTCTGAAGACAGGAGGGTCAAAAGTTCATGAATTACACTTTAAAGAGGGGAAATAACAGCACAGTTATGCATTACACATTGCAAGTCTCTGCCATACATACCGATGGACATTTCTGGGCTCTCTTCCACATCAATTCAAACTTCTCTGCCTTTGGGGAAGGAGAAAAAGAAATTAAATTCTCATAACACAACTCTGGATGCAGTTATTCATGATCATTAAGCAGTACAGGGTACAGCTTCCATCTACAGGAGGTCTCACTGTAGGAACAGCTACCAACAAGTGCACGAAAAGCTGTATTTAGTTCCCAGCCCCATTTTTAAACACTGCTGTTTCCAAAATGCAGCAGCAAACTCCCTGGATTCAAAGCTTTATTCCTTGGAGGTTGGGGCCCCAACATTTCAGGCTTATGTTAAACCCTCTGTCAGTAACAGCTCCACTGCATCACGTAGTGTCAGTAGTTAAGCAAAATGCCCTATCTCTGGCCTCAGACTGTGGATTTTACATCACAGCCATCTGTTCTTCAGTATTAAGATGCAGCCTAGATATTTACTCTAGCAACATACTTACTGCTTAGATTCATACTAAAATCCAATGAATTTGGTCATCACTGATGAAACCTGCCAATCTCATTCACATGTTCTCTTGTGTTTCCCCAAGTCTTTTGCCTGCTCTTCTCTTCCCAGCACCCTATTATTAATCCCTCCTCTAAGGTGTTCAGGAAAGAAAACATATGCCCTTCATCAACATGAAATCCCTCCATGTGTGCTTTTGAGCCCTTTTCTCCAGCCAAAATAATCTTCTGGCAAAAGACCTTAGTTTTTTTTCCTCCCTGATGACACCAAGAGCTACTTCTAATGTGCTTAGGATCTGGTTTGCATTAAAGGCTTAAAATCTTCCAGAGGTCTTTTGAAACTGCACCAAAGAACAGCACCAGCTCCACTAATGAAGGACCTACACCATTTTAACTGATGTCCCTGGCTTTAGCCCTCTGCTGCAGTAAATGTGCAATTCAAACTGTTTCCACAACATCCATGTGTTGGGAAACCTGAAACACTAAGCTGATTGACTTCAAATCCTATGTTGACACTTACAGAGCATACAGCACCTGATACATTTAAAATGCTGCCTACCACTGACTCAAAGCTCAAAGGGTCAAGTAACAATTTCAAATCAGCCCCTGGATCTAAATGAAGTTTCAAGAACTCAGGGAACACATTGTTTGTGCTCAGCTGTGAAAAGACAGATTTAAGAGATCACAATCATGCAGAGACTCTGAAACTGAGAAATCCCAAAAGCAAGAGCAACTCCTTCAGCCTAAAACAGATCAACAACAATTAACATCTGGTAAGGCCATCAGGAATGAGAAGTATGATCTTATCACAGGAAGCATCATGCACTCTCTCAATGAAAGACAGCACTGACAAGAACTTTAGATGCATGAAAGTCAAAAGTGAGTAGCCATGTGCAAGTTGTGAGCCAAGTGCTCTAGTACTGCCATATTAAAGCTCAGTTAGCTGTCCCTGCTGCAGGGCACAGGGGAAAGAAATGAGGAACTCTGGAGGCCCCAGCACAAGAAGGACATGGAACTGTTGGAGTGAGTCCAGAGGCCATGAAGATGCTCAGAGGGCTGCAGCAGCTCTGCTATGAGGACAGGCTGAGAGAGTTGGGGCTCTGCAGCCTGGAGAAGAGAAGGTTTCCAGGAGACCTTAGAGTAGCCTTCCAGTATCTGAAGGGAGCTACAGGAAGGCTGGGGAGGGACTATTTACAAGGTCTTTTAATGACAGGATGAGGAGGAATGGGTTTAAACTGACAGAGGGGAGATTTAGACTGGATGTCAGGAGGAAGTTCTTTGCAGTGAGGGTGGTGAGACACTGGCACAGATTGCCCAGGGAGGTTGTGGCTGCTCCCTTCCTGGAGGTGTTCAAGGCCAGGTTGGAGAGGCCTTGAGTGACCTGTACTAGTGGGAGGTGTCCCTGCCTATGGCAGGGGGTTGGAACTAGATGATCCTTGAAGTCCCTTCTAACCTAAACCATTCTATGATTCTACAAACTCTGAGAAAAAAAGGATGTGAAAATACAAATACTTCCTTAATAGATCCTAGGGCCCTGCAAGATCTGCTAAATATTCCTTTTTAAAACTGCCTGGAAATTTAAGCCAGGCATGCAGTAAAAAAGTAGCAGCTTTACTGAGACCAGTGTAAGTGAGAAAAATGGGATAAACATTTTTGGAAAGAAAAGCCTTTTTTTGGGGACAATAAAATCCCTGAGTCCAGAAGGGAAGTTTGTTCTTGAAACATTTTCCTTCAAGGACTGCTTCAAGAAGTAACAGAACCACAGTTAGAAAAGAAAATTTTGCACACTGGCCTTTCAAGTGTACAACTACGGGAAAACTACTTACAGGAATAACAGCATAAACTGTATCTTTTGAAGAAAAATATTGATTCCAAATCTGCAGGAAACAAAGGAGAGGAGATACAGTTAAAACCAAGTACCTAGCAATAATATCAAATGCTTTTTAAATAATGCAATTTGCCATCTAACAGTTGTAAACACTTTGAGAAGTCATTATTTCAGTCGAGCCTGAGTGGCTTTGCTGCTAATGAAACACATTTCTAAGGTTCCAGAGTCCTTGCACCAAGTCACAGACTTCAACTAGCTAACAGAAATAAGCAGTGGGCTCAGAGGTGGATCAAGATACACTAGGCACCAAAAGCACTGCTCATGAAATTCAACAAGGCCAAGTGTAAGGTCCTGCACCTGGGTAGGCACAATCCCAAGCACAACTCTAGGTTGGGTGGGGAATGGCTGAGAGCAGCCCTGAGGAAAAGGACCTGGAGGTCTGGGGTGATGAAAAGCTCAACATGAGCCTGCAGTTTGAGTGCAGCTCAGACAGCAACTGTGTGCTGGGCTGCAGCAAGAGCAGTGTGGGTAGCAGGGCAAGGGAGGGGATTCTGCCCCTTTACTCTGCTCTTGTCAGACCCCACCTGGAGTCCTGTGTGCAGTTCTGGAGCCCCCAGCACAGGAAGGACATGGAACTGTTGGAGTGGGTCCAGAGGAGGCCACCAAAACTGGATGTTAGGAGGAAGTTCTTTCCAGTGAGGGTGGTGAGACACTGGCACAGGTTGCCCAGGGAGGTTGTGGCTGCTCCCTCCCTGAAGGTGTTCGAGGCCAGGGTGGATGAGGCCTTGANGGGAGGTGTCCCTGCCTATGGCAGGAGGTTGGAACTAGATGATCCCTGAGGTCCCTTCCAACCTGACCATTCATGATTTTTCCCAGCAATCATGCTGATGATTTCTAGAGAGTCTGAGTTGTTCTTTGGTTGGCTTTTGTTGGTTTGGGTTGATTTTATCTAACAAGAATATACAAAACCTCTTCAAGGCAAGATGAGACTTTCTGTAAAAGTCTTCACAACTTTTTTTCTTCACCACAGCAGGATACTAACATCTACATACAAACCTCAAAGTCCTTAATAAATGGACAAATAGAGGTAAAAGCCCAGAGTTCAGGACTTCTTGAGTTGCTCTTCCCCAGTCCTTCATAAATAATGAGGATTGTCAGCATGAAACAGAAACAGAGGAACTCAAAAGGTAACTCCTGAGCTACCAAATCCACTCCCTGCTATAACAGGTCACACATCATCCTCTTCAGAGCACATAATCACTTCTGTAATTCTTGAGCTATCAGGAAAGCAGCTAGATTTCTGCTCTTTAAGTCCCTTCAGATGTGCTGCTCCCCTTAAATGATCTAGTTTCTTGGCATCCAGTCTGATAAGGAAAACACCATTCAGATCTGACTCCAGCTGCATCAGAAATCTGCAACAAATGTGACTTGCAACTAAACAGAGGGACAACTTAAACTAAACAGTGCAAAGTCAAGCAGGTATGAAGAAAGAGGACCTTGGTTCACACTGTTCTTCAAACAAACAGATCCACCCACCTCCTTCCTCCCCTAACCAACTTTAGCATTAACACACAGACACTTGAATTACAAATTATGCAGACAAAGGTACAAGGTGGCAACAGCTCTGGGTTTATCCCTGCAAAACAGATGTAGCATAATCCATGAGTTACTGCTAGGATTTCCTTTTACCTGGCTCCAAACCTCACAGGAGCCTACTAATGCCACAAAAATGATAACAATAAGAATTACAGCACAGTTTCTGAGTGATTGAGTCCAGCTGTATCCTTCTTTGAGGTGTCCCTGCCTATGGCAGGGGGTTGGAACTAGATGATCCTTGAGGTCCCTTCCAACCTTACCATTCTATGATTCTTCAAGTGAGTACAACCTGGGTGGACTTCACTGTTTGAAGAAAACTAACTACTACCATTGATATGCATGGAAATATGTTTTCTAGAAGTACAAACTCATAACCATGGTTTTGGGTTTTTTTTTCAGTCTAAGTAAGATTTCCATCCTCATATGCAGGTTACTATTAAGCAAAAATGTGGAGCTAACTATTCTATTTAAATCCATCACCTGTTTTATCTCCTCTGCTGATTTTTCTTTCACCATCTCGACATTGAGAATGGAATCAAGAGTCTGCAAGAGAAAGCAAAAAGACTTTGGCACGCTGACAGTTCTCTGATTCATGTGGGAATAGAGTGGATGAATGCAATTATGGAGAACAAAGTCAAGCTAGAGGAACTTAATTCAATTAACAGTGTGACTTAGTCCTCTTAATTGCCAAAGAAGCCAGTAAATCATAAGCAGTAACACCCTGAGAAGTAGATTCACACACTGAGGCAGAACAGAGGAGATTCTGTCAGGACACAGAACACCCTCTGCTCCAGTTGTGCAGATCTCTGCTGAAGCTGCATGAGTCGCTGCAGCCTTTCACCTTCAGCCATCTGACACATGCTCTGTTGGCAGATTTACACAGAATGCCTGCCAAAATACAAGAATGTGAAAGAGAATAAAACCATTCTCTTTGTCCCTCTGCTGGCTGATCTTTAGAAATGTATTTACATGCTGTAAAGGCTGCTTAACTCTTTCCATTTATTACCGTGAGCATTTGGTACAGATCTAACTAGCTGGAACTTCCAGGGACTAGGAGAGAAAAGACAGGATAAAAAAAAAAGCAGAGTGACAGGAGGCTTAAGATTGAACATGATACCAATAGTAAAGAAAGCCATTATACTCAATTGCAGCATAAAGGACATTAATTTTATGTGAGGAAGCTTGGCTGAGCACCCATAGTTGCAATATTAGTTAGTTTATATCCTTGATTTATCAGCATGGCCTCTCCTAGTACTTAAGGTCATAACCCTTACCTTATCCTTTGTGAATCCTCCCTTTGATGTCTTCATGCCTGAGTGTTCTGCCTAGAGGAAAACATTCTTTAGTTTTCACAGCTGATGCTTCCATCCATTTATTTGCCTTTCTTGCCATACATAAGATGCCTGCTGACTAAAAGCTCAAGATACTTGATTGCTGCAGTGAATTTTTAATAAATTATTGATAAATCAGTAATAAAGCAAATTAATACTTTATANATTGGCCTTCTTGGCTGCCTGGGCACACTGCTGGCTCCTCTTCAGCTCCTGTCTATTACAACCCCCAGATCCCTTTCTGCCAGGCAGCTCTCCAGCCACACTGCCCCAGGCCTGTAGCATTGCTTGGGGTTGTTGTGACCCAAGTGCAGGACCTGGCATTTGGCCTTGTTGAAACTCATTAATGTTGGCCCATTGGTCTAGCCTGTCCAAGTCCCTCTGAAAAGCCTCTCTACCCTCATTCAAATCCACACTGTCACCTAACTTGGTGTCATCTGCAAACTTACTGATGACACTCTCTATGCCTGAATCAAGGTTGTCAATAAAGATGTTAAAAAGAAGTTGTCCCAAGACAGATCCCTGTGGAACACCACTAGTGCCTGGCTGCCAACTGGATTTAACTCCATTGATCACCACTCTCTAGGCCCTCCTCTCCAGCCATGTTGGATCTAGTATTGTCAAGTACTTTCTTTGCACTAAAAAAAAAAAAAATTATAAATGCAAGATCATGTTACTCTATCTGGCTAAACTAATCTGCAACTAATAAAAAGCCTTAAGTACAGAATTTGCAGTATTATAAAAAAAGACAAAATACTGCACTGGAATATTAAGCAATAATTTTATCCAACTTTTAGCCCCAAATTCTAGGGCTCTTTATCAACAGGAATGCTGTACCTTTGGAGCATTATGGTGATCCTGTATAAATGACATTACAGCTTTAATATACATGAATTATCAAAGAAAATGTGTCTTGCCTTCTCCTCCATGGATCTGATAAACTCTCCTTGCCTGGAACGTCCCACTGGCTGCTTTTTCACTTCATCTCTTTTTTCCATACGGGACTCAAACACCTCTGGACTGGATCTGAATTGGAAAATGCACTTTACAGTACTGGCTGATTGACATCATTTTGCCTTTTAAGCTGTTTGTTGGGGTGCTGTCCTTAAATTTTATTTGTAAAACTCTCTTATCAAGCTGATCATGTCAGGAGATGACTTTCTCTTCATTTTTTGGTGGGGTTTTTGTTTGGATTTTTTTTTGGTTTTTTTTTTTTGGGTTGGTTGGTTTGGTTTTTTTTTTTTTTTTGCTTGTTTGGGGTTTTTGGGTTTGTTTGTTTGGTTTTTTGTTTGGTTGGGGTTTTTTTGGGGTTTTGGAGCAAACTCCTGTCCTGGGTTTAAAGACCAACAGAGTGAGGCTCTCCAATGAATTAGAAAGAAAACAGAATTGTATTTGGAGAGAGATACAGATAGAAATTGCAAGGCAGATACAAAATCCATAAGCAACCCCCTTGAATTTTCCCCCACCCCAAAACTATATCTATCATTCCCAGTGCTCCAATCCTCCCCCCCATGCCTCTGCCATCCAAGAGGCCTAAACAGCCTCTGGAGGCCCCAAACCAGACCTGCTCCTTACGTGTTCTGATAAAGCAGCTCCAGCCAGACACAAGGTTGGAGGGGGAGGAAAGGAGAGCTGGCCTTGCTGTGAGTTTATGAAGAGATAGCAGAGTTATGGGATTGAATAACAATATTCTAGTCCCTAGAGGCCTTTTTTAACCCTATAGTTCCCAACCTGGGACAACTCCATAGGAATTTCAAGGCCGTGTTCAGCCTAAACGGATTTTCTCCGAAGAGAAAACTACACATTACCTCCCTACACCCACAAGCACTCAGCTGCCCCTCTTCCCAAAAGGCAGCCCCCAGCCACCCTCCTGACCCCATGCTTCCCCCGCCAGGGCTCGGCGCTCTCCTCCCCGTACCTCCGCAGCTCCTGGATCTTGTGCCGGTACTTCCCGTAGAAAGGGTTCTCCTCCAACTCCGCCTCCCCCGAGCCCTGCCCCGACCCCAGCCCGGACAGCTCCCGGCACGGAGGGATCAGCAGCCCCAGAGGGCGGAGGGCAACACGGCTACGCAAGGCTGCCCCCAGCCCCCAGGCCTGCAGCAGCAGCCCCGCCATGGCTGCCGCTCCGCCGCGGTCCGTCCGCCACAGCGGTCCGTGTGCCACACGGTCCGCCCGCCGCTCCGTTCCGCCCCCGCAATGAAACGGCCGGAGACGCAGCGGGGAAAAGCGAACTTTTATTGAGATCAAAGCCGCGTTACATGGTGAAAAGCGTGGAGTGCCGTAGCGGATAGCCGGCGAAGCACAACGCACGGCCAGCACGGTGCGGCTCCGCTCTCTGTATGGATCAGTAAGCAAACCGAGATACGCACCGGTCCTCGCACAGAGGTTACCCAGAACCCCACAGACACTGAAAGAAAACCCAGAATCACAGCACAACAGACTTGGCCTCCTGTTTCATGGTGTTCTGAATTCAGAGATGTTTCTCCGAGGACTCACCCTCCCAACACAAGAACACAAGAACAACACAGCCTCCTCTGGTTGGCCTTCAACCACCCCTCTGGCAACCCACACTCGGCAGGTGCGAGCTACAGGGGAGCAGGTCCAGGACTGTGTCGTAACTACACTCGCGGCTCTTAGGCCCTCTGCCATCTGCAGCATCACTAAAACCCAAAGCCAGCACCAGGGCCTTGGAGAGCCGGCGGGATGCAGCCCCGCAGCAGAGCAGGCACACGCTGCTCTCAGCTACCCTTGGCCAAAGAGCAACCACTGGGCTCAGTGAGGATCGCGTTTCGTTAACCTGATGGCACAAGTCCATCCTACAACAGCAGTTACTACAGCAATTACTGATCGACTGCACTCTGGACATGCAAATTAAGCAGCACCCATGGACAGCCATGCCTCAGTTGCCAATTTCTGCCCAGTTTGGCTCCCTGGCCACAGGCAGAGAGCACAGGTGGCTGGAGCAGTACATGCTGTCTCTAGCTGACAGTTTCACTACTGCTGTGGAAGCTCCTTCTGAAAATAAAGCAGACTGCAGCAAAACAAAAACACTGAAAGGTTCAGCCGGCAATACAATCATCCCTTAAAGTTAAAGGTCAGTTAAATTCCATACAAATTAAACTTCCAAAAATATTTTGCAAACTCTGGCATATAGCTATGATACATTATGTACAAATAAAATACCAGAATGGTTACCTTTTATTGCTCTTTTTTCCCCCCTTTTTAAATTTGGTTAAGGAGTTATACAGTAGTGTATAAAAGGGCATGGGAAGTGGCAAGAAGCAGATATTGGCTTCTTGTCCTCTCAAAAGCCAAGGCTGGTTGGTTTTGGTTTAGTTTTTTAAGCTCTACATTTTCAAATGGCACATCAAAAGCACTTTCATATTGTGTTATGGCTGCATTACCCAAACAGGACAGAAGAGCAACACTGAAAGTAGCCTAGGCAATGGGTAAACAGGGTTCCATTTTGTACATACATTTCTTCACTGATTCATACTTCCAGAATACAATTACTGAAAAAAAAAAAACAACAAACCACACATTCAGTCTAAAGTTTTATAAAAGTCAACAATTATGAACCAGGTTCCACAAACTGATGGTTTCATCAAGGTGGACAACTTGCAATTCACTGATCATACAAGAAACTCCCAACAAGATCAGTGGTATTTGAGAGAAAAATCATCCAAGTTGGCCCTGATCTAGCCTGCAAGTGAATTCCTTCTGAAAAAGTCACTGCCTATGTTCCAGAAAGTTATAAACACACTCAGTGTTTAGATCCAGCAGAATAAACAAATCCTCTCTAGTAAGGAAGCCTCACTTACAAAGAACAGGTGTCAATAGAGAATGACAAATGCAACTGCACACTCCTGTCATGCTTTTCATACCCCTCTATTGGTAAGAAAACAAAAGTTAGAAGTATCCAGAGGTGATCATGTTACCATTAGTCAGGAAACAGCCCACAGGTCTACTTTGGGTCTTCCCATTCCACTCACACTCCTGAAGACTGAGAGCTTTACCCAGAACACTTCAGAGTGACCCAAACAACCACGGATGAAAGGAACTGGCAGTATCAGCAACCTTGTTCAAAAGATCTCCAGTGATTAGTCAGTGACACCATGAGTACACCACTGAGTGTATCCCCTCCTGCTGCTAAGCAGGCTGCATTGTAGACTTTTACATTTCAAGCACCCATTACAGATATTCAATAGTTATTTATTTTTGTTTTAAAAACAGAGGCTCCTCTCACAAAATGCAATCTGGATGCACTATAGCAAAGCTAAAAAAATGACAAAGTGAAAACCCAAGCACTTGCTAGTTAATTGCTCCTGCAGGCTCATGACATAAAAATGCTTTTCAACTTTTCCCTCTAAAAATAAATCCTGCTATGATTTACCACTCTTGCTTTCCTCTGAGTCTGAATTAATTCCTGGGTATACTTAGTCAAAATTGGTAATTTAGCTGAACCTCTCAACCACTCCTCTTAGGCTCAGCCTCTCATTAGCAACAGCTTAGTACCAACACAGCCCCTGACACAATCTTCCCTTTAAATATGCATAATTTACTGTATCTCAAATATTTACAAGCAGAAGCAGCCCATCTTTACAAGACAGATTTCCTTCTGCTCTACATAAAGTGCAGCTCTCTAATTTAAGGCAAATTTCAGTGAAATATAAAAATCATAGTTTTATTTTAGTATGTACACATTTTAAATTAAAAACAAGAACTCCTCTGAAAAAAAGGAAAGAATGAGAGGAAAATGTTTCCAAGTTTGGGAATTTTCTGGATTTTAACAGTCCCAATATTATGTCCTAGTGACATATAAATTTGTAAGTTTCTTTTCACTAAATGCAAATGATAAACCAGAGGTGGCCATGTGCACAGCAATTTAGCTCCAAAGATCAGTAAAACATTGGGAAAGTGCAGATGTAGTTTTGTTTATGTCCTGTAGTTTCCTTTAGCTACAGTAGCATCCATCAATATCACATTCCTAGATATATATCCTAGACACCTAAAGCTAATCTCAGTTCTTGCAATGAGTATTTCTCATCTCCATCTGTGTCAAATTTCTTAAAGCTCTGTGACTCTGGGGCTGTAGAGCCAAGCAGCTTTTGAAGATCCTCGTATGATAGTTTTCCATCAGCATCTTCAGCTGCTTTTTCAAACAGATTCTGAAGATCTGCAAAGAGAACAAGGATTGAAAAGTAGCTCCTTCAAGTAAACAGGAATATCCTATAAGCTGCTCTTCTGGTTTTACTGCACTATGTTTCACTCCCTAGCAAAGCATCCCCAAGTGAGGGTAGTGAGACACTGGCACAGGTTGCCCAGGGAGGTTGTGGCTGCTCCCTCCCTGGAGGTGTTCAAGGCCAGGCTGGACAAGGCCTTGAGCGACCTGTTCTAGTGAGAGGTGTCCCTGCCTATGGCAGGGGGTTGGAACTAGATGATCCTTGAGGTCCCTTCCAACCTTACCATTCTATGATTCTAAGTGTGCAATTTGTCCTTTGTGTTGTCACAAGCCATCAGTAACCATTTAGGAATAAAAAACCAACACCCACAAACATTTCTGTATTAAATTACATTAAATCTGAAAAAAAAAAGTAATGTCTGTTTCTGGCCACGACTAATAGCCTGTTCTACAACCACTAACTGCATACAGATGCAGTTATCCTCCAGAAAAGCAAGCTCTGAATGACTGTTGCTATACCAACAGTGCAATGATATAAAGGGAAAAGTGGCGATTGGCTTCCTGCTGCAAAGTGTTGCCCTTCAGCAGCTGAAGAAATTGAACAGCAGGATCCAGAAACCATTCATTTGATCAGGCTGTGTTCTCTTANAAAAAAAAAAAAGTTTATTTATAATTCACACTCCTGTTTAAATCCCAGCCTCTTTTCTTTTTCCATGTTAGCCATTNAAAAAGAACAAGAAAAAAAAACAACAAACTCCAAACACCACAATAAAAATACAGAAGAAGAGGGATAAAAANTTAGCCATTCTCACCTTTTAGGTTTTTTGGGGGTTTTTTTGTGTTTGTTTTGGTTGCTTTGGGTTTGTTGTTGTTATTGTCTGGGTTTGGTTTGGCTTTTTGGATTTGTTTGTTTTCTTTTAATTACTTTTTCTTTATGTCTATAGTTTTCAGGCTTTTAAAGTTTACCTCATTTCTCCCAGAATACCCAAGAATGCCACCCTAAGTGGTTAGACTTATTAATATTTACATGAAATAGTCAGAAAAAGGTCAACCTCAAAAGGACATACCTTCAATGCTGGATATTCCTGGTAAGGACAGATGTCTCTGCTCTCCATTACTCTCTATGTTGTCATCAGCTGACCTTGAAGTCAGTCTTAAAAGGTCTATGGGCTTTGCTGTAGCATTCAGACTACTTTCAACTGTTACAAAACAATTTCTATTAGTCTTACTAACTCCACAGAATTACAGTTAGCAAAAGCAACCCTAACTTTTTTTTTTTTTTAGTTTTACTCATTTATTTTATTCTTTTTTTTTTTTTGCATCACAGATGCCATATGAGATAAAGAATGCTGCAAAATCATTTCAGTGTTGTCCCTTTTTACCAGTAACTGCAAGAACAGAAGGAAGGAAGCTTTTCTTTCTTTCCAAAACAGTCATGCAGCTTTGATCTTCTATGCTGTACTAGGGAAATGGGTATTTGTAAACCCCATATAAAGACTGCCTTGGAAGTGCTTTCTGCTTCTTGGTCTGAAAGTGCTGAGCAAGCTTTTTATAAGCTAATTATATCTGCCCACTGGGCTGCTTTCTCTCTGTCAAATCTACCTTCCACAACAGCAGGGCCTAAACTTCCAAGTTGCTGCTTAGCACATTAACAACAAGCAGAGTTCTACTGAAATGAGATATTTCCAATTTTGTCAAGAGCAGTAATTGAATATATAGAGCAAAACAGCAGAACTGAGACAAGTCAGCAGAGATGCAGACCCTTCCTCTCTGTTACACTTAGGTTTTGAAAAATAAAAAATAGATGTTACAAATGATAAATTTCTACAGGTTTCTCACTTTACTCTGCTCTTGTC
>WBNM01006763.1:14380-29776 GCA_013399055.1 Ramphastos sulfuratus | reverse complement strand
TGAGCTGTCAAGATCCCTTCCAGTCCCTTCTATGATTCTGTGACATCAAATAACAGCTCCAGATTTTTTTGTCTTCTAGAATCACAGAATGTCAGGGGCTGGAAGGGACCTTCAAAGCTCATTCAGTCCAACCTCCCTGCCACAGCAGGGTCACCTAGAGCAGATCACACAGGAATGCATCCAGGTGGGTTTTGAATATCTCCAGAGAGGGAGACTCCACAACCTCCCTAGGCAGCCTGTTCCAGTGCTCTGCCACCTTCACAGGGAAAAAATTGCTCCTCATGTTTCCATGGAACTTCCTATGCCTCAGCTTCCACCCAGTGCCCCTTGTCCTGTCATCAGGCATCACTGAGCAGAGGCTGGCTCCAGCCTCCTGGCACTCACCCTGCACATACTGATAAACATGGCTGAGGTATACTCTTGCTATACTCTTTCAGCATATTTCAGTTCTTAAGCTTTCAGGGGAAATGATGCTTTTGACTTCTTGAGAAAAATGTCTTGTTCCTTTCTTTGCAACTAATTGTATTTAGGATGAGTCATGAACAGCACAGCTGGGATAATACCAAGCTTGTTTTCCATAAAGCAAAAAAAATCACAGAATCATGGAATTGTCAGGGTTGGAAGGGACCCCCAAGGACCATCTAGTCCCAACCCTGCTGCCATGGGCAGGAACAGGTTGCTCAGAGCCTTAAATTTCAAGGATGGTGTTTCCACCACCTCTCTGGGCAACCTGTTTCAGTCTCTCACCCTCCTTATGGTGAAGAACTTCTTCCCAGTGTCTCAGCTTTCTAGCTTGCATCCATTTCCCCCAGTCATATCACTACCTAACACCCTAAAAAGTCCCTCCCCAGCTTTCTTGTATATCTGTATCTGTATATTCCAGTATCTGTAGCTTCAGATACTGGAAGGCCACACTAAGGTCTCCTTGGAGCCTTCTCCAAACTGAACAGCCCCAACTCTCTTGTCTCCACAGCAGAGCAGCTCCAGCTCTCTGATCATCCCTGTGGCCCTTCTCTGAACACTTCCCAGCATGTCCAGATCTTGTAATTAACCCTGAAATACAGAATGACCTAGAAACTTTCTAAAAGCTGGGTATCAAGAACATGGCAACAGCTCTGATGTGCACTGCACAATAATGTAGGTTGTTTTTATTTGTTAGGTTTGCAAGAAGAATCAAAGCTAAGTCAAGACCTCAAAATATTCAAAGTTCTCTGACCTTTGGTCAGAGCAGTGTCAATGGTATGAGACCTTGCAATGGGTTTGCAGGGAAAGGAGAGCTCCATTTTCATTGAGGTTATGTCCCTTTGGGTTTTATTTGATTTTCATTGTGTCAAAAAAGTTCTTCCTGCATCTGCTTGGCATTCCTTGCAGCAATGACAGTTTTGACTAGGCTAGAGGAAACAGGATGGAATTAAAGCTCATGTACTGACATCGTTTGACAATGAGCCATTCATTTTCCCTGATGTGTTCTTAGTAACTAGAACTTGCTGGATTTTGAAATGAGCTTCTGCAAATTCCTGATACTAAATAAATACATATTTTTAGAAGCAGGAGAAATGTGTTGGCTTTGTCTGTGAGATACAAGGTGAGATCTGCCTACAAAATGTTTTCTTTTTTTTTTTTTCTTTATCATTATTATCCTGCATGCTGCTAGTATTTTATGGTGGGACATGGCAAATCCTAGTTACACAGAATGTTTCTGTCTGGCTTAGGACATTGCTGGTTCATGGTCATACTTCTATCCACCAGGACCCCGACAGGTCAGTTCCCAACCTCTACTGGTCCATGGGGTGGTTCTTTCCCAGAGCAAGACCTTGTTGTGTTTCATTATTTACAAGGTNTGCCCTGCTGCCCACACTGCTCTTGCTGCAGCCCAGCACTCGGTTGCCATCTGGGCTGCATGCACGTCAGCCACTCCTCCCAGTTCGGTGTCATCAGCAAAGCTGCTGGCAGTGCACTTTGTGCCCTCATCCAGGTCCACTGATGCATCTATTGAACAGCACTGATCCCAGTACCAACCCCTGAGGGACCCCACTAGAAACAGGCCCTCAGTTAGACTCCATCCCATTGACCCTAACTCTGCCTTCTTCTCTTCAGCCCGTTTACAATCCATGTCACTCCTCCCTCATCCAGACCACACTGCCTCACTTCAGCTGCAAGGATGCTGTGGGAGACAGTGTCAAATGCTTTACTGAAATCAAGATCAACCACATCCACTGCTCTATCATCATCCTGCCCACACCTGGTTATGTCCTCATAAAAGGCTATCAGATTGGTCACACATGACTTTCCCCTGCTAAAGCCTTGCTGACTGCTCCTAGTGACCCTCTTATCCTTTGTATGCCTTGAGACAGTGCAGAGAAGTTGTTCCATCACCTTCTCAGGGATGGAGGTGAAGCTGACTGGTCTGCAGTTACCCAGGTCATCCTCCTTGCCCATTTTGAAGACTGGGTGACATTTGCTTTTCTCCAGTCCTCATGCACCTTTCCTGTTCCCCACGAGGTCTCAGTTCCAGGCTTAGCAGCCAAATGTGTACAAATAAACCGATCCAAATGCTGCTTATTCAGGCAAAACTCCTGGTTTGTTTTCACTAGATAAGGATTCAATAAAAATGGAATCAGGACTTCTGGAGCTGCCCCCTTAAAAGCCAGAAGACAACACTTTGCAGACAACAAATGAAAGATCAATGTGTAACAGTTCAATATAGAGAGCAATTTTTTTTATTATTATTTCTATTTCTTTTTTCTTATATATTATCTACAAGCACAAGCTTTCATCTTTTTTTCTTTTGAATGTAAAAATGCATACAGATCATTATATATATATCTATACATATATATATATAAAAATCAACTAGCCTTGTAGCAAACTGCCAGATGAAACTATCCCCAGCTCTGGGGACAACTTGTCTGGATCCAGGTGCAAACACAGTGGCTGATCCTCGCGTTCATCCGTGGTTGCGGCGAACCCCCAGACACGAAGATCCTCAAAGTTCTAGGGACATCTCGGCTCCTGATCCAGGTCCTGCAGCATGGGCGTGACTAACTCTTCATCAATTGAAGATAAATAGTTTAAAACTTCAGCAATGGCAGTCAACTTGCTGGAGGTAACAAGCATCCATTTCACCTTTAGTCCCCCTTTTTGTTTAGCGTCCTTCCCATCCTCTCTCTCTGCAGAGGTGACAACGGGCAGAGGAGAGGCTTTTAATGTTGGGTGTCATGTATGAACATTTAAACAGCAGCAGTAAAAACAGACTTCCAGCTGTTGACAACTGCTGCAGAAAGGCTACCAAATGTGGGTTCCTGTTGCATTTGGCCTTTTAAATGCACCTTTATTTTTTTTTTTTATTGTGTACCAGTCTGGCCATTGTAGAAATATGAGACACCCGGTAATAGGTTGCAACACTGTGAGCAACAGTAATTCAGGTTGCATTTAATACAAGGTAATATGTATCAACAGATTATAAGATGCTATATTCTAACTGGCTTGATAAGCAGCCCCTTCTGCCAAGGAAGAGAAATTAATGAGCAATTAAGCAAAGAAAAAAAAATGCTTGTGTGGGAAGGTAGGTCACAAACCAGGAGCCTCCTTCTCCATCAGGCGTTTATGGTGGTTGGCAGTTTCCAAATTCAGGCTCTGCAAAGGAATGTTCCTATTTTTATTAGAGGGTTGGGGTTTTTTTTTTTTATGTAAGGAGCCACATTGGCACAGTGGAACATTCTCTTTCACCAGGGTTTCATACTGTCTCCATACAGACATTGGAAAAGAAGATCTAAGTGGCTGGGGTCCTTTTGGACAGCATGGGGGGCCATAACTTCGCCTCTCTTGCCTTTCAACTCTCACAATATGAATGTGATTGATTTCTTTTCTCTTCTCATTCACACACCACCTTTTCCTATTTTAAGTGCACTCCACTCTGAACACCAAGAAAGGGTTTCAGAGCAAAGAACTGTCCAAGTTGTTCCAGAGAGGGGATAAATCAACTGTCTAGCACATCAACATAAAGACTTTCCTCCCAGCTATGCTGCCATGGGATTGCAGGTAAAGATTTTGTTTACTTCAGATTCGTGCCACAACACTTACTTGAAAAAATAACAGAATGACTTAGTGCCTCAACTTGCAACTGCTCACTCTGACTCCTAATCTTGCAACATACACAAGTTCAGGACTTCAGCTAATGACTGCTGGTGCCTGAGCCTCTCCTTCTCTCTGTTTTACACTGGTATTGATTCTACACCACTAATAGGACTGAAAACGNTGTGGCCCTCCTCTGGACCCAGAAGCACCTGGTGAAGTTCTCACTGCAGTGTGTCTGGCTGATGCATGGCAACACACCTGAATATGAGGACCAAAATAGAGACACTGATTCCAGAAGAGTGAAATGAGTTTTCCCTCTCTAGAACAGGGAAAAGAAAGCTAACAAACAGCAGTACAATCCAAATACACATCCGACTGCAACATTCTTTGACTGTCACTGGGTAAAAGACATTTTTTTAAAATTTTTTTTTTTTAATTACTTTGGTAAAGTATCTTTAAACCCAATCTTTTGAAAAAAAGGTCTGACTTGGGACTTTTCTCTGTGGACAGGGCTATACAGGCTTGATTCTCTAGCCTGTTGCACCACTTACATGGCTGCCTATAACTGCATGAAGTGCTATATCCTCACTCTCCCACACCTGTGGTAACTTGTGTTTGATAGCATTTTGGATTTTGCTTCCTCACAGAGGCACCTAACTGTATGAAGTACAAAGCAGTGGAGAATAAAGATGTAAGCCATTGATACAAGGAGGATGTTACTCAAAGGAGAATAGAATCATAGAATGGTAAGGTTGGAAGGGATCTCAAGGATCATCTAGTCCCAACCCCCTGCCATAGGCAGGGACACCTCCCACTAGTACAGGTCACTACTATTCCTATTTGTCATCCCAGCCTTTGGCTGTGCTTCTTCGTGATGCCAGTCTGAGCTGCATACCACACTGCCTAAAGGGGGCAAACACAACCAGTGGGAGACTCACACAATCTGAATCAGAATTTACCAGCCTCGGGTCTTGCATCTCTCAGCATACAGTTGACAAACCAAACAGACAGGAGGTAAAACTTGACAGCTGACTTAAATGAGACACACGAAGGTGCAGAAGGGAGGAGAAATGAAATAGAGATCTTTTATCCCAAAATCTGATACAACTTTCACTTCAATGCACCGGACAGAAGTCACAACTGACCTTGGCTCGTTCAAATCACAAAGTGTTGCTAGCAACATCTGGAACTTTTAACAGCTGGAAATTCGGGCTTAGGCATTATACATTTGCCTTCCCATGGATTCAGTTCTTCTGGATCAGATAGAGTAAGAAGAACTACTTGAATTGAAATAAGCCCAAAATAAGAAAAAAGGTAACCAAAAGCTAAACCCTACCCATACCTAAACCAACATTAACGTTCTTGTGTTTCTAGTTTGATTTCCCAACATGTGCACAACCATTTCCTCTTTGAGGGTGAAACACTGAAATGCCACTGATCACCTCCTGATGAACTCTGCAGTTTCAGAGGCTCTGGAAAAGCAACAGAACTTCATCTGTGTTGAAATGTGTGTTGGCCAAACACTCCATTAAGTAGACCTTTCCTGTATTTTTTTGCATACATGGATAAGAACATCAGCACTCAATAGACTGACAAAAATAAGAAGGAAGGACAGGTAGGAGTATAAGCACACAATGCACCCAGTTAGAGCTGGTGAAAGGTGTCAGGTGAACTTTCTGGTGGGACACAGCAGCCTCTATGCACGTTCAGTCCTTGAGAACACCAGTTGGTATGGTGGCTGATGGGCTGAATCTTACTCTTCAATGGCTACTAAGCAGCTGGCTGGTCAGAAGTTATTTTTAGGCACTACTTACTTGCAGGGGATTGGAGCCAGCCTTGTAGAAGCAAAAGATGCTCTGTCAGTATCAATCCCCACAATTATTTAGTCCTTTGGAGTTACCTTTTTTTATTATTTTATTTTATTTTATTTTCTCCTTTTTCTTTTTCTTTTATTTTCTTTTCTCCTTTTCTTTTTTCTTTTCTTTTCTTTTCCTTTTCCTTTTTCTTTATTTTCTTTATTATTTTTTATTTTTTCTTTCATTTATTTTATTTTTCATTTTCATTTTCTTTTTCTTTCTTTTCTCTTTTCTTTTCTTTTATTTTCTTATTTTATTTTTTTCCTTATTTTCTTTATTATTTTATTTTCTTTTTCTTTAATTTATTTTTCATTTTCTTTTTCTTTCTTTTCTCTTTTCTTTTCTCTTTTGTTTTTTCTTTAGTTTTCTTTTTTCTTTATTTTCTTTATTATTTTTTATTTTCTTTTTCTTTCATTTCTTTTATTTTTTTCTTTTATGTTTCTTTGTTTTCTTTCTCTTTTCTCTTTTCTCTTTTCTTTTCTTTTCTTTTCTTTTCTTTTCTTTTCTTTTCTTTTCTTTTCTTTTCTTTTCTTTTCCTTTTTTCTTTTCTTTTTTCTTTTATTTTTCTTTCATTTTCTTTTTTCTTTCTTTTTCTTTCTTTTCTTTTCCTTTTCTTTTTTTCTTTTCTTTTTTCCTTTTTTTTTCTTTTCTTTTTTTCCCTTTTCTTTCTTTGTTTTTCTTTCTTTGTTTTTCCATGTTAGCCAAAAGCACTGTGGCTGAATACACTTTGAAACAGGAAAAAATAAAAAGTCTGACCCTGTGTTATTCAAAAAGTGGTGCAGTTTATCTTTAAGTTTTTTGTTTTGTTTTGTTTTTAATTGCAAAGCTTCAACCATTTTTAATTAAATGTGCTCCGTCCGCCTCGTCTTTACTCCAAGCTGATACACTCTTAAACACTTCTCTGGCTTTAGTGTTTCTCTTGGTTATTTTTAGCTGCTGATTTTGGTAAGCATCTTATTAATTGCCTGCTTGACATGAGTGGTGGAGCTTCGCCTCCGAGTCTTGCCCTGGACCATCTTTCGACGCCGCACCTCGCGACAGAGCTCATAGAAGGCCTCCATAATGTTTCCCTCTCCTGTGCAGGCAGAGCACTCGTAAAAAGCACAAGCCAGTTCTGTGGCCAGCTTCTCACCTTCCTCAGTGCTGACCTGCCTGGAGTGATCCAAGTCTGCTTTGTTCCCCACCAGGATCAGGGTGACGTTTTTGGGTTTTTTAACCTCATCCAACAAGTTTTTAAGCGGCAGCACTTCCTCAAAGCTGCCTCTGTCCGTGATGTCATAAACCAGCACAAAGCCTTCACCCCATCGAACGTGGCCCTCTTTCTGAATGGCATCCTCCTGTTTTGGAAAGACAGACATCAGCCTTAGGAATTTGGTTTCACAGTATCACAGTATAAGCAAGGTTGGAAGAGACCTCAAAGATCATCAAGTCCAACCCACTACCACAGACCTCAAGACTAGACCATGGCACCAAGTGCCACGTCCAAACCTGCCTTGAACACCTCCAGGGACGGTGACTCCACCACCTCCCTGGGCAGNGTAGCCCCCTTCAGATACTGGAAGGCTACTCTAAGGTCTCCTGGAAGCTTCTGTCATGCTTTAAGAAGAAGGGAGAGCTGACCATGGGAGAAGGGAGAGCCGACTATGGGAGAAGGGAGAGCTGAGTATGGGAGAAGGGAGAGCTGAGTATGGAAGAAGGGAGAGCTGACCATGGGAGAAGGGAGAGTTGACCATGGGAGAAGGGAGAGCTGACTATGGGAGAAGTGCTCTTTGCTTTGGTGGGAATCATTAGCTGAGGCTCTCAAATCTCATTTCCTAGCTGTGGGAAAGCAGTGACTTTGTGCATGATATTAACACGTTGCTGGCTTGGCCCTGACTCAAGGAATGAGAACAAAATCATTTGATTCCCAGAATAAACCCTGACTTGTTTGCTTCCAGTGTTTGAAAACTCTAAACAGAGTCCCTTGCAGAAAGGTCTGGGTCCAGCATTCCAGCTTCAGCAGCAGGCTGATGGTGTTAGAGGAGAGGAGGCTTTGCTCAGAAGCAAATCTCCATTCCCAGAGTTAGAGAGAGATTCCCACTGTATTGCTGCCACCACCACCACACTCCCCTGGTGTCTGTTGGAGCCAAGGTACTGGATAACAGTACATGTACCCACGCACCTGACCAGCTGTATCTAGTATCTCCATGGAAACCACTTCATCATCAATGGTAGCTTGGTGACGATACGTAGACTCTAAAATAAGAACACAATTTTGGACATGTATTAAAAGAAGGGTTTAGTTCTTTTTTTTTTTTTTTTTTATTTAATCTTCTTTACAAGACCTGAGATGTGACACACTGCTTCAATATGTTTTATTTGTTGGAGCTCTTCCACACCTTCTGGAGCACACTGCAGGTCCTCCTTTCTACAATAGTGGCCCTTTTACCTCTCCCCATATGGAGTAAGCCTTTCTTTCCCTGTTTTACACCTGCAAAGACTCTGCACTCTGCACCCAACAGAGGGACAAAGCTTCCTGTGGCAAAGAGCTCTGCAAGACTGCACTCTACTTTTCAGCTCTGCTTATAGCGAAGGCTGGCACCCGTGAAAAACAAATACAGCTACTCTCCAACTATTCAGCTCAACAGCCTGCCATTGCATAGCCTGAAGTCTCACAAGATCAAAACCAGCATGGCTGCAGATCAGGGAACTTAACCACTAAGCCCAGGCCTTATACTGTGATAAAATTACAGAGCAGTTAGCTATTTCAGGAATGCCTTTTGGAAACACACTGAAATAATCACATTCCCCTCTTCTAGCAAGGGCTCAAGCAGTGATTTTTCCTTTGTATGACTTATAAGGATAACCAGTGGGCATTAAGCATTCACACTATGCTACAGGATAAAAAGGAACCTATTTGCTGTGTCCTAGGTTCTGGAATCAGAAAGCTAATGACAAAAGAGCTTGGTTTATCTTAACAAGCAGATAAACTAAGTTTGATAGCATTTGACCTAAAACTTGGAAAACTGTCTGTGCTAACATTCAGATTTATTGCTGTGGCTAGCTCACAGATGTCCTCTATCAAAAGGCAAATGTGCATGCTGTAAAACTGTGGCCAGTGACTAGGAATGCTTTGCACTGTCAGAGAGACAGTTCTTAGTTTGGTGCACGTGCCCTCAACAGGAATGAAGGAAAAACATTTCTTTGAAGTCCTTGCAAAGGGCTCACCTTTGGAGAATGCCTTTTTTTATTTAACTTTGGGTTGTGGGGTTTTTTTATGCCCTTCAGAGTGTCCCCTCTTCAGAACTGGGAATGTTTCAGTCTTGTCAGTGCTGCAAACATTCTTCCCCAAACCACAAATGTCACTTCCCTTCTGTGCCACCTTAATTGCTTTAAGTGGCACAGCTGCCTCTAATCAGGACAAATGGTCAATTTGATTAGGCAGATGGCAAGCCAGCTTGCTGTAGGCTTTCAGGCAATGCAGACTAGCTTCTTTTAAGACTTTAAATACCCCTTCTGTGTCATTTTGCAAGGCTGCTGAAGGAGCTGGAGTTCCGTCTTTGTGAACCTGAGGCTACAGCTCCACAGCAGCTATCTAAGTATCTCAGTGGTGTGTCTTATCTGTCCCTTCTGTAGGTCCTCCTACAGGCAGCAGTCTCCCTCAGCAGTAAAGGCAGGAGCTGTAGTTTGGTGTGGAAGCTGCAGTGCTGCACCTCCAACAAGTTCTTTCAGCAGTTTAATATCTTCATTGATGATCTGGATGAGAGGATTGAGTCCTCCATCAGTAAGTTTGCAGATGACATCAAGCTGGGAGCAAGTGTCAATCTGCTAGAGGTAGGAGGGCTCTGCAGAGGAACCTGGACAGGCTGGACAGATGGGCACAGCCCAATGCCAGGAGTTTTAACAAGTCCAAGTGCCAGGTTCTGCACTTCAGCCGCAACAACCCCGTGCAGTGGTACAGNGGGTTAGTTAATTAGAAGGTATTAGGTGATAAGTTGGACTGGATGATCTCAGAGGTCTTTTCCAACCTGCTTAATTCTGTGATTCACCTAGACGTGCATGTGATGTGCAGTGCTAGACTGGGACTTCCTGTGGAGCATTCCCCATCCAAGGCCACTGAGGAAATTACACTCTGCTTCTTTGGGGGAGTGTGTTGTGAAGAAGAGATGGCTTTCAGAGTGAGCAATGCCATCGTAGCTCCTCACTTGTTTAGCCCTTGCAGCGCTTGAACACCTTCAACCATCTGTCCCTGCTTGACAAGTAGCTGTTAGGAACTGGTCCACACAGCCTGAGAAAGTACACATCTGACCATGTTTGCAGCATGTTAGAAGGCAGAGTGTGTGGAAGCCCATATGGTCCTTCCCTGTCAAATGGGAGAATAAATCTCAGAGGAGCAGTTGAGCAGTCACATCAGAGCAGCAGCAGGAGCCTTATGTGATGCTCCAGGTCTCAAAACAAGGCTCTGGTAGCACTTTACATTGCATGTTTAACTCACTTTGGCTGCTCATGCTGGGGTGGAATTTGGTCCTGGAGGAGTAGCATTGATTGGAGTCAGGCTAGTGTAAATACATCTTAGGAAGTATGTGCCTGTTCCTGTGCTTTGGAATGTGTGGTAGCTGGGTGAATTTTAACAAGAAGTGCAAACCAGCTGGAGCTTTAAAGCATTTTTTGGGTGTAATCACAGGCATGGCTTCTCCTTCCAGGGAACAGAAGCATCTGAAGAATCCAGCCTGGAGAAGAGAAGGCTTCCAGGAGACCTTGGAGTGGCCTTCCAGTATCTGAAGGGGGCTACAGGAAGGCTGAGGAGGAGCTATTGATAAGGTCTTGCAATGCCAGGACAAGGGGCAATGGGTTTGAAGTGGCAGAGGGGAGATTGAGACTGGATGTTAGGAGGAAGTTGTTTGCAGTGAGGGTGGTGAGACACTGGCACAGGTTGGCCAGGGAGGTTGTGGAGCACAGAATCACCCAACGTGATCTTTGATCACATTGGGTGATTCTGTGCTCCACAATCTCCCTGGAGGTGGTCAAGGCCAGGTTGGATGAGGCCTTGAGTGACCTGTGCTAGTGGGAGGTGTCCCTGCCTATGGTAGGGGGTTGGAACTGGCTGATCTTTGAGGTCCCTTCCAACCTTCCCATTCTTGTAAGTCATGAACCCTGAAGNATTCTATGATTCTATGCTCATCTTGTAAGTCATGAACCCTGAATCTATGTTTTCCACTCTGTTTACACTGATCCTATGGTACTTCACAAAAGTACTGCCTTGGGATTGTTGTCTTTTGGTGGCTTGTGGGGATTTTTTTTCCCCACTTTTTGTTTTTACTGAGACTTATGGATAGGTAGGAATTGGGTGACTTGAAATACCTGCTGGATCCCTAACTAAAACAATCAATGACATAGAGTTTCAGCTAAGAGCCTTAACTCTTTGTTAGAATTAAGGAAGTGAATTATATCTTGTCTGATCTTCTGTACCACAGAAGCACTTAGAAGTCTAAAACTGGCCAGGTGACTCCATAGGCAAGGAGAAAGAGCAAAGTGCAACACTGCCAGTGGCTCCCAAGATGACTATAGGAAACTTTCTGAGCTTCAGACTGGCATTTGTACCAGGTGATGTCTATATACACATGGCTAAGAGCTCACAGAGACACAACAAACCTCAGACTGGCATTTGTACCAGGTGATGTCTATATACACATGGCTAAGAGCTCACAGAGACACAACAAACCTCAGACTGGCATTTGTACCAGGTGATGTCTATATACACATGGCTAAGAGCTCACAGAGACACAACAAACCTCAGACTGGCATTTGTACCAGGTGATGCCTGTATACACATGGCTAAGAGCTCACAGAGACACAACAAACCTCAGACTGGCATTTGTACCAGGTGATGCCTGTATACACATGGCTAAGAGCTCACAGAGACACAACAAACCTCAGACTGGCATTTGTACCAGGTGATGCCTGTATACACATGGCTAAGAGCTCACAGAGACACAACAAACCTCAGACTGGCATTTGTACCAGGTGATGCCTATCTACTATAGCCATAGCTATATGGCTAAAACCTCACAGAGAGACAAGGAACCTCAGAGAGATGTTTTGCTCTTTGGTGTCAAACCTGCTAGCCCCAAAGCAAACCTAAGGAGGTGCAGCTGCTGAGCTGTGATGTGCCTGATGCACTGCTAGTGGAAATAGTTGCATTTGGTGGTTTGCTCTGCTTCAAAATAAGTAAATAGATCTGACATCTTCATGTGGCTTAGGGGATGTGCTGTGCTTCTACTTATGTTTCCAACAAGAAAAGCAAAGTTGCTGATGAGTGTGGCTTTGAAGGCTGATGCCAGATTTCAGAGTGCACCTGGATGCAAAGCTGCAGAGCCCCAGCACTCTTGCTGGGCAAAGCACTCCTGGTTCTCACAGGCCCTATCATTCAAAAAGAAAACCCTAGATTTATTCCAGAAACATTTAGAGCTGCCAAAAGGCCTGAGAAACACTTTGAAAAGTGTTAGCAGTTGGTTTGGGTTTAAGTCTGTAATATATTGCCACGATTTATTAATAGCAACTGGATAAAACTTTCAGACTACCACAGCTACTGAAAAATCATGGAAATATGAGTAATGGTAGGGGGGAGTGAGAAAAACAAAAGCTCCCCTGTGGCTTTCTGTGTTGGTAAGCCTGTTACAATTGTCCCTGCTCTTCTGAGCAATATGATTTATAAAAACACAGGGTGGAGAAGGGAATGCAGCAAGTAAATTTGCACAGAGATAACTTGGAGGCCCATTTGAAGCCATAGACTGTCCAATAACATGATCACAGAATGGGCTGGGCTGGAAGGGACCTCCAAAGCTCATCCAGTGCAACTCCTCTGCAGTCAGCAGGGACATCCTCAACTAAGTCAGGTTGCCCACAGCCTTGTCCAGGCTCACTTTCAGTACCTCCAGGGATAGGGCCCACTCAACTCCCTGGGCAACCTGTTCCAGTGTTACACTATTCTCATGCTAAAGAACTTGTTCCTGATATCCAATCTCAATCTGCTCTGCTCTAGTCTGAAGCCATTGCCCTCAGCCTGCCCCTGCAGCCTTTGCAAACAGTCTCTCTGCAGCCTTCTTGCAGCCCCCTTCAGATACTGCCAGGCTGCTATTAGGTCTCCCCAGAGCCTTCATCCTCTCCAGGCTGAACACCCTCAGCTCCCTCAGCCTGTCCTCATAGCAGAGCTGCTCCAACCCCCTGATCGCTTTCTTGCCCCTCCTCTGGACCCACTCCATCAGGTCCATGTCCTTCCTGTGTTGAGGGCTCCAGAGCTGGACACAGCACTGCAGGTGAGGTCTCGCCAGAGCAGAGCAAAGTGGCAGAATCACCTCTCTGGATCTGCTGGCAGATGCAGCCCAGGATGTGATTTGCCTTCTGGGCTGCAAGCTCACACTGCCTGCTCATGCTCAGCTTCTCATCCATCAGCACCCCAAGTGCTCTTCTGCAGGGCTGCTTTCTGTCACCTCCTCCCCTAGACAGTATTGATAGTGAGGATTGTTCAGGCTCAGGTGCAGGACCCTGCAACTTGCTCTTTTTGAACCTCATGAGGTTCTCCTGGGCCCATCTCTCCAGCTTGTCCAGGTCCCTTTGGATGCCATCCTGTCCCTCTGGCATGTTGACAGCACCACTCAGCTTGGTGTCATCTGCAGACTTGATGATAGTGCCCTCAATCCTCCTGTCTATGGCATTGATATACATATTAGAATCATGGAATCATAGAATGGTAAGGTTGGAAGGGACCTCAAAGCTCATCCAGTTCCAACCCCCTGCCATAGGCAGGGACACCTCCCACTAGCACAGGTCACTCAAGGCCTCATCCAACCTGGCCTTGAACACCTCCAGGGAGGGAGCAGCCACAACCTCCCTGGGCAACCTGTGCCAGTGTCTCACCACCCTCACTGCAAACAACTTCCTCCTAACATCCAGTCTAAATCTCTCCTCTGCCACTTCAAACCCATTGCCCCTTGTCCTGGCATTGCCAGACCTTGTCAATAGTCCCTCCCCAGCCTTCCTGTAGGCCCCTTCAGATCCTGGAAGGCTACTCTAAGGTCTCCTGGAAGCCTTCTCTTCTCCAGGCTGCAGAGCCCCAACTCTCTCAGCCTGTCCTCATAGGAGAGCTGCTGCAGCCCTCTCAGCATCTTGGTGGCCTTCTCTGGACCTCCTCCAACAGTTCCATGTCCTTCCTGTGCTGGGGGCTCCAGAACTGCACACAGTACAGGTCTCAGTACAGACTTCTGAGGGACACCACTTGTCACTGCTATATTCAGTCCCAGCCTGATCCACATCACATCTTTGTCCTGTGCTCACTGTGACATATTTAACAGAGTTTGGGCCTGTAAGACTCAGCTTGGTCATTTATCAGACTTATTTGTCCACCAATATCCTATTCTATTGAACAGATCCATCCTAGAGGATTACATTTTCTAGAGAAAAAATATTTTCCTTGGAATTGGTAGTTCTTGGTTGATATTTGCAGTGAGGTGCAAAGCTGTTCTCAGCACTTTATTAATCTGAGCAGGCAATACATACCAGGGATGTCACAGCTCTGGAAGGAAAGATTTGCATTAGAGGGGTTTATTGCTTTTCAGGAGTAGGTAAATCAGCTGAGCTGGAGCAATGACATACACCATTTTAAGTACAAACTTCAGGAGCAGCCTGCTCTCTTTGTTTGCTTTTAAGAATGAAGGGACAGATTCCATTCAGAATGTTAGTTCATTTGTGTTGAGAAAGCTTAATAAAACAAGGACAGAAATGCCCTAAGAAACTTTGGTCTTGTGGTGGCTCTCAGCCAATAGGATCTGAGAACTGCAAGACATCCAGAGAAAGAGTTGGGTTTGTTTAATAGCTACAGCTGAGTTTCCAGACCAAAAAATTTTGGCTAACAGGCATAAGCTTGGAAGTCATGGCTCCAGTTTTGTTGGATGATGATGCAGCAGTGTGCTTAAAAGACTTCAGCTTCCCATTTTTATTTCCAATGACACAATTGCATTCCTGTACCTTGTTTGTGTTGTGGTATTTTCACAGAATCACAGGAACATGCAGGCTGGCAAAGCCCCTCAGCATCACCAAGCCCAACCTAGAACCCTACAGGAGTCACCTTAAACCATATCCCCAAGCACCAAATCCAAACTACCCTTAAACACAGGTAGGGTGAGTGACTCCACCACCTCCCTGGGCAGCTCATTCCAGTCCCTGAACACTCTCTCCATGAAAACTTTTTCCTAATGTCCAATCTAAACCTCCCCAGTCTCAGCCTGAGGCCATTCCCCCTTGTTCTGTCTCCAATTACCTGTGAGCAGAGCCCAGCAGCAGCCTCTCCACAATGTCCCTTCAGGTAGCTGCAGACAGCAATGAGCTCTGCCCTCAGCCTCCTCTGTTTCACACTAACCATCCCCAGCTCCCTCAGTCACTCCTCATCAGATTTATTCTCCAGGCCCTTCCCCAGATTCCTTGCCCT
>WBNM01006758.1:0-13684 GCA_013399055.1 Ramphastos sulfuratus | reverse complement strand
AAACAATGGTGATGTCTACTTCACTCATAGGCTTGCTGACACAAATAGAACATAAACATTAGATAAGACAGTCGGGCTTGTCGCGGGCTCTGGGGTACAGCGTCTGGGGCTGTTAGCAACTTCTGGCTTCTTCTCTCCGACAAAATTAATTTCACTAATCACTTTTCTTCTAACTCCTCCTCTGGCCGATCCTCAAAACCTTGGGGTAAGGTATAGGGGTGGGGAGAAGGTGGAAGGGTGGTTGGGAGCCCCTCCTGGGGTCTCTGATTTCTGGGAGGGGTGTTGTGTTTCTGTATTACCTTTACCTTGTATATTTCTGTAAATATTCCTGTATATATCTGCTTGTACATTGTGCTGAGCTGTAAATATAGCTTCATCTAAACTTCCAGCCGACTGAGTTTTAGCCTGGGTCATTTTACAAAGTGTGTGTGGGGGGGGGCGGGTAACTCCCAAACCCACATCAAGCTAGAATAGTCTGCTGAACTTCTTCCTGCTACTCTCAGGAAAAAAAAAGTCACATCTTACCTTAAAACACTGGAATGCCAGTCCTTTACTCTCCTTTAGGCCCTTTTAAACGCCGGAAGTAACACAGAGGATTCAGCTACTTCAGTGCTTCAGTATTTGACAGCAGATTCAGAAACTTGAGAGTCATCCTACATGAAGAGAAATTGTAAGTGCAAATTAGTCACCAGTTAAGCAATATATCACATGCTTAAAACCACTGATGCCTGGTAGAGTCACACAGCTAAATAATAATGAAATTGCCAACAATCACAAATACAAAAGGATAAGTAACTTCTTGCTTCCATGGTGAAATGCACAAGCAGTATTTTGGTTACAGCACCCTGGAAAGAAAGCATGAATCTTGCAATAGCTCTGTCACCCTGCGCTGCCTTCCCAGTTTAAATTCTCTTTGTTGAAACCACAGTCCCTGTGAATGAGCATAAACAGAGATCCAGGCATGTCAGGATACATCAGCCATGCCAGTTACAGAAACAGTATTTAAGGAAAGGTAACCTTGTACTAGTTTGAACTGGGAAATGCAACAGAAGCTCATGCAAGTTAAGTGCTAGCACTTGATAAAATAGGATATTGGTGTAAATAAAAGACACATGGAAGTACTTCACAGACTGCAGTAAAAGGACAGACTTTGTCTTATTACCCTGAATAAGCTTTAAGAAAAATAATCTGCATCTTTCAAGTGATGATGAATTGTCCAAAAGTTAGGCTGATATCATCCTAAGCTAAGTGAGATGATCTCAGAAAGATAAAATTAATGGAGTTACACTAATACCGTATATCCTAAGAAAAGAGTATACTGAGCTAGCTGTTTCCAGGGGAACCTTATAAAGGATGAAAAGTCAGAGATTCCCAAAACACGGAATTTGTATCATTGAGGATTTACTTTGTTAGACAAATTCAGCAGTGTTGCCCAAACTGGTGTCTTGATACTGAATTTACCTCATTATAATGTGAAAACCCACACCTCCTAGCTAGAGAAGTCCCCTACCCAAGTAAACCCCTTAGCCTCTGAGCACGCACAGCAAAGAAGTAAAACCCCTATGGCTGGTTAGTGGGCACTGATGGGAGGTGTAGATGATAAATTTTAGTGTATAAATACCTGCTGTGAATTTCAACTGGGCTGCCGGCTTTGTGGAGTTGCTACCTAGCACCCATTTCTGTGCAGTACTGGAATAAAACAAATACCTGTACTTCGTGTGTTGATTGGCTTTGCACACTGGGTAAAGAATCCAGACTTGGGAGAACACAAGGACATATTCTCAATCCTTACTGCATAAAGCCATTCCAGCTGGGGCTGAGTTCCTGTCTGTACCACTAGAGCACACAGGAGATCCTTACCTCCACAGCAATTCAGCAAATAAGCTCTCGCACTAAGATTTAAACACTTGTGTTTCAGTTCCAACTCATGCAGCATGTCTCATCTCTGCCAAAAGAGCAAACTTCCCAAAACCACAGGTGCAGGCAAACAGAGAGGGCATTCTTCGCATGGAGACATCCTGCCTCACAACCACTCACAGGTACAATCCATGTCAGCTGCACCCTGAAGCTATGCTGATATTGAATACTTGCACAATGACATTGCTACAACATCTTAACAGTTATGAAGGGATGGGATGGCAGAACAATTTATCTGTATCTAATGTAGTTACTCAAGAGAATTTTGAAAATTATTTTCAGGAAAAAACACTTCTTATGATCTCAGTTTTAATTAAGTACTTCCCTAGAGCTTTGGTGTGAAAGCACAAGGCAACCGTCGTCCCAGTTTGTAAAACTACAGAAGTGTTAACTTAGCAGAGAACAAGGAAATCATACCCGATAAGAATTAAAGAAGTTTTTGTTATAAATTAATAAATGAATTAGCACTGAAGGCAGGTCATAGACAAGAAGCCCCTACATGTGTATTGTTTTAATCCTACATTGTTTACAAATCCCTAAAACAGTCTCCTACTGGTTAATTGTCTCTATAAACCAAAATAAGAAGTAGCATCTGAAGGGAAACTACAAGGGTCTATCTTTGAGAGGAAGGGAGGAATGATTACCTGGGAAGACCTTAGACTCTTGAAAGACAAACCATAAATGCAACAGCTGTTACAAAAACAGAAATAGAAAACCTCAATGTTTAAATGAGCTTCAAAATAGCATTCACTGCCTTTAATCTATCCCAAGTAAACAGGATAGCTCTTCCTCCTAACACTTCCTCAGTATGTTCAGTGACACTTTCAGCTATTTATGTAAAATATGAACTTGTTTACATTTTATGTTAGCTAGTCAGGATACTCTAAAGATGCTTTTCTTACATTTCAATGGGAGTGCATTTCAAGATGATTACAAGTATCCTATTTATATACTAAAAACTGTAGTGCATTAAGAAACTTGAGATGATAAATTAGAAATCATATCCTTGGAGCTACACAGTCACAGAAAATAGAAAGTACCATGACCATTGTATTTCTGTGTAACCTCCTGCTCTGCACTCCAGTATGAAGTGTTACAGCAGTTTCCAGTAAAATTTCTTATTATTTCAAGACCACAGCTTTCACCTTCAAGATGATCAGCTGATAGTTACACATCTGGACCACTGTTCAAGGACACAAACACTCTCCTAGGACACCCAGCACATCATGTCTCCCGAAGTGTCAGGATTGTTCAGGTATTTCTCATGGGTTAATTTTGCCCCAGATTTCACCTTTGCATGTTGTCCCACAGGTAGCATAAACTCTGTATAAGATACTCTGTGTGATTCAGGTGAAGGGAGTGTTTATGCTGCACACAGTTTCCCTTGAAGGAGAGAACAAACCACATCTAACATGTATTAATAAAACCAAACACTATAAAACATTCTGATACAATGGGTATTAACAAAACAAACAAAAAGAATAACAATGTATGCAAAATTTTAATCTGTATATATTAATCCATTTTATCTCATCATATCAACAAGTAATTGTTCTTCTAAACTGTCTCACAAAGAATCTAAAGGCGTCCTCGAAACTCAGTGATTTGAAAAACTGAGTGCTAGGTAGAGTTACAGAAAAGCAGAAAGTAAAACAAACATGGTAAAACAGTTAAGCAGAGATACTGCATATACAAAGGAAGCACATATGCTACTCAAGTTGTCATTTTTACAGGAAGCTTTAGCCTTGATACCACTTTACATTTAAACAAAGCTTGCTCTGCAACAGGTGTCTCTATTTCCCAAAGACACAATTTCTCCCCATTTTCACAGAAAGCCTACATACTTCATAGCATAGTCTGGCTTGGCAAGTTCTCCACAGGCAGTTAACACACATATTCCATCTTCTCTCATTTCCCATTTTTAAATTGTTCAACACCTCCTCCCACACACTTTTCCAACACACACCTCTCCTTTCAGCCACCAGATTAATCCTATCTAAACAGGAATTTATGTTAATCTGGAAAAGCACCAGCCCCATTAACTGCAAGGACATGCTTGGATAAATTACTGAGATATGCCTGAGATGTTACATTAAACACTTCAAAGTAAGTTAAAGACTCTCTGCATAGCACCAGAAGCCTAGCTGGATTCTTGCTGAGGAGGAGACATTCTTTTAGAAACAAAATTGAATGTGAAGGGAATATTTTCGGTGGTAAGACACTATTTCCTGGTGAATACATTCTAAATTTTTGGACACAAAGCCTTTAAGTAGTCAAAAGCAATATTCAGTCTTGGTATGCTTCACTGGCATAAGTTCTCATAATCGCTAAAGGAAATAACTAAGGCTATGTCTGCATGGCACAAAGCACCATACTAATTAACCTTGCAGAGACACTAATTAATCTGGGCAGGATGCCACGATAAGATGACTGCTCTGCTGACTCGGGAATCTCCCCATGCTGATGTATTGTACCATTTGGTTATACTCTGTTCTCCCCCCACCCACTTCCAAGCAGCCTCCTTCACATGAAAGAGTCTTGCATCAAAGATGACCCCTCAGAACCTGTCCTACAGTTCCATCTTTATGACCTTCAGACGACAATATCGAGCTGTACATTGCACTAAGTAACAAACTGCTCCAGAAGAGAAGATGATCCAGGACCTCTCAGAAGAGCTATGATAATGATCACTGTCTATCAATCACCTGTAGCAATTCACCCAGTAACATTTTAATTTCTCTGGTGGTCTCCGAAGAGAGCAAGGAGAGACCCTGTAATGATAGTGTAAAAGTTTGCAAGCTAGTAGGTTCTAAATCACCGATAATAGCGTGGCCATTAGCATACTGAAAAAAAAAAGTTAAATTGTTGCCAAATCAAATCACCTTTCAGCATTCTGGTGATAAAACAAGTCCTGGCCTAAAGCCAGAACACTTTATCTGCTGTACCTGATGCCACCTCTTGGTACAGAGACCAGCTCTTCAAGTACTATGAATGGACTTTGAGCTTCTTGTGACTTGTTAAAACACGTAACAGAAGGAATAATAACGTACTCAGGAGTAGCGTGGAAGGCCTTGTGACAATGGGAACTGGGCTTTGAGCAGACAGCAAGAGCAAGAGAGAAGGGAAACATCTGACATACAATACAGCAGCAGTATGCAGCCTCATAGCCTGCCCAACAACACAGGTTGCAAAGATGCAGACAGATCGTTCAGTGTGAGCTAAACAAGCCAAAAGGCAGTGAAAAGTGTTTTACTGCTAAGCAGAACAGACAATACCAGAGTCTGCATGGTTCCTGTCCAGTCCCCTTTTCCTCCTCCCCGCCAGCTCTCAGCTAAAAATGAGGCCTTTCCAAGACAATCCTGTTCGTATGGACTCTTTCAAGAAATGCAAACCTTCTGTAAAACAAAGCGCCATGAATTTATGCATGAGTTACTTTAGCACGGGAACTCACATTGCTAGTAATGAGACACACTAGCTCGGTTAAAACCTGGGAAGCATGGCTGGCTTCTCGCATTTCAGTCTATTTGCATAGGCAGAGGTCGCAGTGTGAGAAAGGACGGCTTCACCTTCATCCCGGGTTTGCACTACAGCAGTCAGAAAACACTGACTGGTTTGAACAAGTAGGCCGATTCAGGTGGCAAACGCACAGGGACAGCTGTCAGTCCAGTATAAAGTGTGCTGTTTTGAGACAGCTTTTTCTGATGCATAAACTGCTTCAAATCCCCTCCTTTAGCACTTCATGCACCCGTCAGAGTGGACAAGTACTCAAGTAAGTCTGTAAGGTCCAGGAAGGATGAATACTAACTAATCCTACACCACTGTAAAAAGCATGATCACTAATTTATGAGAAATTAAACCGAATTGGATAAGTAGGTGTTAAATTAGCAGTTCTTGCACTCAGACCCAAAGTATGTTGGCTCATGAAAAATGAAAAGGTGTAATGAAAGACACATTTGTTATCTGATTACTTTCAAAGTCAGTAAGACTTTTTTCACTGGTAGGTGGTGCACAGGTAAGTTTGAGACTGACTAATGAAAAGCCACCCCCTTCAAAACAGTTGTGGTGGTTTTTTTTCACCCAACAGCTGAATTTGAATTGTACACAGTCGAAGTGTCAATCTACATAAACATTTTAGTCTCCGAACAACATAATCTGGCCAAGACTGTGACGAAATAGTAAAACCCAGTAAACCACAAACAAATGTATTGAATCTTAACACCTTCAGCTGTCAAGCCAGGTGAGATTAACTCACCACCATTCACTGTACCCTCAGGGTCAATACATATATATATATTCCACTCTGTCTTCAGTACCTTCCCTATACAAACTGTGGAGTTCACCATGGGCTTTCTGAACAGAGATCTTTGCTTAGTAAGCTGACAGAGTGCTGTGACAACACTCACTGCAACAGAGACCTCCAGCTGGCAGACAGCAGTCTGAGATTTAATTAGAAGTGTGTAAGCTTTGGCAAAGAAGCAGCACAAATATCCACTCTAACAACCACTGCCGTAGATGAAGCTTAACTGACAGTGCTAGACCTCACCAAGTGCTTTCTTTTATCCCATTTGTGAAGAAATCATTAACCATGGTCTTCATCACCCATATATAGGGACTCATATCCAAGAAGTAAGAGGAGGTAAAGTATTAACACACCTAAATTTTTGTTTATGGGGAGGTTTTTTGCCTTCTTTTTCATGTGTCCCCCTCTGTAGGCACATCTAATTGTTCTCTGTAAGACTAAGCTACCAAAACTAACTCCAAATTTACAAACATAACGTATTTCAATTTAGGCAAAAAATGGAGGGAGAAGGTGGTGTCACAACTGAAGCACTGGTGGGAATTTACCTATATGTGGTTCAAAAACCAAGGAAAACTGGGGAGACTCAGCTACAAATCATCTTCATTTACATTTTCTCAATATACCAGTTATATTCTTTACTGCACTGCATCCCTTGACCAGTTACATCTTGCTCACATTACCATATAACAAAATACTTCTGATAAGCAACAATACACATGATAAATTTGTGCTTGCTTCCCTAAGGAGAACAAAGATTGGGAAAGAGTATGAAGGTCAGTCTTTTGTCTTGCAATGAAAAGGAACTGGAAAGGTGGAGAATGAAACTGAAAGGGATCATAAAACACTATCTTGCTTGCCTGGTTCCTAGGTCAGATGCCCGCTCACTTGCCTGTAGGACAGGCTACCCCTGATAAGAGCCACCTGTTTATTCCTTTGGTCCCATTCAAGCTGGACAAGCAGAGAAAGGGAGGGAAATGAGCCTGCCAAGTTTTTAAAGGCAGAAGACAGTTCATTAAGCAATCTTAACCTTCAAAAACAAATTAAACATACAGAGCTGACAGCCATTATCTCTAGATATAGAAGCTGAGAAACACTCTTGCTTTGTGCTGTTTCCACATCCTCGTAGAAAAGGGAAACATTTTCCATCTGTCAAGCATCTCTACCTATCTCCATAGATGTAACACAGCTATAGGTAACAATGAAACAGTCAGTTGATCTGCTCTAGAACCATGCCAATAGCCTGCCTGCACCTTAGAAAACCCGTATCACTCACGTATCAGTCTCTGTATCTAGACCTGGAGGCTGAAGCTCCTCTTCAGCGACTTCAAGTTGAGAGGAAAAAAGGCAACAGGGCTCACATCCTCCTCTGGCACTAAGCCAAACCAAGTCACTTGGCTTTGCAACTCTGACTTTCCACACGTATGCTGTCTAGCTGCCTTTGCGATTGTTTTAATGGATCATTAATATTAAGCCTTGTTCATGTTTTCAGGATAAAGCTTTGAAAACACAATGAATTGACAAACTCTGAGCTGTACAGTGCTATTGGGCAGTATGCTCCTTACTACAGCAGGCTACAACAACAGGGACTGTCAAAACTATAAGCATAGTCCCATATGACTAAGGGCCACTGTAGCAGCAATGCTGTTTCCCTTGTGTAAAGGCAAGAAAATGAAAAAATGACAGCTGTGTCATCAGATGATCTGAATCAATGACTTGAATAAGCAAAACTAAAAATAAAATCATCCTGCATTTACCTCCTGTGAAGCTCATTAATCCATAATAACCACTATGTCCTTACGCCTTCAAGAGGACCACGTTGCAGAGACAACGGTTAATTTCTGATGAGAGATGGTAGACAAAACTGAGCATTTTCAGGGACTCAGTGACCAGGAAAACTCAGCGGACAAGTATGTGACCTCAAATGGAAGGTCAGATTATTCTCCAGAATCTCATCACTAGCTCCTCTTAAGAGAATAGCTCTCCTCAATTTAATTTCAAATCCTATCACTCTAAGACATATTTGTGTGTGTGTGTGTGTGTGTCCATCAAACAAAGCATGACAGTAGCTGGTCCTAGTATAAGAAAGAAAGACTAAAAAGTGTTGAGACATGATGACGCTGGTCAGTATGTTTGCCTGTGTTGAAATTGTTATAATGGCAATAATCCTGTCCCTTCTGCCAAAAAAATAAAGAGGAAGACTGCCATTACAATAACAGTACTCTTCCTCTCTGTGTAGGTACATGCAGAAAAGAAATGTAACAAATAATACACTAAACACTGAATTTTCAGGCTCCAGATCATATACATTATAGTCTTAAAACCTAATCTCTCAAATTAGACTGGGGCAAACAACATGTGAACTGTGTGATTTTCAGCATGCTTCCTTCAACAGTCAAAAAAATAGTATAAAGCCTGAAAAAAAAATCACTTTTATCCCCACAGTCCATGAAATATGAAGGTCAGAGCAATGTGACATCAACCAATTCCACACGAAAAGTTGCAGGCTCTTCTTTGCAAGTGCTGACAGCAGAAGGTGGGGGAGAGAGAGGACAGAATGAAAAAGCAGATGAAAAAGCCAGTACACTCTTTGGCAATACTGCTTTATCAGGTCAGCATGAGGGCTCAGCATGCTTGCGGGTACTGCGGATAAAAAGTTGCCAACTTAATCATCATCCCCCCCAGAGCTTCTGCCCAGCAGACTTCGATTTGTGTTGGACTATCCGGGTTGTTAAAGCAGTTTGCAGTTTGTTCACCAGAAAGATAGGAATGTGTCTCTCACACATGCATACATTTACACACCCTCTATTAACACTTCCTCGACATTAAGTACTGCCATTCAAAAACAAATCACCACTTGAAGCCACTAATGCTCTCCCATTTAGATGTATTTTAAATAATCCATTGCATTGTAACACTAAAGCCTACCCAGTGACACAAACCAGATTACATTTCATTATTTCACGAAAAAGTAAAGTCTAAACTTACAAGACTGTTAGTCCACGGTTTCTCTCTAGCACACTGTACATCACTGAACTGCAATGCCTGAAACAGTAACTTGACCTCTCTGGGAAGGTGGGCGGTATTACACAAGCTGAAACATTAGAAACATGCATAATTACATTGGGGATTTGCCACACATTCTTTCATCTATGAACCAGTGTGAATGGAAAAGCCACACTGACACTCCAGGCTTAGCTTATGCCCAAGTCATCAATTAAGGAAATTTTTCACGAGGCCCTGAAAGGACAAATATTTTTTAGGGCAGGACAATTTCCCTTTAGACTAGGTTACAAAGACAGAAGGATAGTGCTGCCAGCTGGAAGACAACAATGGGTTAACGTCAGTTATTTTCAGCTTTCTTCCTCACCACGGCCAACACAGTGCCACTTAGCTCTCCTCTGACCCCACAGGCCCACTGCATTTACTTACATTGCACCTCTCAGGATGCCTGCCAGGACACTAGCTGCATCCCCTCACTAATGACCTACCCATCCACCCATTTGTGGATGGTGACACCTCTCCACGTGCCTCTGCGGTGCTTGCTTGCTCAGCACAACCTCGAATCCCCATTAGACCAGGGACCTTTGGCAGAAGCAGTGTATCCATAGGGCTGGTTTGGATGAAAACACCACAGATGAATGAGGAGAAAGGACCATGCTTGCTCCTAGCTGCATGGGCAACCACAGCTCACATCACAGATGCTTACACTTCTAGCAGCAGCCCCTTAACACCAAGTATACAAAGTTCCCTCTACATGCAACCCTCTCTTCAAGGAAAGCTGCACATCACCTTTTGAGTTTTGGGTGCCAGAACCAAAACACAATAAAATATTGCAAGCCAGTATTCACAGCTGAAGCCTAACAAAATAGTTTGAGAACTTTTAAGAATATAAGATGACACAAAACACAATTTTTCCTTAACAAGAGGAAAATGCAGTTCCTAAAGACAGAAAAATCATGCATGTGTCTACAATCTTCTCCTGTAACATCAGGTTCTCCTATTCCACAAACTTAAAACTTAGTCACAGTCCTGACCAAGTGAGATCACAGAATTGCAGAATTTTAGAGGTTGTAAGGGACTTTCAGAGATCATAGAGTTCAACCTCCCTGCCAAGGCAGGATCCCCTAGGATAGTTCACTCAGGAACACATCCAGGCAAGTTTTCAAAGTCTCCAGAGAAGGAGACTCCACAATCTTTCTGGGCAGCCTGTTCCAGTGCTCTGTCACCCTCACTGTAAAAAAGTCTCTCCTCGTGTTGAGGTGAAACCTTCTATGTTCCGATTTGTAGCCCTTGCTCCTTGTCTTATTGCTGCTGGCCAGTGAAAAGAGATTGGCCCCAACCATTTGACACCCACCCTTCAGATACTTCTAGACATTGATGAGATCTCCTCTTGGTCTTCTCTTCTCCAGACTTAACAGCCCCAGGTTTTTCAGTCTCTCTTCATAGGAGAGATGCTCAAGTCCCCCAGTCATCCTCATGGCTCTCTGCTGGACTCTTTCCAGCAGGTGCCTGTCTCTCTTGAACTGGAGAGCCCAAAAATGGACACAGTATTCCAGGTGCAGCAATATTTGTAGTTGCTGTTATCCTGGTTGCCCCTGAACTTAAAGTTTTGTTACCAACATCCACATGTTGCTGTTCTGGGCAGCTGACTTATATGTCCCTTTTTCACAATGAAGCACTCTGAGCATTCTTGATTCAGTCTATTTTATTCCTGGTGCTTGCCAGAATTATATTTGGAGTATGTATTTTTTTTTTCAGCTAATTCCCTGTGCACTAGGGACAATACATGCATCTAGAACACTGTTCCAGCAGACACATGCATAATTCTAGACTAATTCTTGTTTTGTACTTCAAGCAGCCTATCTTCTTCTATTTCTTCCTCATGATTTTATAGCTCCAAAACCTATGAAAATCATAGCAGCATATATACATATATATGTGTGTGTGTATATATATGTATGAGGGGTGTGTATATACATACACACAAATTTTAAATATGTATCGGTATCCAAGACCTGTGTTTCCTTCCCCTTTAAGCAAGATAAACATATAAACCAGGGACCAGGAGTTGCAACAATGACCAAATAGACAGAAAAAAAATTAAGAAAAAACTTTCCACATGCATCTAAAAATCTCAATATACTAAAAATTAGTCAGTGGCAGAACTTGCAAGCAAGCAGAACTTGCTAGAGATGGGGTTTTTGGTTCGTTTTAAACCTGCTTTTCCAAATACTATTTTGAGGGTTTTTCTCCCAGAGGTTAAATCCTGCATACTTCCTGACACACTTCTGAAAACCGAGGGCAGCTTTATTTTGAAGTTTCTCTTCATCTTCTGTGCAACCTAAAAATCAATTAGATGACAGAGCAATCCTCTTAAGGATTTACCCAAAGTATCTGTTCGAAATATCCAAGCTATGTGATTAAAATGCTTTAAGTCAAACCGAAGTGATTTGTGGTGAAAAGAAGAAAGCTGATGTACATTTCAGCACAAACTGCAAAAGAGCAAAGATTGGAGTTCACATCAAATCCTGGTTGGAATCACTGAATCGCCATTAGGCAAGTGCAGGAATTTCTAAGTCTCTCAGTATTTGCTTTTTCAGTAAACGCAAGAGAAACAAAAAGTCAACACTATAGTTTTAAGATTCTAATTTAGAAGTGGTCTGATAACAACCTTCTCAAAGTCATTTTCCTGGGAAAAAGTTGTTAGAGCTCAGAATTAATTAGGGTTTGTCAGTTAAGCTCCTCCTGCTTTGTTCAGAAAACCTAGACAAATATCTTAGCCATGGATAGAGCTGGGGGCCTTCACAAATATTTGGTATTCCACTGCAAGCTTAGGCAGATTATGTAAACATCTGGAGTACCCACTAGAAACATGAAAACCTCCCCCTCTGCCCTGTAGTGTCTTCATGACACCATTTCATCAAGAATGACAGAAAGCAAGCAATTTACAGGGGGCAAGGGAAAATAATTATAATCTGTAACTTCTCTACACAGACATGAGGGGTTTGGGGGGAAAAGAGATGAGGGGAAATTCAGGTGCATAAACTAGCTTTCCAATACTTTTTATTTAACTCCTGAGAGAGAGAAAGTACCTTTTATCATTAATAGTAAGAGACTGCTTCCATAAGAGTTGAAGGTTTCGAGCCCAGACTGCTCTGGAGGGAACACCGGTGAGAATTGGATATGTTCATATTTTCTGTGGAGGTGCAGTACAGTTTTGAATTGCTCTCTGCATCCAGAACCTAAGACAATGTACTCAGACACCAGTGGAGACAGAGTGTGCAGAGAAAACCACAGACACTGTATGGAACATGGGCATCTACAAAAGCTCCCAGCAATACTGGGAGCCTATCAGGATGCATAATTAATAAACCAGTCGCTTTCAATGCAGCAGATACTCTGACACATTTCACTGCATATGTGGATTGAAAACAAGGAGCTACTTCCCGTGTGAGCTATGGTCTAAGGAGGAAAAGGCTCACAGTTCTCTCTGGAATGCTTTTCCCAGAGTCCTAATACAACGATGTGAGAGCCTTGAGGTTTGACTGCAGATGCTTTCAGAATTGCAGCTATCAAGCCTAACCACTAGGCAACTTTCCGTGTATTTGTTTGTTTTTTGAAACTGCAGAGAAACAGCACCTTACTGTACATTATGAAGCACTACATACATAGGCAGCAACTACATACATTGGGTGCAGCTTAGTAACCTCAGAACATTCCCTTCAGGAAACCAGGGAAACGAAGTCTTCCTCTTCGCTCCACAGGAGAGCACTGAAGGGTTCCAGTGAGACAAAGTCAGTAGCAGACAACCAGTGTGATAAACCATGTAATTATTACTCATTGGAATAAAATGTGAACGATGGTTTAAAAGTAAACACTATCCATGCAAATGTTAAACATGAAAGAAACTGTCATCAAGTGCTAGATGCTCTGCGATCGCATTTCAAAGCAAGGCAGCATCATTCAGTTAATCTTTTGGGGAAATCACTATGGATATTCTGCCTCGGTGCGATTAACGCTGGAATTCCAGACTCTTCATTGTGACCTTCCATAGAAACCTCAGGGGTCAAGAGTAGCAGCTTGTAGGTGTCATGCTACAACGCTAATATATCTGTACTATCAACACAAGCCTTCTGTAACGATAGGTCTAACAAGTTTAAGGGGACGGGGGAGGGAAAAAGGGATCTATATGTATATATTCTAAGATGACCTCCAACAGCTTCTACACAGCCATGAACAAGAAGTTGTCCTTCCAAAGGTAGTTGCAGATTTTTTTTTTCCATGTAGTTGAGAGGTAGTTTACAGATCCACGTTTTATTCTCCACATACCCTACACAAACTGAAAATAAGGCCCGCTTTCCTCAGCCAGCTGAGAGAAAGGCTACTTATTGCTCTAACAGTGCATTGCTAGGCAAGAGAACGAGAGGGGTTTGGGGAAATATGTCGTGGGTTCCCCCACCCCCACCC
>WBNM01006756.1:0-11142 GCA_013399055.1 Ramphastos sulfuratus | reverse complement strand
ATATATTTATGTATATAATGTATTTGCACATTTACAATTAACTTTTTTTTCTGTGTCTACATATATTCCTATCCCCCATACACAGTCACTGTTTAATGCTTGTGCATAAGCACAAGGAAGTAAAAACTCCACCTTTTAAATGGCAGTCAATTCAATTTCAAAAGTATAGAATGATAGAATTGTTTCTGTTGGAAAAGGCCTCTGATTTAGTTGGGGCAATTAATGAGGCAGGAATTATGTAGTCATTTTATTTCCAAAAAGCCCCGTCCACAAACTATATACAAAGTAGTTAAATTTGGGTTCTAATTCGGTCAGGAAAATCTGCACAAGGATGCTCNGAGATTCACCAATCAAAATGGCATTTGCAAAACTGAACGTACTAGGTGAAACCAGGGCTTGCTTACCCTTATTTGGGCAAGACACTAACAAGTACCTAAACACCTGTGGGTACCTGTTTATCACTTTGGGAGGGGACATAATGGCCCAAGCCTTTGTTTTCCTCCTGCCCTTACTTCCCCCATCAGCAGAAGGGTGGGGCAAGCCAGGACATCTTAGCCTATTGGCCTTCCACAACAGCCTCTAAGATCATCAAGTTCAACCATTAACTCAAGTCCACCATGGCCATTAGACCGTGTCCCAAAGTGCCATTTCCACGTTTCTTGAACACCTTCAGGAAAGGTGACTCCACCACCTACCTGGGCAGTCTATTCCAATGCCTGACCAACCTTTCACTGAAGAAAAGTTTTCCTAACACCTAACCTATACCTCCCCTGGCACAATTTAAGGCTATTTCCCCTTGTTCTATCACTTGAGAAGAGACCCACCTCACTAACCTCCTTTCAGGTAGTCGTAGAAAGGAATAAGGATACTAAGGAGAAGAGACCATATAAAGTAGATTTTTCAATCTTAGGCTAAACAAAATCCTAGTGAGAGTCCCCTTTATTTTGCACTAGATTGCTTATCTTCCTGAACTTTAGAAGAGTGGCAGCATTTTTTCATGCTGTTTTATGCTGTTTATTCAGGTCACAAGCCTCTGCTCCACTAGAGGAAGTGTGTGCTTCAGATGTAAAGCCATACCATGAGAAAAATTTAAACAGTTTGTGATTAATTTGTCATCAGTCCTCTGGAATAGTGATTCAATCTTGTTTCTTCTATTGCAGACAAAAGGTTCTTCAAGCATCACTCAATCAGGCACTCAAAAGAAAGTCAAGAGGACTCTGCCCAACCCACCTCCAGAGGAAGCAACAGCAGGAACTCAGTCGCCATATACTTCTGTGGGATCAGTTTCACGCAGAAGGATTTGTAGGACGACCACTATGGCCAGAGCCAAAATTCTTCAGGATATAGATAGGGAATTGGATCTGGTTGAACGTGAATCAGCCAAACTTAGGAAGAAGCAAGCAGAGCTAGACGAGGAGGAAAAAGAAATAGATGCCAAGCTGAGATACTTGGAAATGGGCATTAATAGGAGGAAAGAAGCCTTACTCAAAGAAAGAGAAAAGAGAGAGCGTGCCTATCTCCAAGGAGTAGCAGAAGAACGTGATTATATGTCAGACAGTGAAGTTAATAATACCAGGTCAACCAGAATAGAAACTCAACATGGCTTGGAAAGACCACGTACTGCACCCCAGACAGAATTTAACCAGTTTATGCCACCACAAACCCAGCCAGAAACACAGTTTGCCCCTGCTACCAGCCCATATGCGCAATATCAATATTCATCTCCTGCCCTGCCAACTCAAGCACCAACTCAGTTCACACAGCAATCACATTACCAGCAACAGCAGCCATTGTATCACCAGCAGGTTTCACCCTATCAGACCCAGACAGCTTTCCAGACAGGAGCTTCTATGTCCTTTACTCCACAGGCTCAGCCTCCACCATCTCAACAGCCATCCTATCAGCTCCCATCACAGATGATGGTAATACAGCCAAAGCCAAGACAAACCACTTTGTATTTGGAGCCTAAGATAACAACAAACTATGATGTAATTCGCAGTCAGCCTCTCATGATAGCTCCGGTTTCAACTGACAATAGTTACGCGGTAAATACTCTGGGCAGTAAATATTCTACCTTGGATTTAAGGATAGGACTAGATGAGAGAAACAGCATAGCAAGCAGCCCTATATCAAGCATATCTACAGATTCATTCTATGCAGATATAGACCACCACCACACACCTCGAAATTATGTGCTGATTGATGATATAGGAGAACTTACTAAAGGAACAGGAACACTTGGTTCCAGTTTTAGCCTCCACGAGAAAGATCTGACCAAAACAGATCGACTGCTTCGCACAACTGAGGCCAGGAGAGCACAGGAAGTGTCAGACTTCCTAGCACCACTGCAGACTTCTTCTAGGTTACATTCCTATGTTAAAGCTGACGAAGACCCAATGGAGGACCCTTATGAGCTCAAACTTTTGAAACACCAGATAAAGCAAGAGTTCCGTAGAGGTGCAGAAAGTCTTGATCATCTGTCTGGCCTGTCGCAGTATTACCATGCGGAGGGCAGCTACAGGCATTTCCCAAAATCTGAGAAATATAGTATAGGTAGGCTTACTCTTGAGAAGCAGGCTGCTAAGCAGCTCCCAGCAGCCCTCCTTTACCAGAAGCAGTCAAAACACAAGAAGGCTTTGATAGACCCCAAACTAACAAAGTTTTCACCTATCCAAGAAAGCAGAGACCTTGAGCCTGACTATTCAAGCTATATGACTTCTAGCACTTCAACACTTGGGGGAATTACAACTAGGGCAAGACTTCTTCAGGACGATATCACTTTTGGCCTTAGAAAAAACATCACTGACCAACAGAAATACATGGGGCAACCATTGACTTCATCCATTGGAGCAGGCCTTGGGACTGCACTAGGTCCAACAATGAGATCCACATTACAAGATGAAGCAGACAAGTCCTATAGCAGTGGTAGTAGATCTAGGCCCTCATCTAGACCCTCCTCAGTTTATGGGCTTGATTTGTCATTGAAAAGGGATTCTTCCAGTTCTTCTTTAAGACTGAAAGCCCAAGAAGAACCCTTAGATGTTTCCTTTAGCCATGCAGCACCTTCTGGAAGAACTAAACCAACCAGTCTACCTATTAGCCAAAGCAGAGGAAGGATCCCAATAGTAGCGCAGAACTCAGAGGAAGAGAGCCCACTGAGTCCCGTTGGCCAGCCAATGGGAATGGCAAGAGCAGCAGCTGGACCCTTGCCACCAATATCTGCAGATACCAGGGACCAATTTGGATCGAGCCATTCATTACCTGAGGTCCAGCAACATATGAGGGAGGAGTCACGGACTCGAGGCTATGATCGAGATATAGCCTTCATCATGGATGACTTCCAGCATGCCATGTCAGACAGTGAAGGTAAATTAGGCCTCAGACTGGTATCTTACTATCACAATGCAAATCCTCATTTCTATGCATGTGTCTAATTTTTGTTATACTTCAAAGACTTTTCTTCCTTTTATTTTGTTCTCTTCCTTGGTGCATCTTCTGTGTATCTACATATTTGGGGTTTAATTTGTTCTGTGTTCTTCTGATTTTTTTTTTTTATTTTACCCTAACAGCAGTTTCTGGATGGTGTTAAGCTGTTCTAGCATGCTCAATATATTGTCATTGATTTGCTTTCTTTTGGTTTGCTTGTGCATTTTTCCTTTTCACTTATTGATGTCTACTTTTCTAACGATACTGTGTAGAATATCCCATGTACAATCCAGACTCTACCATCAGTCTTTATGTGGAGACTTTTCCAGTGACTGTGAATCATTGAACTTACCTGCAATAGTTCTCGTTGGGATTTGGAAATTATAACCTCCCAAATCTCTAAAAAGCTCTAGCATTTTTATTTGCATGAATTTTCATGATGGAATTCAAGAACTGATAGTTCCATCTCCCAATGCACCTCTTTTTGTAGAGATAGTTTGTTCATGAAGTACGTACTTCGTGTTAGAACCATCTAGAGCTTAACGTGATAGCGAAACAGCAGTCTGCACACGGTTTGTTGCAAACATCTTGTCACGTGGACGTCCGTGCATTCAGAACTGTGATGATGTAAGATAATCTGTCATTTGGGTGGTGCAAGACAACCTCATCCTTCACTAAACCTGCACAATATATTCCACCTTTATTGATGGATTATGCAGTGTAGCTGGGTTTATATGCACCCTGTACGACACGTTTGCCAAGTAAGCACGAGAGTTTATCTCACTTAGGTTCATGAAGGGAACCTTTCTGATGTATTCTGGTGCAATTAAAAATGTTCCTTCTTAAGAAGTCACAGCAGAATGTTAAAGCTGATGTCGACTACTAAACTGCAAATTCTGTATCAAGTTTGTTCGAGTCAATTCAGATTTAATTTATGCTAAATTGTTTAAGACTCACAACGACAGTTTGGAAGAAAATGAAATTAATATGGTCAGAATTGTATGCGCTCCCTTAACTTTTTCATATGTGTATTTATTGCACAATAAAAGAGACTCTGCATGCGCTTTACCGTCTGTAAATAGCAATGATTGTCTCAAAAGACACATTTGCATGATTATAGAATCATAGAATCATAGAATGGTAAGGTTGGAAGGGACCTCAAAGATCATCTAGTTCCACCCCCCGCCATAGGCAGGAACACCTTCCACTAGTACAGGTCACTCAAGGCCTCCTCCAACCTGGCCTTGAACACCTCCAGGGAAAGAGCAGCCACTCCTCCCTGGGCAACCTGTGCCAGTGTCTCACTTTGTTTGGGTTTATTTTTTCAGGTTTTTAGTAAACTCAGTGCTCCTTATTGCTTTATAGCCCTTTTTTTTAGATATGCTGAGTCTTCCATAAGTATTAGAATATTGAATCTGTTCACCTCCTGCTCTGTAATTTTCTTTCCATAGTTCTTAGATATTGACAACTCCATCATGAGTTTGTGTTCAGGAGATGTTTGTGATCAGCTGCTTTGATTTTTATGAGAAGTTAAAGTGATTTTGCTGGGTTTTTAAAAAAATTCTTAGTACACAGAGTGCTACATAATTAAATCTGAAGGTAGCTGAGAGGAACTTCCCGAATCTGAAATAAGTAGATGCTATCTTGTCTCAACTCCCCTTGTGATTTTCAAAGATCATTCTAGGGTCACGTCGTAAAAGATGCAGGACTTTTCCCCCTGGAAACTAAGGAGAACCAAAACAAAGTTTGTTTGGTGCTTTTCTACCTCATTTAAACAGATCATCAGGAATTCTATTTCTGCAGTGCATTGCATTATGTTTCTGCTGTATATCTGTACAAGGAGTACCTGTTACTTTTTAGGTTGAACATATTTTGATTCTAAATTCATCTCAATTAGTTCTACTTTTTCAGACATATTCTAGCTCAATTCACATGTTCCTTATCAGATTGATATTGAATACCAGGACTTCCCCTTTTATATGTTCCTAGTTTCCACCAAGCTTTTGTTTCTTCACAAATAGTTAATTTTTGGCCTATTTATGTATAATTGTCATAGAATCAGTGTGCTTTAGGTTAGAGAACACCTTTAAGATCATTGAGTACCACCATTAACTTACCACTGCCAAGTCTACCGCTAAATCATCTCCCTAAGCACCACATCTACACATCTTTGCAATCCCTCCAGAGATGATGACTCAACTGCTTCTTAGAAAATCATTTTCATTCAATCATAGAATGGTTTGGGTTGGAGGGTGTCTCCAAAGGTCATCTAGTCCAACCCCTCCCTGAACAGGGAGATCCTCTACTAGATTGCTCAGAGCCTTGTCAAGCCTCACCTTGAAGATCTCCAGACATGTGGCCTCAACAACCTCCCTGGGCAACCTGTTCCAGTGTTCCACCACCCTCACGGTCAGGAACTTGTTCCTAACATCCAATCTAAATCTGCTCTTCTCTCATTTCAAACTATTGCCCCTCGTCCTATCACTGCAGGCCTTTGGAAACAATTGCTCTGCAGCCTTCTTGTAGGCTCCCTTCAGCTACTGAAAGGCCACTATTAGGTCTCCCTAGCTTCTTCAGCCTGTCCTTGTAGCAGTGGTGTTCCAGCCCCCTAATCATTTTCATGACCCTCCTCTGGACCATTCCATCAGGTCCATGTCCTTCCTGTTTTATGACCTCACTTTGAAATACGCTGCCTAATGGCAAGTAACTTGAATTGAAAATAATTCATATAACTTGGATATTAGATAAATAATTTTATGGCCACCTTTTCTCCACACTGCACTTTTTGCTGTGGTTCCCTGACAGTGGACAGCTATTCTACCATTTTCCATCTTGGTTGCTGCATGGTGCTGATGAGATTTCATTAAAATAAGTCTTAAACACTATCTTAGGAAAACACTCCTTGTGATAAAGCTTGGATTTTCATCTTCAAAGACTTTTAAAAATGAAGGTAAGTCAAGGTATTAAATTTAAATTGTTTTTTTCTGCAATTCAAAGTGAGAGACGACTTTGTAGTCATTTTTGTAGGTCATATTCTGTAACAAATTGCAGAAGAGAATGTAAATAAGACTTTGAAGCTACTAACTACAACTACATACTGTAGCAAATCTTAAGACTGTACTTCAACACATAAACAGACCTCCAAAGAGGTCAAAGTGACAAAAAAAAGCACAATATCCAGAGATTTCCCTTGAAAATAAACAAATGTTTTGAGCTTCAGCAACACCTGTTATTTCTTCATAAAGCTCTTCAATGATCTTACAGCTGCCACAGTTTCTACAAACTATTAAGTAAGTTGAAGATATTAATTTTCCAGGATGCTGAAGCTAGCACTCCATTTCACAAATGTAAATATTCCCTTTGGAAACTTCTGGAAGTTAAAAATTGAGATTTGAAGATACCAAGGCATCAACTCATGTGCTAAGTTGCAATTTTCATCTGTGGGATTGAGTGATCGCTGTCGATTCTCTGATCAAGTTTCTTGGACTCTGAAGCCTGTAGTTCTCAGCTTGTTAAACTGTGTGTAATTAACAGAATGAAACCTTATTGACTCCAACAGGAGGTTTTCACAGGTGACACTGTCTGGGTTCATATTGTTAGTCTTAGGAAAAAGCATGACTCAGTGAGTCATCTTTGCTATTCTTATGTTTCCAGCTCCCAAGCAATCAAATGTGCATAAGTACCTGTGAGTGTGACATGTGTGTGTCTCTATCTACATACATACCTACCTTTTATAATTTTCATATAAAATGCACACATTCATCACAATTTGATTAAAAAAAAAAAGAGGCTGGTCTGAACTGCAATATGGGATTCTAGATGTGTGCCATCTTTTCAGAAGAAGAAATCCAGCAAACATTGTTTCAACTGAGACAGGGAGAGGAAAAAAAAACCCTAAAATTCTTTCTTCTTTTCATCTAATGACACGGATCGTGGCAGTCAACCCAGAAAAATGCATTATGTTCTCCACGTAAGCTTCACTAAGATCTGTCAGGATGACTTATGAACCAGCCTGCTACACGCAGTCTCTAGTCAATCAGCATAAATGTTTGATGCATAAAGGATTTGCATGTTAGATCATAATGGTTTATTGAGAGCAGTTAATCAATAACTAATCACTAGGCAGGCAAACATCAACCTGTAATAATTGTTCCATTTAATTCATATATAAAGAATATTTTCAAACCACATCACATTAGATTCAATGTGTACACAGTCAGGACAGGAATGCATAATGAAGATTAAGACTGCTCCAAAGGCCTAACATAATGTAGGGTGTTGGTTTTACCACATACAAAATATTAGTGTTCCAAAATCATACATTTATATTACTTCTCTTTTGGGTGAAATGTAATAAAATACTAATGAAGAACATGGTTATTTTGATTTTCTTTATTCTTCCATTAAACATTTTTTTTTCCAGTTGATAAACCAACCAGATTATGTTTACTTTAACAGCTAAACAGAGAAAATTATCCACACTACCATTTTTCATTTGAAATTCTTTTCTCTGTCATGGAACAATTGCATTCATTCTTGTTACTATGGCAACAACTGACCTCGCTTAAAGTTTTGACCTTACTTAAAGTTTGCAATTTCTGTTGTGTTTCTTGTGTTGTTTGGGTTTTGTTTGGTTGGTTGGTTGGTGTTTGGTTTTTTTTGTTTTTTCATTTGGTTTGGTTTGGTTTGGTTTGTTTTGGTTTGGTTTGTCCTGAAACAGACATTGTCAATCTTTGAATTCTAAATTTATCTTGCTCATTAAAGCAAGTAACAGTTACACTTTCATTACATTCTAATTAGCTGCACATTATTTGGTTTACACTAATGGGCAATATAGATGAAAATCTGTATGTAGAGTGGAAATATTATTAAATATATAGAAGCTGATTCTAATCTCAGTGGATTGAAACCTGTATCACTTGACCCAGTAGTCAGTAGGCATATGCATTTGCAAAACTGATTTAAATGAAACGCTGCTATTTGGTCCCCAACAGATGCCCAACACAACAGATTTGATGCAGCTTTAAAACAGTTTCAAGTGTAAGAACAGTAGTCTTGCAGGTTTACACTGTAGAAAGAACATTCTGGCTAAGTTTCCACACACAAACATTCATGCTGCAAAATTAGGGAATGGAACTCAAGAACATTTGCAATATCTCTGCCTAGAATTACAGAGTATAGATTGCATCTTAATTTCTTTGATTTGAGATGACACTGATTTCATAAAGGTGTCTCAGTTTTATGTAGTTCTAGATTATTGCCAATATATTTTGAATGATAATCAGAATTAATGGAGTTTGGGTTTTGAGAGTTGATTCTTTTTGAGGGTTGTTGTGTGGTTTGGTTGGGTTTTTTGTTTGGGGTCTTTTTGTTTCTTTCATTGTTTTTTACTTAGGCTACTGCAAAGAAACTGATTGGAATAATTTCTTTCATCAAGCATTTTAGAAATGTGTGAAATCTGCAGCAGTCAGTGGGTTTCCTATGTTATTTGATACCTGTGGTTTTGACATGAACAGAACCTTCTCACTTTGCTGTATCACTTACAGTGAAACTATGTCTAGGTTCAATGTCTCGAGTCTCACCTCTAACTTCGCTTTAGCTGCATGGCCAATTAATAACCACTCTGCATGTTTGCTATGCACGATGCACATTATTGCCCTTTGCCCAGCACTGGAGCAGAACATTTGACCTGTCCTTGGTTTTCAAAGCCTATCATCTCCGTCGTGAAGAAACAGATTGGTTCGACAAGCCCAGGGAGTCACGTTTGGAGAATGGACATGTCCTTGACAGAAGGCTACCAGAGAAGTTATCCCACTCTCGTCCACCAAGTCAGCACCAAGACCAAGTAAGCTGTCAAGTAAGCCATGCCTTTAGTTCTATAAATGTTTGAGCATTTAATCATACTATTCAGTAGTGCAGGGATTACAGGATTAATCTAATTCTAGCTACCGAGAGCTGAAGTGCTGCTGAACTTCTGTGTGTCATTAGTACTTGATGATGAAATTAGAGTAACATTCAGCTGCATTTCACTAGTAATTGTTCAGATTGTCTTTTGAAATGTATCGAAAAGGAGTCAATCTGCCAACCAGAATGATCTAGAAATTAAAAGAAAGGAAAAAAAAAGAAAAAGAAAAAAGAAAACCGTTAGTCCTATATTACCATATCAGCTTAGGGAAAAGACCGTTAAGATCATCAAGTCCTCATAGAATCATAGAATGGTAAGGTTGGAAGGGACCTCAAAGCTCATCTAGTTCCAACCCTCTGCCATAGGCAGGAACACCTCCCACTAGTACAGGTCACTCAAGGCCTCCTCCAACCTGGCCTTGAACACCTCCAGGGCTGGAGACTTCACCACTTCCCTGAGCCAGCTGTTCTGTTGTTTGATTATCCTTTCAGTGAAGAAAATATTCCTAATATCCAGATTTCCTTTAGTGCAACTTGCGTCCATTTCTCCTGTTCTATCACTTGTTACTTGGTTGAACAAGCCAACACTCACCTCACTCCAACCACTTTTCAGGTAGTTGTAAAGACTGATAAGATGTCCCCTCAACCTCCTATTCTCCAGGCTAAACAATCCCATTTCTTTTAGCTGATTGTCATCAGACTGGTTCTCTAGACCCTTCGCCAGCTTTGTTGCCCTTCTATGGACACACTCTAGTAGTATCTCAATGTTCTTGTAGAGCAGCCCAAAACTGAACAACCCTTCTTGAAATACAGCCTCACCAGAACTGAGCACAAGGATAAAATCGCTTCCCTAGTCCTACTGGCCACACTATTTTTGACACTGGCCAGGATGCTTTTGGCTTTCTTGGCCACCTGGACACACTGCTGTCTCACATTCAGAGCTGGACTAAACTGTCTGTTTCAAACAATCTGGGAAGGAGCTGTAGGAGGAGATGTCAGAAGAGTAAGAGGACAAAACAACAAGATGGACAATGAGAAGATATTAACAGGAGATAAGTAACTTCTCACTAAATTTTGAATATAGAACTTCCAGTGATCATAGGTGTGTTTTTTAAACCCTAAATGAATAATGAAATCCCAAACTCATGATCATAGCAGCGTATCATTATCATTGCTAATGGCTTTCTCATCACTAAATAAAAGACAAGGGCTCTGGAGATGCAACTTTTTGAATGTTAATCCCCTGTTTCTCAAGCCCTTCAAAAAGTATCTGCTTGTTTTGTTTCATGGGTCTGTGCCCTTGATATTTAAGTCACACCTTTTTAGGGCCTCGGGAATACTTAGGAAATATGAAAAAAAAGGGGTCATAAAATGAGCAGTGGGGTTAAAATGAACAAATACTGCTTGTGACAGGCATCCAGAAGATCACCTGCAAACTTTTGTTCCACGATTTTCAAGTCCATGATGCTTAGTTTTGATTGTTTTGCAACTAGAAAGGAAATTTCATTTGAATTTGTAGTAAACTGCTTTCTCTGTTTGACACTTGTGGGTATGGAAAGACATTTTGTGATTCCAATTCTCTGGAAACAGGACAAGGAACAGGACAATTCAAATTTAGTATAATTGTTAATATATCTAATTAGTAGCCACCCCTTCACTGCAATTCCAAGGTGGAATTTAGCAGGTTTCTCATTTTTAGTCACCAAAATTGTTGTTCTCACTGCATGCCAGAATGACTTCTAAATCGAAAGTCAAGGGTTCCTGATTACAGCCACAAAGGGTTTGCAATTCATTAATCACAGAATCATAGAA
>WBNM01006755.1:0-13019 GCA_013399055.1 Ramphastos sulfuratus | reverse complement strand
ACCATTCTGTGATTCATTCTATAGTGCTATTTAACCCTGTTACTCCAGTGGAATTTAGGGGCTTGTCCCAGTCTTTTGTGAATTGTTAGTGCCCAGGGAGGTGAGGCCAGGTGTGGGCACAAAGCTGGTCATTTCCACAAGGTTTAACAGGCTCTGGAGAGTGTTGATGCTGTTATCATAAATACTTGAGGCTGGAGTTGTCCATGGTACAGAATGGTGTCAGGGTGTTCCAGCTGGTTCCTGGGCCACAGAAAGATCTATCCATTTCATGTTGTGTATGGATTGATGGCACAGAGTCACCACCCCAAGCAGCTGGAGCCTTCCTTTCAGCTTCCATGTCAGTGGCTCTTTGAAGTTTCTTCCTAGTTGGTGGTTTCCTATTGAACACTTTTGAGACTTTCAGTTATGTCCCAGTTAAAATCTGAATAATTTGGTGTGAAATTTGCTACTCCCTTCAATTCTTTTTCTTTGGATGGCTAAATCAAGCTCCCATCAGGAGGGCTGTACTGAGATAAGCTAGGACAGAATCCTCATTGTTATCACTACCACAACATTATGGAGAGCATTTTTACATCATTACATTTCAAGGCTTTATTTAAAAAGAGATCAGTATTGTTACTGGGATCATGTTAGAGCTGATAACATCCAGGCAACAACCTCTTAACACAGCCAGTACAGCTAAAGGCTGAATGCTTTATGGTGATGCACAGTTGAAAAAGGTCACCAGGTGCTATTCTCTGCTCTCAGAAGCCTGAGTCTGTTGCAGTGATGGCACAGAAGCACTGGGACTAGAATGAAAAGCCATTGTAGACATCCCTACCTTTTACTGACTCTCCAAGGACACAGGGATTGCTCAGGGCTCCTTTGTCTGTGGCAGTGCCCTGACTCTCTGCCAGGCAGCTCTGCCACAATTGGACCCAGTCTGAAAGGCCCAACTGAGTCAAGGGTGTAGAAGAAAATGAGTGTAGAGATGAGATGTGATATTGATTGTGTCTTTGACACCTAGTTAGAAGCAGTTCCCAGACATAGAATCACTTAAGCTCCATAAAGTTCTCTGAGGCTGTGCAACAGATTGTGGGGATGTGTTGGACTTATTGTTAGAGTTTTGCCTTGAAGTAAGGAGAGGTTTTTATCCCCCCTCTTTCCTCCCTCTTCCTTACAGACAAAAAGGAAAAAAAGAAAGCATGCAAATAGATTATTTGGGGAAAACAAGATGCAAATAACTATTTAAAGGTGAGATTTGTGAGACTAAAGATCTTCTGGCTGTGTGAAGCAGCTATGCCACAGGTTAGTTATTGGAAGAGTTAGAGTTTTGCCTTGAAGTAAGGAGGGTTTTTTCCCCTCTTTTTCCTCCCTCTTCCTTACAGACAAAAAGGGGGAAAAAAGCCCATGAAAATAGATTATTTGGGGAAAACAAGATGCAAATAATTATTTAAAGGTGGGGTCACTGTGAGACTAAAGATCGTCTGGCTGTGTGAAGCAGCTATGGCACAGGTTATTGGAAGAGCACAAGATTCTCCAGCCAGACTAGGGAGGGTTGATTTCTTTTCAAAGAGCCAGCAAGATTTCCAGCTGTGAGAAAGGATGGGTGAGACATAAAAAGGAATATTGTGCTTATGAGTTTTTGTTTTTCTTTCTCCTGGGTTAATCAAGCTCAGTGGTTTGAGATAAGAGGAAGCTCTGGAAATAAATAAACCTGGATTGTTCTGAAAACTATTTATTTGGCTACACTTTGTAAGCATGTTTAGAATACTATTGCACAATAGCATCTGGCAAGGAAAAGAACTGAATAATGACTTGCTCTGTCTGATGGCACTACCCTGAATAATTGAGCTGAAATGAGAGGAGATAATTGGACTTTTGAAGGCAAGAAAGGAGGGGAATTTTTTTCCCCCCCCTATATGTTAAAAACCAGCTAGTTCATGCTTAATTTCATCTCCTTTTCTTATGGAGATTGGTTGTTTTTTTTGTGATCCAAGAGCTATCCTAGCTAGGTAAGGAGGGTGAATTGCCTGAAGCTGCTGTGAATCTGAAAGGCATCTCTTCTAATCTGCTCTGTTAGAAGCTTCAGAGCCCATCCAGTGCAGGCTGCTTGTCCAGCTGGGTTCAGGACAACTGCTCCTTAAGCAAAAGCAGGATTAGAATCTATTTTCCTCGTGCAGTGCCAGTTTACATTTGTGGAAGCTGTAGAGCTTGGTTATAAACCAGTTACATGGAGTATGCCAGATCCAAGCACTTGCCTGACATCTAAACCTTGTGCATCTTCCAATTACTTCATTAACCTGCATCCTCTGTTACAACCTAAATGAAGCACCTGGGTTCTTAGGTCCTTTGAAGGGCCTCTAGAGAGAAATGAAGGTGCAGGTCAGACACTGAAGTTAAGTACTTGCATCCACTGGCGTTCTTCAGGCTTATTTTTCTTTTGTCTTTCTCTGCTGTTGCTGTCTTCAGTGAGATTCCAGGCAAATGCTGCTCTCAAGCTGTTGTCACTGCAGTGTGCCTTCTGCTTTACAGGAGGCTGTGGTCTACATGGACATGTAGGGTTAGAGGTTGGACTAGATGGCCTTTGGAGAGGTCTCTTCCAAGCCAAACTGTTCTGTGTGCCTCCAGCAGAGGCAGATGACCTTAGCAGCCAGGCCGGAGCTAGCCACTCACTGGGCAGACTCAGCTCAGGTGAAGATGCCTTTAAATTTGCACATCTCACAGAATCACTGAGGAAGTGCTGCAGGAAGGCTGGGGAGGGACTACTGACAAGGTCTTGCAATGACAGGACAAGGGGCAGTGGGTTTGAACTGGCAGAGGGGAGATTGAAACTGGATGTTAGGAGGAAGTTGTTTGCAGTGAGGGTGGTGAGACACTGGCACAGGTTGCCCAGGGAGGTTGGGGCTGCTTCCTCCCTGGAAGTGTTCAAGGGCAGGTTGGTGGAGGGCTTGGGCGANAAGGTCTTGCAATGACAGGACAAGGGGCAGTGGGTTTGAACTGGCAGAGGGGAGATTGAAACTGGATGTTAGGAGGAAGTTGTTTGCAGTGAGGGTGGTGAGACACTGGCACAGGTTGCCCAGGGAGGTTGTGGCTGCTTCCTCCCTGGAGGTGTTCAAGGCCAGGTTGGAGGAGGCCTTGAGTGACCTGTGCTAGTGGGAGGTGTCCCTGCCTATGGCAGGGGGTTGGAACTATCTGATCCTTAAGGTCTCTTCCAACCTTACCATTCTATGAAAAGCTCAGCCAATCCAACCCCCCTGCCAGAGCAGGATCACCTAGACCAGGTCATACAGGAACACATCCAGGTGGGTTTTGAATATCTCCAGAGAGGGAGACTCCACAACCTCCCTTGGCAGCCTGTTCCAGTTTTCTGTCACACTCAAAGGGAAAAAAAAAATCCTCCTCATGTTTAAATGAAATTTCCTATGCCTCAATGTCTCATCAATGTCTAATTATCAGAATCTTTTATAGGGAACGTTGATTGGGAAGCAGAGCAGTGCTGACAGTCAGAAAGGTGAAAATTTGTCTGTAAATTTGTAATTAAGGCAGGGGGGAAATGGTTCCAAATCCAGTGGCTCTCCAGATGGTTTAGAAAGCATGGAGGAAACCAGTGACTAATGTAACCCTCAGCTCCCCTGAAATCAGAGTCCACTTGAGCTGCTTGTTAGAAGTGCTTTGAAGAGGCAGCATTGCATCAGTGCTAATTGCTTGTCATTGCTCAGGAAATGCTAAATTGCAACAAGAGGCCATGAACTGGTGGGCATGCTGTACACACAACACTTGTAAGGGAGTCCCCTGGGCTGCAGTGTTACGTTTGACTTCAATTATTTAACTTCATCTGATGTTTCCTAGAAGAGCTTGAGAGAGGAAATATGCTATTAGTATTGCTATTATTACATTGCATGGCTCTGCAGTGTAGCTTCTCTTATGGTCATGTTCTACACACAGAATTTAATCACCTGTTTTGCAAATATATTGGCTTAATATGAGGAGCAAGATCACTTAGAGGAGAAACAGATTCCTGTTTTGGTCTTTACTGCTCACTTCTGGCCCCAGCAAATGTCCTTCTGCTTTATTATGTTGAATCCTTTGTTTCAAGGGAACAAAAATGAAGTAGTGAACAAAATGAATGCTCTCTTAAAAGAAAAGCCAGCAGAAACCCTTACAAGCTAGGTTCTACCACTAGTGTGCCTGATGAGTGATGCACAGTGGACCCATTGAATGTTGCCTTCATTGTGGCCATGTGGAGTGCTGTGTGCACTTCTGGAGCCCTCAGCACAGGAAGGACATGGAACTGCTGGAGCCAGTCCAGAGGAGGCCACCAAGATGCTCAGAGGGCTGAAGCAGCTCTGCTATGAGGACAGGCTGAGAGAGTTGGGGCTCTGCAGCCTGCAGAAGAGAAGGCTTCCAGGAGAGCTTAGAGTAACCTTCCAGTATCTGAAGGGGGCTGCAGGAAGGCTGGGGAGGGACTATTGACAAGGTCTTGCAATGACAGGACAAGGGGCAATGGGTTTGAACTGGCAGAGGAGAGATTGAAACTGGATGTTAGGAGGAAGTTGTTTGCAGTGAGGGTGGTGAGACACTGGCACAGGTTGCCCAGGGAGGTTGTGGCTGCTCCCTCCCTGGAGGTGTTCAAGGCCAGGTTGGAGGAGGCCTTGAGTGACCTGTACTAGTGGGAGGTGTCCCTGCCTATGGCAGGGGGTTGGAACTGGATGATCCTTGAGGTCCCTTCCAACCTTCCCATTCTATGAAATGGGTAGTGATGCAGACAGAAAAAGATGCCCAGGGCAATCTCTTCCATGTAATGCCAAAGGAATCAATGCAGCCTATACATCACAGGCAGGAAAAGTGATGTAAAGTTTAACAGTCTTGTACAGCCTCTTTTCAACTAGAGAAGCACTGCTTTCTGGACACTGTAGGTGTGTGGGGTCTGAAATAGTTCCATGCAGAGTGGCGACAGATGGACTCTGAAAGGCTGAGAGAGTTGGGGTTGTTCAGCCTGGAGAAGAAATGGTTCTGGGGAGACCTTGCTATAGCCTTTCAGTAGTTAAAGGGGGCCTGTAAGAAAGGTGGGGATAATGTCTTTAACAGATGACAAAGGTTTTAAACTAAAAGAGGGGAGAATTGGATTAGATACAAGGAAGACATGTTTTACACCAAGGATGGTGGAATGCTGCCTCAGGTTGCCCAGAGAGGTAGTAGAAGCTCCATCACTGGAAACATTTCAGGTCATGTTAGGCAGGGCTCTGAGCAGCCTGATGCAGTTGAAGATGTTCCTGCTGACTGCAAGGGGGTTGGGCTAGATCATCTTTAAAGGTCTCTTCTAAGTCATAGCATTCAATGATTCCGTGACTGGGGAGAGAAGGCTCCCAGGGGACCATGTTGTGACCTTTCAGTATCTTAAGGGGGCTACAAGAAAGCTGGAGAGGGACTTTTTCGGCTGTCAGGTAGTGATAGGACTGGGGGGAATGGAACCAAGCTAGAAATGGGGAGATTCAGACTGGATGTGAGGAAGAAGAACTTTCTCAGCATGAGGGTAGTGAGAGCCTGGAAGGGGTTGCCCAGGGAGGTGGTGGAAGCCTCATCCCTGGAGGTGTTTAAGGCCAGGTTGGATGAGGCTGTGGCCAACCTGATCTAGTGTGAGGTGTTCCTGCCCATGGCAGAGGAGTTGGAACTGGATGATCCTTGTGGTCCCTTCCAACCCTGACTGATTCTATGATTCTGTGACTCCTGTAGTCAGTGCCTCTCTTTTGGACTCCAGCACAGTCAGAATGACACTATGGTGCCTTAAATGCAGGCTTAGGAGAAAAGCACTGGGGCTGGAAGGAAAGTGCTTGTTTAAGCATATGGAGGTTGGGATGTAATCCTTCCATACTCCCCCATATACCCTGGAGCTACTGAAATGTGGATCCTTTCCCACAGAATGAGTCTGCTCACTCTGCAGAAGGCAGAGCTCCGTGTGTCGGAGCCTAGCACCATTTGCACACAAACAGGAGTGGAGGGAGGAGTGTGTGGATGTAGACAGTGTGGAATGTGAAGACACAGTCTGTGTTTCCTACCAATCTCTGGGTTTTTTTTCAGTTGGGGGAGTAGTGCAGAGGCATGGATGCCTCAGTCTAAACAACTGCATCAATCATGATGATTAGGGGACTTGAGCATCTCCCTCCTGAAGAGAGAGAGTCTGGAGAAGAGAATGCTGAGAGGGATCTCATCAATGTCTATAAATATGAGGGGTGGGTGTCAAGTGGCCAATCTCTTTTGGGTGATCTGCAGCAATAAGACAAGGAGCAGCAGCTACAAACTGGAACAAAGAAGGTTTCAGCTCAACAAGAGGAAAAACTTCTTTACAGTGAGGGTGCCAGAGCCCTGGAGCAGGCTGCCCAGAGAGGTTGTGGAGTCTCCTCTGGAGACCTTCTTTACAGTGAAGGTGCCAGAGCCCTGGAGCAGGCTGCCCAGAGAGGTTGTGGAGTCTCCTCTGGAGACTTTCAAAACACAGAGGAATGCATCCAGGTGGGAAATACCCTAGGGGATCCTGCTTTGCAAGTAAGGATTGAACTCGATGGTCTCTGTTGGAGATCCCTTCCAACCCTTAACATTCTGTGATGCTGTGTGATACAATTGTCCCACAGCTGTTTCTTTACAGCTGTCTTAGTGCAAATTGGAAGATACCACTCCGAGAAGTCAGGCATGAGAGGAGAAGGTTTGCATAAGTACATTAGCTTGTGCCATAGTGGTAAAGCTTTGAGTCACTAATGTCTGGCTTATTGTTATCAGCCAAGTGCTCCACACTGCAGGCATTCTAATAGAACACCCCTGCCACGATGTGCAAAATGAGGATCAGAACCATTCATAATAAAAAATGGCCTGGAGGCTATTTCCAAACCATAAATAAACCTCTCGTGTGATATAAATAGCCTTCATTTTTCCCTCACCAATAAACCTATCATGGCTAAAATACTTCTCCTGGAGATGTGGGTGTATAATAAAATGGGAAGATTTATCACACAGACACGTGTAGGAATACTCTGCTTAGCTCTGCCTTTGGATCAGAGTTAGTTTGCTTACCTCTTAGCACTTCTGCAAATGTTCAGATTAAACAGGTGGGTTAGTATGCTCTGTTTAAAAAATCAGATTGCTTCTTTCTGGCTTTCCAAGGTCACTTTCCATAAGGTGGAATTTTGCTAAGTCCCAGCTTCAGCTGACTGGAGTTTTGGGGCAATTGGAGACCCTCAAGAGCACTTTTCAGCAGGGGGAAAGTGATCCTTTTTCAGTTTCTTCCCTCCCCCCACAAGTACTTCAGCACAGTCATTTCAATTTATTCCAGTACCATAAGGGTGACAGAGCCCTGGAGCAGGCTACCCAGAGAGGTCGTGGAGACTCCTTCTCTGGAGACTTTCAAAATCCATCTGGATCCATTCCTGAGTGAACTACCCTAAGGGATTCTACCTTGACAGGGTGGTTGGACTCAATGATTTCTGGAGGTCTCTTCCAACCTCTAAAGTTCATAGAATCATAGAATGGTAAGGTTGGAAGGGACCTCAAAGCTCATCCAGTTCCAACCCCCTGCCATAGGCAGGGACACCTCCCACTAGCACAGGTCACTCAAGGCCTCCTCCAACCTGGCCTTGAACACCTCCAGGGAGGGAGCAGCCACAACCTCCCTGGGCAACCTGTGCCAGTGTCTCACCACCCTCACTGCAAACAACTTCCTCCTAACATCCAGTTTCAATCTCCCCTCTGCCAGTTCAAACCCATTGCCCCTTGTCCTGTCATTGCAAGACCTTGTCAATAGTCCCTCCCCAGCCTTCCTGTAGCCCCCTTCAGATCCTGGAAGGCTACTCTAAGGTCTCCTGGAAGCCTTCTCTTCTCCAGGCTGCAGAGCCCCAACTCTCTCAGCCTGTCCTCACAGCAGAGCTGCTGCAGCCCTCTGAGCATCTTCGTGGCCTCCTCTGGACCCACTCCAACACTTCCATGTCCTTCCTGTGCTGGGGGCTCCAGAACTGCACACAGGACTCCAGGTGGGGTCTGAGGAGAGCAGAGCAAAGGGGCAGAATCCCCTCCCTTGCCCTGCTGCCCACACTGCTCTTGCTGCAGCCCAGCACACAGTTGCTGTCTGGGCTGCACTCACACTGCAGCCTCATCTTGAGCTTTTCATCACCCCAGACCCCCAGGGCCTTTTCCTCAGGGCTGCTCTCCAGCCATTAAAATTGTGTGATTCTGTGATTCTCCATTCTCTGACCTTTTTAGGAGCTTTCACTTTGTTTTCATTTCAGCCCCCATATCTTGCATATAGGTGACCAGAACCTTTGTGCACTACTGGTGCCTTGCATTGTCTCTTTTGTACTTCATTATCACTGCTATAAATTTCTCACTGATTGTGTTTTGGGATTGCTGTAGCTTTTCTTTGGAGTGATAGTGATAACTCTGTATAAAAAAAATATAATTTTGTCTGTTTTTTTAAAGTTTTGGGTTTTTTTTAATACCTGGTGAGTCTTCCAAAGTATTTCTGCTCTAATTTACTCACACCATTCTCATTTCTCTAGACCTCCCAAAGCCGCATTTTATCTCATCAGCAGTGCCACCAGCTTTGGGCTCCAGCAAATTTTGTGGGGGTACTCCTAGCTTCTCTGCCAAAATATTTAATGAAAATCCAGTCTGAGACTGACTTTTGGAAAAATTCAGCAGTGCTGCTTCTATCTTGATAGCTCCACTTTGCTTTTCATAATTTCCATATGTGGCCAGCATCTCTCCCACCTGGCTGACTCTTGTATCGAATCCCATTTTCTCCAGATGAATTACTGATTTTCTGTCTGGCACACAGTGTCATATCAAAATGCTTTTCTTGAGTCAGAGGCAGGAGAACTAATCTCTCTACTGTGCAGGCAAAGTCCACCACATTTCACCCATGAGAAACAACAGTTATTTTGTCAAAGAAGATTAGATGAATCAGGCTTGATCTCTTCTTGCTAAGCCTGAGCAATATTTATTCCAATCTTAGCCATCTTGATATGCTGTTACTTATTTTCTTTCAACATTTGTTCTGAGGCTTTGTCTGCTATTGAGAACAGCCCTGATAATAACTGTTTTCACTTTTTTCCTCCTCCTTTTTTTTAAGTGTAAGCCTTATGTTTGCTTTCATGTTCTCCTCACATGAAAAATGTATTAAAAATCTGCTTTACTTGCAAGGCCATGTGTAGGACTTCAGGAGATGGAGAGGGAAGTGCCCCTTACCATGAAGGCAGGAGCATGGTTTCCAGAAGGAGATGTTTAATATAAAGCAGATTTTATAGAAGTAATTTTGGCACCTAACTGGGCTACCTTTGTGTCAGCAGCTGTGAGAACCTAATCTTCCTTAAAGCCTCTTTGAAAGCACAAAGGAACTGTGGCTGTGTACATGTTGGGACACTGAAAGCATCAATTTGGGGCTGAATGGTCAGCATGATAGGAGTGAGGCTTGTGGCCACCCAACCTGTGGGTCTGAGGGGTGCTCAGCCAGGCACCATGGCAGGGGAACAGCACAGAGAGTGCCTTTATGTCCCAAACTGGGTGTCTGCACTGCTGCTTCTGGGAGGAGATCCCAGAAATGCCTCCTCCAGGCAGCCAGCCCTTGGTTTAGGCATGTGCTGGAGCACAGCAACGGAGGACAGCTTCAGCTGGGCTCTCTCTTTTATTGTCCAGGACCCCTGATAGATTGAATCCACATCTTAAAAGCTTTGACTGTGTTGATTTTGCTTTCAGAGAAGTTTCCCTCATGTCTTTCAGGCACGAGAAGAAAAGTAAAGAATGTTGTAAGGTTTAGCTTCCTCTTAAATCTCCTAAAGAACAGTGGAACATCTTATATTGTTTATATTCATACATAGGTAACACGAGGAGCAATCAGTTGAGTCCATTTGGGGTCCTTAGGTGGTAGCTGGCTGAGTGTGAGCCAGCAGTGTGTCCAGCTGGCAAAGGAAAGCCAACAGCATCCTGACTTGTATTAGACACAGTGTGGCCAGCAGGGCCATGGAAACTATCCTCCCCCTGGACTCAGCACTGCTGAGCTCACACCTGAAATGCTGGGTTCAGTTTTGGGCCCCTTGCTGGAAAAGGGGTGCTGAGGTACTGAAGTATGTCCACACAAGAGCAACAAAGCTGATGCGGCATCTAAAGCCAAGTCTTACTAGGAGCAGCTGAGGGCCAGACAGCCAACTGAGTCCTGGGCTGCAGCAAGAGCAGTGTGGGCAGCAGGACAAGGGAGGTGATTCTCCCCCTTTGCTCTGCTCTCCTCAGACCCCAGCTGCAGTCCTGTGTGCAGTTCTGGAGCCCCCAGCACAGGAAGGAGCGGGTCCAGAGTAGGCCACCAAGATGCTCAGAGGGCTGCAGCAGCTCTGCTGTGAGGACAGGCTGAGAGAGTTGGGGCTCTGCAGCCTGGAGAAGAGAAGGCTTCCAGGAGACCTTGGAGTAGCCTTCCAGTATCTGAAGGGGGCTACAGGAAGGCTGGGGAGGGACTATTTACACCGTCTTGTAATGACAGGACGAGGAGGAATGAGTTTAAAGTGGCAGAGGGAAGATTGAAACGGGATGTTAGGAGGAAGTAGTTTGCAGTGAGGGTGGTGAGACACTGGCACAGGTTGCCCAGGGAGGTTGGGGAGCACAGAATCACAGAATGGGATCTTTGATCCCATTCTGTGATTCTGTCATCCACAACCTCCCTGGAGATGTTCAAGGACAGGTTGGATGAGAGCTTGAGCGACCTGTTGTAGTGGGAGGTGTCCCTGCCTATGTCTGGATGAGCTCTGAAGTCTCTTCCAACCTAAACCATTCTACCAATCACGAACACAATTGGGATCCAGTTTGAAACAAAACAAAACCCAATCCAAGCCCAGAGAGGTTTAGAGTGCCCTCAGTTCATGCTCTGTTTATTTCTTCACTGGAAAGGAAAAGCTGCTACAGCTCCTCAGGCTTAAATGGGAAGGAGTTGATGTTTGTTTACTTCTGATAAAGCCAATCTGGTGCTTCTTTTACCGTGGTAATTTTGAAACCACTCTTTCTAATCTGTGTTGTTAGTGGTGAGAAATGTAGTTATTTGAGGGAGCTGGGGATGGTTAGTTTGAAAAAGAGGAGGCTGAGGCCAGACCTCATTGCTGTCTACAACTACCTGAAGGAACGTTGTGGAGAGGATGCTGCTGGTCTCTTCTGACAGGTAATTGGAGACAGAACAAGGGGGAAGGGCCTCAAGCTGAGGCTGGGGAGGTTTAGATTGGACATTAGGAAAAAGTTTTTCACAGAGAGAGTGGTCAGGGACTGGAATGAGCTGCCCAGGGAGGTGGTGGAGTCCCCCAGCCTGGCTGTGTTTAAGGGTGGTTTGGATGTGGTGCTTGGGGCTATGGTTTAAGGTGAATCTTGTAGAGTAGGGCTCTAGGTTGGGCTTGGTGATCCTGAGGGACTTTGCCAACTTGCATGTTGCTGTGATTCTATTTCTCTATAAAACTATTTGAAATCTCAGTAGTTTCTTGATGGTTAGTTTGGAAATGCTGTTTCTGTAACTCAGAAACACTTTCCTTTTCCACTTCACAATTTTGAAGAGATGCTAGTAAGCTGTAGATACAGATGCCAGAGGTAATCAGATTCAGTCTAGACAGTTGAAGAATACTTTCTGAGCATATGATGGTATTTATTTCAGCTGAATTTACATTGTTTAGCTTGTGCTAGCCATGCTTTTGTTAAAACAGAGACACTTAACTCATCTGCAATGCCTCTTGAGATGTGTCTGGGCTAATAATGCTTTGTGAAACACCAGCCAAGCAATAATCCTAAATTTCCAGACCTAATTATGAAGTGAAATGGAGAAGCAAAGAGAGGTCTTGTCTGAGATGACCTTCTGACTTCGTTTTTCCTTTCTGAAATTGCTAAACATCTGCAATNTGCTTTTTGTTTGCTTGTTGCTGCTGGCTACACAAATATCTGTTGCAGCATGAAAGAACCAAAGCTATGAAATCTAAGGACAAAATCTTTTCCCTTTTAACTTGACCTAGGCTGTAGCCCAGTCTGGGCTTGGATACCTGGTAAGCCGTGCCATCATTATTTGCAGGCATGTCTGTTGCAGCTCCAACAGTTCCATGTCCTCCTTGTGCTGGGGGCTCCAGAACTGCACACAGGACTCCAGGTGAGGTCTGAGGAGAGCAGAGCAAAGGGGCACAATCCCCTCCCTTGCCCTGCTGCCCACACTGCTCTTGCTGCAGCCCAGCACACAGTTGCTGTCTGGGCTGCCTGCACACACTGCAGCCTCATCTTGAGCTTTTCATCCCCCCACATCCCCAGGTCCTTTTCCTCAGGGCTGAGTAGTAGGAGAGAATTTCCAAGCAGATTAGTTGAGCTCCTGTTTTGAGTACAGCCACAGCCCAACAGATCCATTTCAGCTGAAGGTTTTTGCCTGTTGTTCTTTCGGTTGTGTTTGTTTTTTCATTAGCCCCAAGAAATCATTGTTTTCATCTTTGTGTGTCGCTGTTCTGCATGTTAGACATATTCCTAGAGTAAGTGATAGTGCACTTGGGAAAATAAGACTTTCAAGGAAAAATTAAGACAATTACTCATGGCCAGGGTGGAATAAAGTGATAGTAAAGATGTCACTGTCTGGAGGAACCTCAAGGCATGATGTAGATATTAGTTTGTTCAATCCCACTAGCCAATGAGGACAAAACAAATAATGGATTTACAACACCAAAGAGGGAAAAGTGCATCAAATAGCAATGACAGCAAGAAAGCTGGAGACAAGATAAGTAGTGGAACAAGCTACAAGGGAATACTGTCAGTTGTCAGCACCAGAGGCATTATACTTCAGACTGAATTTTGTCCTTCTGATAGTTTGCAGAGATGTGACCTATGCAAGTCACCAAATCACAGAATTGTCAGGGCTGGGAGGGATCTCCTGGATCTGGAGTTTAACAATTGCAGCTTAGCTTCTTTTATTGCATTATTTCACTGTGTCTTGAAGCTTTAGTTGCTTCTATCTTACTCTTTCAAAGTGAAAAGGATGAGTGGCTTTAGAATCATAGAATGGT
>WBNM01006753.1:0-12307 GCA_013399055.1 Ramphastos sulfuratus | reverse complement strand
TTCTATGATTCTAAGTTCATGTTTGGACTCAAGGATCTTTAAGATTTTTTTTTTCCCAGCCTAAATGATTCCATGATTAGCTTCAGCTTGAGGTGGTTATCTGTGTTTAGCAGCCTCAGCTCCCAGGCTGGCACTCTGCATTTCCAGAAAGCCAAAGCAAGCAGAGTGAAGTGACACTGAACAGGGCTGAAAGCAGTCTGCTCACTTCATACGCTCCTGGCAACACTCTATAAAGTGCTGAGTTTCATCAGCTCCTGAATTGAAAAGATTGATTTGCTTGTCATGTTGAATAGAGTCTAAAAGAAGTTTAAGGAACAATTGACCCTGAGCAGAGCTGCAGCAAGCAGAAGGCAGCATGAGATTTCCAAGATAACTCAAAATTGTCTCAGTTCTGAAAAACAGCAACAGAGCTCACTCTGCACTGGAAGACTCAAGAGGATTTTTATAATTAAGACTAAGAGAAAAGCTTCTTTAAAAGCTGCATTTGCATAAAGACACTTAAAGCTCCACTTGTATATGCTTGGCAAGGAAAAAAAAAAGTATCAATACAGATTTGGGGTTTGTATTATTTTCATTCCTGTTTTTCACTTTTAACCACAATTCTTCAAACTTAATCCACCCTGGAATTCTTGCTGAATGAAGGTGATGACAAAATAGNCTGGAAGCCTTCTCTTCTCCTGGTGGTACCTCAGAGATATGCAGATGTGATGCTTGGTGGTGAACTTGACAGTGCTAAGTCCCATCTGGAGTCCTGTGTGCAGAGGCACAGGTGTCTGAGATCTCATGTTTAACTTCCAATCAAACACTCCCTCCAGAGAAAATTAATTACTATTTTTTTTTATTTTGCCTCACATTGGGTGCCAATCATATTTCTGTCCCAGCTGGGGCCATGAGCTACCTGGGACTGGAGGACAGAAATGGCTCTCAGCCCTTTGCAGGAGTGAGAACGAGGACACTGCACACTGACTGGAAGTTCAAAGAGCAATTCTGCTTACCAGAGCATATATACAAAAGGCAATCAGGGTAGAATAAATACAAAACTTGTTAAGCCCAAATTGCCCTTCTAGAATCCTCCACCCCTTGCACCCTCAGTCGGCCTGAGGGTAGGCTCAAACTGCCCTCCCCAGGCTGCATGAGGCAGCTCAGTCCCTGCCAGCCTTCTGCCACCAACCGTGAGATAAGGACCTGCTGCTGCTGGAGAGGAGGGAGGGGAGGAAAGGGAAGACACCAGCCAAGCACTGCCTTTTAAGCTGTGATACAGGAAGGTGGAACAGACTAACAATATTGCAATGTCCTGGGATGAGCAGGTCCCCCCTGGGCTGAGCCTCTGTCCCTATGGCTTTGCTAATGGGGACCAAGGACCCCTCAAACTACCACAGCCCAGCAGCAGTGCAAAGGCAACCTGCACCTCACAGGCTTCTCTTTGCAGGCCTCTCTTTGCAGGCCTCTCTTTCAAATCTGGCTAATGCAGAACAAGTGGGTTCCACACCAGCAGATTCCAAGGTTGAGCTGCTGTATAGCATCCAAACCCAAATCACCTCACCTGGCTGTGTTCCACTGGCCAGGCAAAAAGCTGCCCACTAAAATGCTCTATGAAGTACCAGTGTGACCATTGGCAATGTGCAAGCTAAGGTTGTGCCAGCAACAGCCCCTCCATGACAAATCCCCATTTTTCAGGGGATTTTATGCCTTGAGATAAAATCCAATTGTAATTCTTCATTCAGTGCCCCAAACTCAGCAGCAAGGGGTTTGCATCCATCATGTTGCACCCCTGGTTATTTTTGGTTTTTCTTACTGATTCATCTCCTGCACTAAACACAAAATATTGCAAAATGGGCACAGGTGAAGGATTGCAGCCAGCAGAACAAGCCACACTTCAGAGCTTTCCCTGAAAACAAACTGGAAAGAGGCCTCGAACTCCCTGCCAGCAAAACCTCCCTTTTCACCTCAGGGTATCTCCCATGCATCAGATATTCTAAGCTAGAAACACAGCAAAGACAAAATCTGCACCCTCGGTGCAAAGTTACCTTCCTGCATTGCCTTTGCTTTTATTTCACACCTCAGGCTACCTGAAATACAGATTACCCTGAGGTAAAACACAGCTTTTGTGTTAATAAAGACAAGCTCTAACACAGATCCTGATCCTACCAACACTTTATTCTCAAAGAAGCATTAATGTCCTGACACCAGGAGCCATGCATGCAAAAAAAAAATCACAGTCCTTGTTAGAATGAGTGGATGCACTCTGGTGATTCTCTTCACACCCAGCCTAAGAGACAGGTGGAGCATCTCAGCACACAGAGCAGCTGCTGTGAAAAGTTGGCTGCTGCCAGCACAATTTCATTTCCTTGTTTCAACTTAGATCACAGAATCAGCCAGGTTGGAAGAGAGCTCCAAGCTCACGCAGCCCAACCTATCCCTCAGCCCTATCCAATCAACCAGACCATGGCACTAAGTGCCCCATCCAGGCTTGTCTTGAACACCTCCAGGGACGGCAGTGAACCTTTATCTCCTCTGAGCAAGTGCAGTGTTCTTAGATGGTGGTAAATTAGAAGCCAGGGTTGTAGCTGATAACTAAAATGTCTTTCAGAAAAGAACAACTCAACTGGAAAAAAAAAACCACAACACAACAAACAACAACAACAAAAAAAAAAAACCTTAGACAAAAAGGGCTGATGAGAGGGGAAAACAAAAAAAATCTGTCTCCCATTACCTGTCACTGCCTGTCTGCCTCAGCAGCTAACTGCAGCACCCACAATGCTTCCAGGGCTGCAATGCTTTGGCACAGAGCCGGTGGCACCAGACACAGTTGCAGCAGCCACATGGATATCCTTTGTCACCTGGCACCTATGGCCAAGTTAATCACTCTGCTGCACCCCTAAAGAGTCCTCCCAATGCAGGCAGTGAGGGCACAGTGTGTGCACTGTGTCCCCAGTGCACCACAGACCCCAAACATGGCAAAGCAACACAGAGACATCACCTGATGAGAGGGGAAAACTAGAGGTTGGAAGGGACTTCGAGAGATCATCAAGTCCAACCTCTCTGCCAAGCAGCATCACCCAGGGTAGTCATCACACAAACACATCCAGGTGAGTTTTGAAAGCCTCCAGTGAAGGAGACTCCACAACCTCTCTGGGCAGCCTGTTCCAGGGCTCTGTCACCCTCACTGTAAAGATGTTTCTCCTTGTGTTGAGGTGAAACCTTCTATGTTCCAATTGGTATCTGTTCCTCCTTTTTAATATGCACCACCAAAAAGAGATTGCTCCCCTCCACTTGACATTCACCCCTCAGATACAGAATTATAGAATGGTAAGGTTGGAAGGGATCTCGAGGATCATCCAGTTCCAACCCCCTGCCATAGGCAGGGACACCTCCCACTAGTACATCTATAGACATTGATGAAATCTTCTCTCAGTCTGCTCTTCTCCAGACTAAACAGCCCCAGGGCTCTCAGTCTCCCTCCATAGGGGAGATGCTGAGGTCCCTGTGCCTGAAGTTCTCTCCCTGTCAATAGTTTACAGCTTGCCTTTACAAACCCCTTCAGCAAAGTTACAAAGGTAACTGCTGGAGTGCTCAGTGTGCTGATGTGCCCAGTGAGCAACATTTCCTCTAAGGGGTATTGTACATTTGACAACACTGGGGGTGTTTTCATTCACAGGATGTCAGGGGTTGGAAAGGACCCAAAGAGATCATCCAGGCCACCCCCCTTGCCAGAGCAGGACCAGACGATCTAGCTCAGGGCATGCAGGAACACATCCAGACAGGCCTTGAAAGGTTCCAGAGAAGGAGACTTTGCCATCAAAAGCCCCACAAGCTATATCCTGCTTTGTACTGAAATTACTCCCCTAATAAAAACACTTCATTTTTGGTTTGAAGCACAGGCTTAACATCTCCAAACAGCTTTACACAGCCAAATCCTGCTGCAGGTCTCAGTTTGCCTCCCGCAAACCTTTTCATTTCCTAGAAACAAGTATTTCTGGAGCAAAGACTTGAAAGCCTGGCCCAGCAAGTGCAAAGACATTATTCAGAGAGAATCAAACCCAACAGGCAAGAAGGAGACTGAATCTGTAGTGGGGAGCTTTGTGCCGAGGAGTTGAAAAGAAGCAAGCCAAGCCTTAGCCGACCAGTTCAATGGCCTTCTGCACAGCCAGCTGCTGAACTTTGACAGCACAGTTAGCGTCGCCCAGGGACGAGAGACACCCTCAAGTGACTTATAAATTAAAGCCTCGACCCTTCCAGCATATATTCTTGAATAATTTATCCTCCAGTTGCCTTCAGACCTCAAGTCCTCCCGCAGCAGGGCTTTGCGCTCCGCGGCGCTGCTCAGCGCTTTAATTATTGCCTTTATTTGCGGGGAGCATCGGCGACATTCAGGACACGTCTGAGGGAGTTCCCATTGTGAGCAGGACGAGGTGCTAAACGGGAGCACAGCAAACAAAACACCCTGACCTTGAACATTTTCAAAGCCAGTGGGTACAAGAGCGAATACAAATATTTGTTTAGAGGAAAATTTACTGCGCTTGGCTTTAGCATTTTGAGCTCCTCACGTTTCCATTCTCCTAAATATGCTCAGGCACTGTGGCTTGTGACAGAGAGAGGAGAAGAGTGAATATTGTTGCCATGGAAACAAAAACATCTCTCTCCTGCTCCAAAAATGATGTCTATTAGAGATCAGTGAGGGGAAAAAAAAAATCCCAGCCAGCACCATGTGTATATAATTAATTTGACTTTCTGTCATGTTTTCCAGATTTCAAGAGATTGTTTCTGTTCTGGTTTGCAGAAACAGACACACTTAACCAGAGCAGGAATCTTTGCAGGTGATGGGGTGCCCCTCTGCTGCTGCAGAGAAGGGAAGGTGCTTTTCTCCTTGCTATCCCTGTGCTTCACTGGGAATTTTGTCTCCTCACCAGGAATTTTGTCTCCTCACTGGGAAGGCTGGGGAGGGACTATTGACAAGGTCTTGCAATGCCAGGACAAGGGGCAATGGGTTTGAACTGGCAGAGGGGAGATTGAAACTGAATGTTAGGAGGAAGTTGTTTGCAGTGAGGGTGGTGAGACACTGGCACAGGTTGCCCAGGGAGGTTGTGGTGCACAGAAGCACCCAACGTGATCTTTGATCACGTTGGGTGCTTCTGTGCACCACAACCTCCCTGGAGATGTTCAAGGCCAGGTTGGACAAGGCCTTGAGTGACCTGTGCTAGTAGGAGGTGTCCCTGCCTATGATAGGAACTAGATGATCCTCAAGGTCCAACTTTACCATTCTGTGATTCTATGAATTTTGTCTCCTCCCTTGCCATTGCACTGGATGAAACACTAAGTCAGGAGTTAAGATCTGCATTTGGTATTTGGGACTCAGAGCTGTTGATGTATTGCTGTTGGCTGTCCAAATAAAAATGGGAGCTACTTTGTTATGAGCAGACAGTTTGTTAGAATGCAAGTGACTCCTGTTTGTTCCCTCAAAGCTTTGCCAGCTTACTCTTTCCCAGCTTGAGCTCCTTCCTTGGTTCTGCATACAGCTGACCCTGGACTTTAATCCTAGTGGGACAGCTCTGATTTTTCTCCAAGCTGCTGAGAGTTTCTAGCATTCCAGAAAATCATAGAATCATAGAATGGTAAGGTTGGAAGGGACCTCAAGGATCATCCAGTTCCAACCCCCTGCCATAGGCAGGGACACCTCCCACTAGCACAGATCGCTCAAGGCCTCATCCAACCTGGCCTTGAACACCTCCAGGGAGGGAGCAGCCACAACCTCCCTGGGCAACCTGTGCCAGTGTCTCACCACCCTCACTGCAAACAACTTCCTCCTAACATCCCCTTTCAATCTCCCCTCTGCCACTTCAACCCCATTCCCCTTGTCCTGGCATTGCAAGCCCTTGTCAATAGTCCCTCCCCAGCCTTCCTGGAGCCCCCTTCAGATACTGGAAGGCCACTCTAAGGTCTCCTGGAAGCGTTCTCTTCTCCCGGCTGCAGAGCCCCAACTCTCTCAGCCTGTCCTCATTTTGCCCTGGGGCTGGACAGAACTGCAATCCCCATCACATAGTTCTGCAGGCAAAACACACTCAAGCACCATCTCCACTGAGATGCCATTTCAGTCAGATTAATGCAAGAGAAGTGCAAGAGAAGAACTTAAATTAGTCTGTATTTTTAATTGACATATAGTCTTCATTCAAATTAAACTTTCTGCTTTGTCCTCACATCCACACAGAATCACAGAATTAACCAGGTTGGAAAAACCTCTCAGATCATTGAGTCCAACCTATCCCTAATCCTTCCAACAGCAGTGGCTTGGTTCCACTTCTGCACCCAAGTCNTTCTGTCCCTGGTTGCCTGGCAGAAGAGCCCAACCCCAGCTGGCTACAACCTCCCTTCAGGTAGCTGCAGAGAGCAATGAGGTCTGCCCTGAGCCTCCTCTTCTGCAGGCTGCACACCCCCAGCTCCCTCAGCCTCTCCTCACAGGGCTGTGCTCCAGGCCCCTCACCAGCCTTGCTGCCCTTCTCTGGGCACCTTCCAGCACCTCAACATTTTTCTTAAACAGAGGGGGGCCCAGAACTGGACACAATACTCACAGTGTGGCCTGACCAGCACTGAGTACAGGGGCAGAATGCATGAAGATGCACTTGGTGGCTGCTGGGGAAGCACACTGAAATATTTCCAGCCTCTTCCACACTTTGAGTTCCCTCTCTTTTGGAATTAGTAGATACTTTGTGCTCCTCTTGTCTTTCAAGAGTACATTGTAGATAATTATGTGACTGCTTATTAGCTTTTTGTTTATTTGAGCTTATTTGGTGCAGTCACTTGTGATTCTGCAGCACATGCTACCTCATCTCTTTGATTTTTTTTTCCCCCCTAATTAATTGAAGAGTCTGATCATCCACTTCCAACTAGTTTTTAAGTACTCTTAATTATATATATTTTTTTTTGTTGTTTGGGAATTGATTTAGAGTTGAAACATGTCTGAATTCATAGCAAGACATAATACCTCCAAGCTGTATGAATTGACAAATATTAATGCCTACTTAATAATTACTCTAGATACCAATATTTATACACACGCTCACACACACACACAGAGGATGCTGATGAAATTAGAAGAAAGCAAAAATGCAGATTTACACAGCTCTGGTTTGCAGAAGTTTCAATTTCAGAGTTTTCATAGAAACCCTTTGCATAGGGCCATAGCATCTTGGGTTGGCTGCCTCCTAGTCATGATAATGCTGGCTTTGGGGAAGCTGTGAAAGCAGAGGAAACTCCTCACTGGGCAAGCTGGTGATGCTAACCATGTCACAGGCCCACAGGGTGTCAGCAGTCGGAAGGGACTCAAAGAGCTCATCCAGTCCAATCCTCCTGCCAGAGCAGGACCAGACAATCCAGCTCAGGGCACACAGAACACGTCCAGACAGCCATTGAGAGGCTCCAGAGAAGGACCCTCCACAACCTCTCTGGGCAGCCTGTGCCAGGGCTCTGGGACCCTTCCAGGCAAGAAGTTCCCCTTGTGTTGAGCTGGAACCTCCTGTGCTGCAGCTTCCATCCATTGCTCCTTGTCCTAACCCAGGCAGCAGTGAGCAGAGCCTGTTCCCCCACTGCATGTCCATGCCCTGCTTCTCTGCAGGAGTTAAGCACTGCAGTGAAGAGCAGGGACTGCACAAGCCTTTATTCACAGGGACAACGTTATCAGTCCATGGGAATGCACTGCAGACTGAAAGCTACAATAGGCTATGGAGATTTCTGAGCTAACTTTAAACAAGCAGCTTGGATTTCAGAGGCAGCCTGGTGTGGCAGCCCAAAGCTCAGTGCAGCCTAATTTAATCTGTTTAATTGTGCATGGCTGGTGTGGAAAGCTAAGCCAGATTTTATCAGGTATATCTAAACGTTTCTTAATAACCTGTGCTTTCATCAGTGTTTTCTCTCTGCCTTGTTCTTTGTGAGCAGTACTTAGCAGCTGAGGGTCCTTTCAGAGAGGGCTGACTGCTGCTCTGAAGTAATCACAGAGAGTACTTCTTTTCTAGATATTCAGGCCCAAAAGGCATACATTCACAGAAGTGACTTACACTCAGGTACTACAGGGTGGAAAAACATCAGTCCACATCTTCAAGAATGAAAGGAAAATTGTCCAGTGACCTCCAGCTTAGCAAGATGCTGCGAATGTGCAAGTCTGGCTGGCTTGAGCTGGCTCTCACATCTGTCCCTGTAGCACAGGGGCTGTACCAGTACTTGTCCCACAGGCTCAGGAGCATCACTAAGTGTCTCAGACTCAGCACCTCACCTGTGTGTCTGTAGCCAGCCTGCTCTGTGCCTAACAGCAGCATCACCTGCTAGAGACACAGCACCCTGCATCTTTCCCAGAGCTCATTTAAGGCTGTGCCTGCAGATTCCCAACGCACACCAGAGAGGAGCTGAGGTCAGAGGGGAGCTGCCTGCACACTGGGATGAAACACTTCAGAAGGAGCAGGAGGGTGGTTGTGTTTCCTGCAGAAGCATGCCTGCTGTAAAATGGGAGCTTTAGGCTTTTCCCTACTCCCCATGTAGCACCACCACAAACTCAGCAGAGCTTTGCCCTGCAGGTACATTTGCCAGTCTCCATCCTCTGTCTAGAATCACAGAATTAACCAGGTTGGGAAAAAACTCCAAGATCATCGAGTCCAACCTCTCACCTAACCCTTCTCATTAACTAACCCATGGCACTGTGTGCCTCATGCAGCCTCCTCTTAAACACCTCCAGGGATGGGGACTCCAGCACTTCCCTCAGCAGCCCATTCCAATGCCAATCACTCTCTCTGGCAACAACTTCTTCCTAACATCCAGCCTGAACCTGCCCTGGCACAGCTTGAGGCTGTATCCTCTTGTTCTGTCCTTGGATGCCTGGCAGCAGAGCCCAACCCCAGCTGGCTACAACCTCCCTTCAGGTAGCTGCAGAGAGCAATGAGCTCTGCCCCGAGCCTCCTCTTGTGCAGGCTGCACACCCCCAGCTCCCTCAGCCTCTCCTCACAGGGCTGTGCTCCAGGCCCCTCACCAGTCTTGCTGCCCTTCTCTGGGCACCTTCCAGCACCTCAACATCTTTCTTAAATTGAAGCAGCTCCCCTTACAAACTCATCTGCAAACTCACAGAGGGTGCACTGCATCCCCTCATCCACATATTGAAGAGAAGTGGCCCCAGCACTGAGCCCTGAGGAGCTCATGAGCAGCCACGGACTGGACTAGACTCAATTCACCACCACTCCTTGGGCCCAGCCAGGTTTTGACCCACCAAAGTGCCCACCTCACCAAGCCACAAAGTGTTCATAGCAAGTACAGATGCAGGTATATTCAAAGCCCAAGCTCCCCCAGATCTCTTCTGGAAGGTTTTCTGGCAAATTCCCAATACTTTTGAAGCTATTTGTAGCATTTTGCATATTTTAAACCTAATCACATAATGTCTGAAGATTTGGAGGGGATTGACCTAGATGGGCCTCAGCATCTTTCTGTTCTAAACTTTCTTAAAAGGATAATGCTGCTATTCTGAGAGCTGGAAAATGTAGCAGTCCCTGCAGCCTGTGAAGAAAAATGCCTGAGCTAAGTATCTTGTCTACTTTTATTTCCTTGTTTTCTCAATACATCTTATCAGGAAGGCTGCTTCTAAACAGGCATTGTAAATTCTGTGGATGCCAGAATAAAATACTCCAGGTCCATAGTTCACTCTCAGAAGATGAAAGAGCCCAGAGAATGGAGAGTCCATGCTGAGTTTTCAATAGGCACCTCAGGAACAAAAGGCAGCTCCCTTCTGAAATGTGCCAGCCCTGCCCACGGGCTGGGGATTTAGGAGGTTGTTTGCACAGTGGATTTTACTGACTGGGAACATCTGAAGCCCTCAGCTTGCCTTAAGGCACCCAATGGACCCCAGTGTCACCAAGGCTCATTGCCAGGGAGGGCACAGGCACCCAGAAAGGGTGGAGGGGAGGTGGTGGAATCCAAGAAAGCCTTTTGGTAGGGAGCAGCTGTGGGATGGCAACTGACAACAGGCTGCTTGTTGCCCTGCACTGAACTCAGCAGCATCACTTGCATCCCCTTCTTAGAATCATACAATGGTAAGGTTNGGAGGTTGTGGAGCACAGAATCACAGAATGTGATCAAAGATCACGTTGGGTGCTTCTGTGCTCCACAACCTCCCTGGAGGTGTTCAGGAGCAGGTTGGATGAGGCCTTGAGTGACCTGTACTAGTGGGAGGTGTCCCTGCCTATGGCAGGGGGTTGGAACTGGCTGAGCTTTGAGGTCCCTTCCTACCTTACCATTCTATGATTGTAAGGAAGTGCAGCTGGCTCTGCAGGGACAGCCAGCCAGCAGCTTGGGTTTCGGCCTGCCTAACAGCTGCAGGATTTGCTGGGGAGAGCTGAAAGGAGCTCTCCAGGCACCCTCACTACAAACCCCAAATGTGAAACCTGCTGAAGGCTGAAAGGGATAACCCAGAGGTCAAATTAGCAGAATTTTGAAGGTCATTTAATTTCATTAACTCAGAGGCAGCAACTTCAAGTAATCCTTAAGCGTGTTTTGCCTCTAAAATGTATGTTTTCATTAAATGCATCATTACTTTTATGGCCTCTGCCATCCATCTCCCTTTCCCTCCTTTGCAAACGTGAGAAGCCAATCAGACAGAGGCACAAACATTTATATTGATGAGTTTATTTCTAAGCGTGTGTGATAGCTTAGAGGCAAGAGAATGAGCTATCATTTCATGATGTATGACAAAAGAGATGGGTTTAGCCACCAGAGGGGAAAAAAAGGCTTCAGAAAACAAGCCCTGACACCAGAGAGGAGCAAAATGTCCACAGGTGATGGGGTGGTACAAAGCTGTTTTTTTCTTATTTCAGTGTTTCTTTCTCTTTTAGTATGCATTAGGGGTTGTAAGGGACCTCCAGCCATCACCCAGCCCAATCCCCCTGCAAAGCAGGGCCACAGAAGGCAGGTGGCACAGGGACACATCTAAGTGGGTTTTGAATGTCTCCCGAGGGGACTTCACAACCTCTCTGGGCAGCTTCTTCCAAGGCTCCAGCACCCTCACAGGGAAGAATTTTCTCATCATAGTGAGATGGAATTCCCTGTGATTGAGCTTACATCCATCCTACCTCATCCTATCACTGGGAAGAGACTGGTTCCATCCTCCTGACAGCCACCCTTCAGATATTTATAGGCATTAGTAAGGTTCCCTCTCAGCCTTCTCCAGACTAAACAGCACCAAGTCTTTTAGCCCTTCCTCATGAGACAGTTGCTGCACTCCCTTAATCATCCCATTGAACTCTTTCTGGTAGTTCCCTGTACCTCCAGAACTGGGGGAGCCCAGACCTGAACACAATATCACAGATGTGCTGTAACTAGGGCTGAGTAGAGCAGGAGGAGAACCTCCCACTCTTCTTCATAGAATCACAGAGTGTCAGGGGCTGGAAGGGACCTCCAAAGCTCAGCCAGTCCAGCCCCCCTGCAGAGCAGGATCTCCTAGACCAGATCACGCAGGAACATGTCCAGGTGGGTTTTGAATATCTCCAGAGAGGGAGCCTCCACAGCCCCCCTGGGCAGCCTGTGCCAGGGCTCTGCCACCCTCACAGGGTAAAAATTCTTCCTCAGGTTCACATGGAACCTGCTATGCCTCAGCTTCCACCCATTGCCCCTTGTGCTGGCACTGGGCATCACCCAGCAGAGCCTGGCTCCAGCCTCCTGGCACTCACCCCTCACATAGTTATAACCATGAACAAGGTGACCTCTCAGACTCCTCCTCTCCAAGCTCCAAGCCCCAGCTCCCTCAGGCTCTCCTCATAAGGAAGATGTTGAACTTTCTTAATCATTTCTGTAGCTCTGTGCTGGACTCTCTCCAGCAGTTCTCTGTCCCTCTTGAACTGGGGCGCCCAGAACTGGACACGGTACTTCACAACACTTCTTGATGCACCCAAGTATGCCACTGGCCTCCTTGGCCACCAGGGCACATTGCTGTCCCATGGGTAACTAACTGTCCACCAGCACTCCAAGGTGCTTCCCCATGGAGCTGTTTTCCAGCAGCTCAACCCCTAACCTGTACTGCTGCATGGTGTAACTCCTCCCCAGGTGCATGACTCCACACTTATCCTTCTTGAAGTCCATTGGGTCCATCTTGGCCCAGCACATAGTATTTGCTTGGTATAGGGCTCAGCACCCATAGATACTTCTCTTTGTAGTTCTTATACAAAACCCACAGCCCCCTGGACCACACACAGGTCTGACACTTCAATTCCTCCCCTCTGTTTCAACCCAAACTCACAAGAGATCATTTCAGCTTCAACTGCATCAGTGCCATTTCATGGAATCA
>WBNM01006738.1:24464-38595 GCA_013399055.1 Ramphastos sulfuratus | reverse complement strand
TTTTTTTTTTTTTCAAATTCAGTCACAGAGCTAGAGCTGCTTTCCTCAGTCTCTTTCCCCTTTCTATCCTTTTGGAGAATGCAGACTTTCTTCAGTTGGTTAGTGCTTTGTGTGGATAGCATCTAATAAATGTGGACTAAAGCTTACTTTCCTGGTAATGTCATAAAAGCAATTACCTGTATAGAAAGAATAGATCTGCACATATGTATGAAAACATCAGATAAAGTAGAAAACAAGGAAAAAAGGGAGGAAATAAAAGAAGGCTGTTTGCTGCCAGAAATAGTGATAAACATTTTCTGATCAAGATAAATTAATGCCCCAAGATATCTCACTTTAATTCTTTCTTATGCTGCTGGTTTTGTTACCTTCTTGTTTTGCCATCATTACACCCAATGTGAATTCCAAGGCAGTGTCATGAAGGGGATGCCTTGGGTTTCCTTTCATAAAAAGAAGCAGAATGAATTGAAATGTTTTATTTGCATTTAAATAGCCACCTACATTTGCCAAAAGAATGATTGACATTGGGTTCTGGATTTATAACCTTTATACCTCTCAGGAGATGGAGATGTATTTGGATATATAGAGAAGGACAGATGGATATAGAGAAGAGAATTTGAAACATTCATCAATTTCCACATTGCCTGTGCAATGAGAGTTTTTTTTTCTTTTGCAGTGCTGTAGTCTTCAGAATAAATCATTAGCTGTGTATGCATTTTGAAGAAGTGATAATTCTTTAAGAATTTGTGCCATATTTGACCTTGTGGTTTAAATGCCATACAGTAAAGTAGCTAATATCAAATCAAAGGGCAAATTTGCAGACTTGGAGTTGATTGCACAAAGGAAAAGCATATTCTAGTGCTCTGGTAGCAGAGAACTGAGATTAAAGCCTCCAGCCATGTCTTTGCCTCAGAATTATTGTTTTCATCCCCGTTAGTTCACTTTTCTCACCAATAAAATGAGAACACTTCTGAGCAGTTGACAAAGAGTCCAAGGCACTCAGTGCTGTTGGAAAATATCTGTGATGCTGAAGTGTAGATGTCCCTGGAGTTATACGATGCTATGTGTTACTTCCTTAGCTTGTCAGCTGGGGAGAGGTTGTCTGGTATCTGCAAAAGACAGATTTATCAAAAAAAAAATCCCAATAGACAAGGCAGTTTGTATCTCTTCAGCAAGTAATTTATTGAACTGAATGCAGTTTTAGAAAAGAATAAAAAATCATACAATCATAGAATNTCCATGGCACTGACAAAGATGTCAAACAGCACTGGTGCCAGCACTGACCCCTGAGGGACACCACTTGGCACTGGTCTCCAGGTGGACATTGTGCCCTTAATCACCACTCTCTGTGTGCCACCATCCAGCCAATTCCTTACCCAGCAGTGCTCCACACATCCAGTCCATGTTTTTCCAGCTTGGTGCCCAGGATGTCATGTAGGACAGAGGCAAATGCCTTACTCAGCTCCAGGTAGATGCCATCAGTTGCCCTTCCCTTCTCCACTGTCACTGTGACTTCATCATAAAAAGCCACCAAATTAGTCAGGCAGGATCTGCCCTTGGTGCAGCCATTGCTGGGTACCACCAATCACCTCTGCTTTGTTTTCCATTTGCCTTAGCAGAGCTTTCAGCAGGATCTGCTCCACAATCTTGCCAGGCACAGAGGTGATGCTTCATACAGATAGTTTAAGAATATTTTATTCAGTAAAGTATGAACTGTAATCACTTTGCTTTTACACATTTTTATAGGATATAGGACTATAGACTCCCTGAAGTGGCAACTGGCTTTTGGAATCATTCATGTGCTTTCCTACAGTTAACTATTAAATGATTGAGTATATTATTAAGAATAATTGTTCTTGAGTTTGAAGAAGTCATCGAGGCTTAAATATCATTATTAGGGTACTAGACAGGTAACGGTGCTAGTATCATTAAAGGCTTACTGCAGGCATTTTGAATTTTGGTATCTTGGTGTGTAAAATTATAGCCATAGAATCCTAGAGTGATTTGAATTGGAAGGGACCTCCACAGGCCATCAAGTCCAAACCCCCAGAGTGAGCAGGGACATCCACCACTTGAGCAGGTTGCTCAGAGCCTTGGCAAGCCTGACCCTGGAGATCCCCAGGGTCACCCTGAAGATGACCCAGGGTCAGGGTCAGGGTCAGGGTCACCCCAAGCCTGACCCTGGGGTGGCTCAGGGTTGCCACCTCCCTGGGCAAGCTGTTCCAATGTTCCACCACTCTCATGGTAAAGAACTTGTTCCTAACATCCAATCTAAGTCTACTGTTTTCTGATTTCAAACCATTGCCCCTCATCCTATCACTACAGGCCTTTTTGGAAACAGTCCCTCTTGTAGGCCCCCATCAGGTACTGGAAGGCCACTATAAGGTCTTCCTGGAGCCTTCTCTTCTTCAGGGTGAACAACCCTAGCCCCCTCAGTCTGTGCTAATATGAGAGGTGTTTCAGTTGCCTGATAATTTTTGTGGCACTCATGTTTAGGTATAGCACAGTTTACTTGTTAACTACTTAAACAGGTGGAATTCTTGTCAATCTTTAAAATGCCATTTTTGTATCTATAATCACTGATCCATAAGAAATAATTTCTGATGTTCATAAGAAATAATTATCCTGATACATTTGCAGGACTACTAGCAAGCAATTTATGTTTGCAGTTTAATGTTAGTGGCATTTCAGAGAGAAGTTTTCACCTGAACACTGAAGGACACTGTTTGCTATAGCTAGCAATAGAGCATACACTGACCATAAGCTGGAACTTATGGTGAGTTTTATAATAGCTCATTAAATAATTTACATATAATGTCACTGATGAAGCAGAGAAGTGCTTTCATTCTACTTTTTCATATGAAATTGGCTTTTGTAGAGCAGCACTGCCTAACAGATAGTGGCTTTCTTCTACTTTCCAACTCTAAGATTTGTATTTTTATCCCATCTCATAAGCAGAATTAATTTTCAGATTTTCTCTTTGTAAAATGTGTCATTAATTCTCCCATCATGGCTACAGAATTAGGTCAAGGCAAGCTGAAATAATTCTGCAGCCCAGTACTATTTTCACTCCCACAAGGTTAATGTAGTTAATAATTACAGTGTGATTTATAGGTTACTTCCCAAAGAAACTTCTCTAAGAAGCACTTCTGAGTATGTCAGTGATTTGCATACAGGTGAATAGATTACAGTTGTGAGATTCATCTACCTGGACCTGAGTAAGGCAATTGACTCTGTCCCACATGGCATCCTGGGCACCAAACTGGAAAAAAAGATGGACTGGATGTGTGGAGCACTGCTGGGTAAGGAATTGGCTGGATGGTGGCACACAGAGAGTGGTGATCAAGGGCACAATGTCCACTTGGAGACCAGTGCCAAGTGGTGTCCCTCAGGGGTCAGTGCTGGCACCAGTGCTGTTTGACATCTTTGTCAGTGCCATGGACAGAATCAGTGCAGCCTCAGCAAGTGTGCAGATGGCACCAAGCTGTGTGGCACAGTCGACTTGCTAGAGGGCAGGGATCCATCCAGAGGGACCTGGACAGGCTGCAGAGCTGTGCCCAGGCCAACCTCATGGCATTCAACAAGGCCAAGTGTAAGGTCCTGCACCTGGGTAGGCACAATCCCAAGCACAACTCCAGGCTGGGTGGGGAATGGCTGAGAGCAGCCCTGAGGAACAGGCCCTGGGGGTGTGGGGTGATGAAAAGCTCAAGATGAGGCTGCAGTGTGAGTGCAGCCCAGACAGCAACTGTGTGCTGGGCTGCAGCAAGAGCAGTGTGGGCAGCAGGGCAAGGGAGGGGATTCTGCCCCTTTGCTCTGCTCTCCTCAGACCCCAGCTGCAGTCCTGTGTGCAGTTCTGGAGCCCCCAGCACAGGAAGGACATGGAAGTGTTGGAGCCAGTGCAGAGGAGGCCACCAAGATGCTGAGAGGGCTGCAGCAGCTCTGCTGTGAGGACAGGCTGAGAGAGTTGGGGCTCTGCAGCCTGGAGAAGAGAAGGCTTCCAGGAGACCTTGGAGTGGCCTTGCAGGATCTGAAGGGGGCTCCAGGAAGGCTGGGGAGGGACTATTGACAAGGTCTTGGAATGCCAGGACAAGGGGAATGGGTTTGAAGTGGCAGAGGGGAGATTGAAAGTGGATGTTAGGAGGAAGTTGTTTGCAGTGAGGGTGGTGAGACACTGGCACAGGTTGCCCAGGGAGGTTGTGGCTGCTCCCTGCCTGGAGGTGTTGAAGGCCAGGTTGGAGGAGGCCTTGAGTGACCTGTGCTAGTGGGAGGTGTCCCTGCCTATGGCAGGGGGTTGGAACTGGATGATCCTTGAGGTCCCTTCCAACCTTCCCATTCTATGATTCCATGATAATTTCATTGCAAATAAAAAATCATCACATGATACTGAGGGGAAATGGAAAAAGTGGATTACTGTAATTTGTTTGAATGTGGAGAAAGAACTTCTATAAAAGAAAACAGAATGGAAATGTTAGTAGTTCATCTGGAAGCCTTACATTTTAATCATGTTGGAGGGGTGATTCCAAGAAAATATAATTTTCTGGGAAATACAGCATACATTAAAGGATTATTCAAACTGAAAATCTGAGTATATGCAACTATTTCTATGTGTTAATTTATAAAGATGAAGTTTGCATTGTGACACTGGGAGAGGCAGGAAACATTTTTAATCCTTGTTATCTTACCCTGTTTTCATACTTGTTACTGTAAATCTTTTAGATATGCAGTGCTGTATTTACAGTTGTGGCATTAGGAAGAGTAAAGGCCTGATAAATAGAGTATCACAAAGATAACTAAGCAGGCCTTGTCGTGTTATTATGTACAGTTGACTCTTCTGTAGAGCACTTGAGCAAACACAACATTGCAATTTTCAAAGCTGAAGCACTTATTCATGTGTTTTTGCTTGGTTTTGGAAATAGTTGTCCCTTTGTGACACCTTATATTANAGAGCTGCTGCAGCCCTCTGAGCATCTTCGTGGCCTCCTCTGGACCTGATATTATTATTAATTACCTAATTTTGAAATCTTTGGACTGCTGGGCATTGTGACTGCAGTGCAAATGAAAATACAGGTGTGACATGATCAAGAAACTATTAGTCTTTTATTACTACAGTACCTAGAAAGTGTAAATATCTCTAATTCTATTAACTGTCTCTAATACTATTTCTGTTTATTTTGCAGTTTAACAACAATGCTCAAAACGTCAGTTGCTTTAATCATCTTGTCCAAGCTAATGTGAGGAATAAGAAGAAACTGAAAGAAGCTGTCTATAAAATTTCTGCCAAAGGAATTACAGATTATAAAAAAGGCTTTAGCTACGCTTTTGAACAGCTGCTAAATGTAAGTATGAAAGTTATCTCTCTCTGCTTTAATGTGAAGAAGGAGAACTCACACATTCATAGAATCATAGAATGGTAAAGTTGGAAGGGACCTCAAGCATCATCTAGTTCCAACCCCCTGCCATAGGCAAGGACACCTCCCACTAGTACAGCTCACTCAAGGCCTCCTCCAACCTGGCCTTCAACACCTCCAGGGAGGTTGTGGAGCACAGAATCACCCAACGTGATCTTTAATCACATGGAAGCTCTTTGTGGAGCTTCTATGCTCCACAAACTCCCTGGCAACCTGTGCCAGTGTCTCACCACCCTCACTGCAAACAACTTCCTCCTAACATCCACTTTCAGTCTCCCCTCTGCCACTTCAAACCCATTGCCCCTTGTCCTGGCATTGCAAGACCTTCTCAATAGTCCCTCCCCAGCCTTCTTGTAGCCCCCTTCAGATCCTGGAAGGCTACTCTAAGGTCTCCTGGAAGCCTTCTCTTCTCCAGGCTGCACAGCCCCAACTCTCTCAGCCTGTCCTCAGAGCAGAGCTGCTGCAGCCCTCTCAGCATCTGATCATCTCATATTCAGATGATCCCTACAGGCTCCTCCATTGTCTAAGTAAGTGGTAGAAGTACAAACCTTTATTTAGGAAGTAAATTCATCCCAACAATCCGTTGGGGTTGTTTTTGCACATCCCCCAGCAAGTTGCTAGAATTTGAAAATAAATGTGTTTTTCAATGTGCTGTACTGTTTTTACCTCAGTCATTTACCCAGATTTTCATTTAACATGAGATTCTCAGTTGTTTTGAAGATGGGGTAGTAGTTGATTTGTAGGCAATTTTAAAAGGAAAGGCTCTATGTTACAGTTTCCCTATTTCAGTTTTAGCACTGTATCTCCTATAAATCTTTAGTTAACCTGTAATTTCATACTTATTACAGGTGAAAAATATAGTTGGTCATAGCTTTACCAGGACAAAAGGTAGTAAATTACTTAGTTAAGGACATTTGGCACATGAGACCTAATAGCAGCCTTTCAGTACCTGAAGAAGGCTGCAGAGGGACTGTTTTGAAAGGCCTGTGGTGATAGGATGAGGGGCAATGGTTTGAAATCAGAGAAGAGGAGATTTAGCCTGGATGTTAGGAACATCTTCTTTGCCATGAGAGTGGTGGAATAGAGGAACAGGTTGCCCAGAGAGGTGGTTGAAACCCCATGCCTGGAGATATTCAAGATAAGGCTTGACAAGGCTCTCAGAATGTCATCGTTCTATGATGATTCTATGGGTATTCTAATGTGTAAAAAGAATAATTCCCTAAAATATTACATGAATTACTTCCATGTTATATTTGCACTGTGCTTTCTAATTTGAACCCAATCTTAGTCTTTCAGAGTATTACCATTTTCCATAAAATTGGAGGGTGGGCTTGTGTGGGGGATATTAGTAACTCTGTAATAGTTTGTGTATCTGTTAAAAAAAATAAATTAAAAGCTCTATTTTTTACCTTCATGAGGACTGCATCTTGAATATTCACTTTAACATAAATTTAGCTATACCAATTTATAGCAGTTAAGGATGTATCTTAAAAAAAATATTAAGTGTATTCTTTTTATTACTTTTGTTTTTTTTAATATATCAGTGATGTCAATGCAAAAATCTTATTTTTNCCCTTGCCCTGCTGTCCACACTGCTCTTGCTGCTGCCCAGCACACAGTTGCTGTCTGGGCTGCACTCACACTGCAGCCTCATCTTGAGCTTTTCAGCAACCCATCCATTTCAATTAATTTCATATTTTGTTATATTGCTTCAGTGATTCATGACCTTATTTTCCCCCTGTAACATAATAACTACTCTTTGGGGAAAAAGAAAACAAAAAAGAAAAAAATCTTGAGATCATCTTTTCTTCATTTGAGTAGCAGAGTTTTGGTTTGGTTTACCCTTTCCTGCCTCATGGACTGAAGCACCTCTGCTGTGAGAATAAGCTGAGGGAGCTGGGGTTGTTCAGCCTAGAAATGAGAAGACTCCAGGGTGGCCACGAGGCTGTGGTACCTGAAGGGATCCTAAAGAAATGCTGGAGAGAGACTTTTCATAAGAGTGTCTAACAATAGAACAATGGGGAATGGTTTGAAGCTGAGGTGCTGATGAAATTGAAACCAACGTATTGATGTTTTGTTCATGGATTGCCACATGTCAGAAAATCTTTGGATTTGTTTATTTTAAATTACTGCACAAGTAATTACTCAGTCAATATTGAACTATAACACAAATAGTCTTTAAGGAATAATTATCCATGTTAATGTAGTGACTTTGGTTTATTTAGTTTCATTTTATGTTTTGTTTTATTTATTTATTTTATTGCATTTTATTTTATAGATCTTATTTTGATTTGGTTTATTGTATATTTTGCATTTTATATTTGAGTTTTCATTCTGAAAGGGGTAATAAATGAAATCCAAGAGATTCATTTTATTTTATAGATCTTATTTTGATTTGGTTTATTGTATATTTTGCGTTTTATATTTGAGTTTTCATTCTGAAAGGGGTAATAAATGAAATCCAGGAGATTTATTTTATTTTATAGATCTTATTTTGATTTGGTTTATTGTATATTTTGCATTTTATATTTGAGTTTTCATTCTGAAAGGGGTAATAAATGAAATCCAAGAGATTCTGGAGGTATTGTCATTACTGTGTTAAAGGAGTAAGCCTGCTGATATTAAAACCATCAAATATAACAGCTCTTATTCATCATAATCTGAAATTAAATTAGCTTCTGTTTGTATCTCCTGCAGCACAGTGTCTCCAGAGCTAACTGCAATAAGATTATTATGTTGTTCACTGATGGTGGTGAAGAAAGAGCACAAGAAATTTTCCATAAATATAATGAAGACAAAAAAGTAAGTGATATGTAAAAGATATTACTGCATAAAATACAACAGAAAAAAAAAAAAGAGAATATTTAAATATGGAAAGAAAGCATTTTTGGTAGGTGTAAAAAATAGTTGTATGTATTAATATTGAAGCTTAAGGCACTTAAAACTTTCTCAATCTTTAACATTTCCTTAAAAAGCCCATCAAATACATTTAATGTTTTCAGTTTGTGACCCATTGGTGCCAAATGGTACAGAGGTAAACCATAAAGCCATAAAGAATGAAACTTTTTATTGATATTTCTCTTCTATTAATGTAATTCCTGCATTATCAAGGGGAAACAGAGCAGTTAAATGATATGAGATATCTGTATCTCTCCTGCCTGTGAATAATTTCTGTGTCTTGTTCATCAAGCAAAGGCCAAAACACATCTCAAGATTAGGATATGAATAGATTTGTATTGGAACAAGCTCATGTGCTTTTCCCAGTGAGGCTAATTATACGTTTGGGTGTCTTAGCTAGGAGTGGGATGGCTTTCTATTGATGAAATTTGATCTGTGGATGAACCAGAATTAGGAGCTTGACATGAGGATCACTGGATGAGTTGTGTTGTTCTGGTGAAATTGGATTACTGCTTGTGCTGGGTTTGACTTGGATTTTTGAATCTAATCAAACTTCTGGTCTGGCTTTTGCATACTTAGAGATGTACAAGGGTATGTGTGTGTGTGTGTAATAAATGAGCTTTGTAAATTGTCTCCTACTACATTTCAGTGCAAATCATCATACATAGATTAATCCATTTGAAATGAAAGCTGGATTCACAATACAACTAAGAATTTACCTTTCCCACTGCTAGAGGATGTGCCTGTATCTACTTCTTTGTGGGTTTCACAGTCGCCATGGATGCTTATGTATAAAGCAGGGACAGTATTTGGTCAGAAATCCTCAGATGTATGAAGTAAAACCCTTCAAAAGGAAAACTAGAAATGCAAACCACAGTTTCCATCTCAACCAATGATTCACTTGGTAACTCTGAATAATCATTTCATGTCTGCTTTATAACTGCTTCCCACAGAATTATATGGCTGTGCAGATGTTTCTCTTCAAATTTGGGCTTTGTAACTTTTGTTGTATTAGATCAAAAGCTATCAGCTGAAGGAAATATGTGCAGAAGGGGAAAGATGTATGATACATTTCTTACTATTTCCTTTTAATTTGCCATTTTAGGAGGGAAATATAGTAAAATATCCACTCCAAATAGCAAAACAGATTTGCAGTGCTAAAATTAGTGGTCTTGCTCAGATCATACCCAATGATTCAATGAAATAAAAAACCCAAAACCAAACAAACCAACAAAACCACAGAAAAACAAAACAAAGCAAAACAACCCAAACAAAAACCCCCACAGTCTATTAATTTTAAAATATTATATTATTTCATCATTTAATACTGTAAATTTGCTCTGCCAAGGGTTAGACTGATTCTATACATGCTGTTATTATAGAAAGGAGCATGGCCAGCAGTTTGAGAGAGGAGTTTCTTTTCCTTTACACTGCTCCTGTGAGACCCCACCTTGAATACTGCATCCAGTTCTGATGTCCCCATGATAAGAACACAGAGCTGTCAGAGTGAGTCCAGAAGAGGGCCACAAAGGTGATCCAATGGATGGAACATTTGTGCTATGAGCATAGGCTGAGGGAGCTGGGGTTGTTCAGTGTAGAGAACAGAAGACTGTTGAGGGACCTTAGAGATGCTTTCCAATACCTGGAGGGAGCCTAGAGGAAGGCTGGAGAGGGAGTTTTTGTCACAGTGTCTAGTAATAGGACAAGGGGGAAAGGTTTGAAGCTGAGAGTGAGTAGGTTTAGATTGGATCTTAGGAAAAATGTCTTCAGTATGAGGGTGGTGAGACTGCAATGGGCTTCCCAGGAAGGTTGTGGATGCCTCATTCCTGGGAGTGTTCAGAGCCAGACTGGATGAAGCTTTGAGCAACTGAGTCTAGTTGAGACTGCCCACGGTGTGGAAGTCAGAGTAGATGATCTCTAAGGTCCCTTCCAACCTAAGCCATTCAATGATTTTGTGATTTATTATATTCTCACTTTCTTGATCCTTCTAGTAATGGAGGGTTTGGGAGTTTTCTTATATCCAGAAGCGTATGCTGGTGATAAAAGTCCCTGTATGGCTTTCTGATTATTGAAGTATGTTTTCTTATGCAAGTAAATGCTGTGCAGATGTGAATGCAAGGCAAATTCCCTACACTTGAGTTCAAGTTCAAGTTCTGTTTATTGGCAAGTCCAAACACTAGTAAGCATGTATGTTTTCTGACTTGTCTAACAAAGTAGTGGCTTGCTAGGTTCTGTCCCTTACTGTTTTTCTCCAAGGTGACATTGGAAACACAAGAAATATTAGGAAAGTTTTTACAGACACAGTTTTAAGAGCCATTTGCTTTCTAAAAGAACCATTTGCTTTCTGAAAGAACCATTTGCTTTCTCCTTCTGGCTTTCCATCAGTAACAATCCTTGGGGTGTTGAAAGGAAATTCATGGTTGAAAACCTTCTGATGAGATTAAACCAAAACCATTCATTTTTAGATATCATAATGAAACTCCCATGACAATCTTTCATAACATTCTAATATTTGCTAAAATAAGGCTGATACAGAATATACTCTCTTTACTCAGACTGCAGTTGATTGCAGAATGATGACATCTCAGTTCTCTTGTTGTTCCCTCTCTGTGTAATTTAATGGTAATTCAATAAAATGTAATAATTTAACTGACAGACATAACATGAAAAAATTACCTCTTTGTTTTTTTTTTCCAAATCATGATCACAGACATAGTGTTACCTTCTTAGTTGCACAGTAGGCTGCTTTCATACATTAACTGATGAGATCTTTAAAGTTTATGGATCCAGATTCTGCTGTCTCTATTGTAGGCCATTTCTAATCTATTTCACAAACAGCTCACTGAATGTAAGACCTATTTTGTAATAATCATGTGTAGAGAGAGTATTCAGTGTAAGATATTAAAAAGTTTCCCATGTTTTACATAATGAAATATGTATCAGCTGATGTCTTTTCTTGTCTGCTCTCCATTGGTTTGGAAATTTTTGCTTTGTCTGTTGCATATAGTATAGAAAACATAAATCTTCTGTGTCTTATTTCATAGTCACTTTCCACCTTAGGCATAGAATCATAGAATGATTTGTGTTGGAAGGGACATCTAGTCCAACCCTGCACTGAGAAGGGACATCCACCACTAGATCAGGTTGCTTGGCAAGCCTCACCTTGAATGTCTCCAGGGACAGCCTCAACCACCTCCCTGGGCAATCTGTTCCTGTGTTCCAGCACCATCATGGTAAAGAACTGGTTGCTAACATCCAATCTAAATCTCCTTTTCTCTACTTTCAAACCATTCCCCCTCATCTTACCATTGCAGGATTTTGGAAATAGCTCCTCTGCAGCCTTCTTATAGGTCCCCTTCAGGTGCTGGAAGACCACTATTGGGTCTCCCTGGAGCCTTCTTTTCTTCAGACCAAACAACCCTACTCCCTCAGCCTGTCCTTACAGCAGAGGTGTTCCTGCCCCCTGACCACTTTCATGGCACTCCTCTGGACCTGCTCCAACAGGACAAATGTCCTTGCTGTGTTGAGGACTCCAGAGCTGGACTCGGTTCCCCAGGTGATGTCTCACCAGAGCAGAGTAGCAGAATCACCCCTCACCATCTGCCAGCCACACTTCTTTTGAAGCAGCCCAAGATCCCAGGATGCCATTTATCTTCTGGGCTGTAAGTGCCCATTATTTCTCACATCCATCTTCTCATTCACCAACACCCCCCAAGTCCTTTTCTGCAAGGCTGCTCTCAATCTAATCATTGCCCAGCCTGAATTGGTATCTAAGATTTCCCCCACCTAGATAGGCTGTGTTGTAAACTCTTTTTTTTTTTCTTTTTTTTTTTTCTTTTTTTAAATTCTTGCATAAGAATTAATGACCATTCATTCATAGAATCATGGAATCATAGAATGGTAGGGTAGGAAGGAGACCTCAAAGATCATCTAGTTCCAACCCCCTGCCATAGGCAGGGACACCTCCCACTAGTACAGCTCACTCAAGGCCTCCTCCAGCCTGGCCTTGAACACATCCAGGGAGGTTGTGGAGCACAGAATCGTCCAAAGTGATCACGTTGGGTGCTTCTGTGCTCCACAACCTCCCTGGGCAACCTGTGCCAGTGTCTCACCACCCTCACTGCAAACAACTTCCTCCTAACATCCACTTTCAATCTCCCCTCTGCCACTTCAAACCCACTGCCCCTTATCCAGGCATTGCAAGACCTTCTCAATAGTCCCTCCCCAGCCTTCCTGGAGCCCCCTTCAGACACTTGAAGGCTACTCTAAGGTCTCCTGGAAGCCTTCTCTTCTCCAGGCTGCAGAGCCCCAACTCTCTCAGCCTGTCCTCACAGCAGAGCTGCTGCAGCCCTCTCAGCATCTTTGTTGCCTCCTCTGGACCCACTCCAACACTTCCATGTCCTTCCTGTGCTGGGGGCTCCAGAACTGCACACAGGACTGCAGCTGGGGTCTGAGGAGAGCAGAGCAAAGGGGCACAATCCCCTCCCTTGCCCTGCTGCCCACACTGCTCTTGCTGCAGCCCAGCACACAGTTGCTGTCTGGGCTGCACTCACACTGCAGCCTCATCTTCAGCTTTTCATCAACCCAGAAATACATTAGTCCTTGACTTCATCTTGATGTAAACTTGCTGCAACTATAAAAGTGTTTTACTCTTCATGCCAGTTATTTTGTGATTCCTTGGCATGAAAGAAGCTTCAGTTAGTTTTCACCCATCAGATGACAGGGCTTAGTACACTTCTTTACAGTGCCCTTTGTGCAACCTTCAAGTTAAGAATTGAAAGAATTAAATAAACAGTTGGGAATTATTAAAAGAGTAACTTCAAAACTAGCATCTATCTATTAAATTAGGGGGGTTAATATTTTGAAAATAGCATGATGATATAGTTAAAATAATTTACAATCTTCAGAGGTAATGTACGGTGTGAGACTATTAGTGTTATTATAAAACTTGTGGAGCAGTTTTGAGGAGGAACATTTCTAGTGTTCATCTATTTGAAGTGAAAAATCACAGCTGTGTTTCACCTTTGCATGCTGTTTTTATTGCCACAGTTTGTAACTACAAGCTGTGGCTGATGTTTAAGAGCTGGTGTGTTTACCTGAACGGTGACGTTGGGGGCACTGGCATTAGATGTGTGAAATACCACATGCATGCTGAATTTCAGGAAGGGAGGTGGTAGCTTTTCATTTTATTTGCATTGGTGCTACAGATGGCTTCACTGAAGATAGCAATATAAGTTTATTCGAAATACAGGCCCAGTAGGTGTTCTCCATCCTGGGAATGTTGAATTCAGATTGAAAATAGAGATCCAACCGCAGATCCTTGGGGCAAATTGTGCACGATGAAATCTGTGTTTTCAGGGATGGCTCAGTTCATGTGAGATGCAAAAAGACTTCTCTTGTGCACTTCCAGTTGCTTGAAGTTTCCAGGCATGACAGAAGTTTGGGTGGCTGTTATGGAGGAGTAATTAAGGCAAGATGGTATTTTCAATGATTAATATTATTTATTAATATTCAATATTCAGAACTCTCACCTGCCCAACCACTAATTCCACTGATTTTAGAATCATAGAATGGTAAGGTTGGAAGGGACCTCAAAGCTCATCCAGTTCCAACCCCTTGCCATAGGCAAGGGACATCTCTCACTAGCACAGGTCACTCAAGGCCTCCTCCAACCTGGCCTTGAACACCTCCAGGGAGGGAGCAGCTACAACCTCCCTGGGCAACCTGTGCCAGTGTCTCACCACCCTCACTGCAAACAACTTCCTCCTAACATCCACTTTCAATCTCCCCTCTGCCACTTCAAACCCATTGCCCCTTGTCCTGGCATT
>WBNM01006738.1:0-23934 GCA_013399055.1 Ramphastos sulfuratus | reverse complement strand
CCCCAGGGTCTGCTTTACATGCAAGGTGAGTTTGGAGGATCAGCCAGGGCACTTAGAAGCAGAGTGGTTAGTTAGGTTAGCAGAGAGGCCAAGACCAAAACAGCAGCTAGAGAGACACAGACTCTCTGTGTCTGTGTTACCTATGTTTGTGTCCTTGTTCTTATCCATCTCAGCAAGCCTATGAGTGAAGCAGACATCACCACTGTTTGCTTTTCACAGCCTAGAATCTAATTCTTTTCATTAAAGTATTCCAATTAGCCTCAAACCAGCATGGGGTGTCTAACTGTAGGACAAGGAGGAATGCTTTTAGGCTGAGAGTAAGTTTAGACTGGATTTTAGCAAGAAGTTCTTCAGTACAAGAGTGGTGAGACTCTGGAAGAGGGAGGATGCCTCCTCCCTGGGGGTGTTCAAGGTCAGACTATAACATTGTATGGTATGTACAGAGCTGAAAATAGAAACATCATCTTTCTTAACAATAACATCACTTCAAATAGAGCTTAACAGCTGTCAATGTGTAGCCCACATTTCTGAGTGTGTGATAGAGTTGTGACACAAGATAAAACATACAGTAATTAATTAAGTGTTGAACTGAGCAGCATTCTGGTTTGTGTCTGAGTGGCTTGTGGCATAGCTTGATAGATAAAAAGTAAGCTGGTTTTTTTGAGCTTTCTGGGTTGTAGATTGTTCTCTGGCTTCCTCTGTGTTAGCCTTCCATGATCTTTAGACAGTCTGACACTAAGATGTTTTTCCTTTCTCCTGACAGTCATTGCGTTGTGAATTTTCTTGGAGTGATGATACAGGAAATCCCATATAGAATAAATCTCCAACTAGCTGGTTAGACTGGCTCCTTCCCTAATCACTTCTGTCTTGAGAGGATGTTGTTTTCCAGATGTTAAGTTTAATTTATTGTATGAAGCGTAACATGCACAAGGTGGTATTCTGGGTGAAAATTGGGTCAGTACTTAAAAATCTCACAACCCATTCCATTTTCTTTCCAAGTAAAAGTGGAATCTATGTTAATAAAGAGCTTAAAAGAAGGAATACCTTATTCTTAAGACAATTTGTGGGTTTATTTTTCGTTTATCTCTTTTTTATCTCCAGTTATTAATGAAAGGCTTGCAATATATCCACCGTCTGAGCTCCTGGGTTCCTAACATAAATTAATGCCACTATATTAATTAGCTGAAATTGAAATAACAGCAGTCTTCCTCCTGTGACACTCATTATCCCAGTATAGTTCAGTAATAATCAAGTTGCACAGTATTAAGCTATATAAGGTCATAAGTGTATAAATCCATTCTTCTGGTTTTTCAGTATTTTAAGCACACATTAGTCATAGAATCATAGCATCATAGAATGGTAAGGTTGGAAGGGACCTCAAAGATCATCCAGTTCCAACTCCCTGCCATAGGCAGGGACACCTCCCACTAGTACAGGGCACTCATTATCATTATCATTATCATTATCATTATTATATCATCCATAGGATAGGTGGTCTTTGTGTGCATGCAGTGTTTCTCACAGTCCTGTCATTTCAGCTGCAGTATATCAAGAAGTACCATGAGTGAGAATGCATAGTGATTGCATTAATCATTAGCTGTGAAGGACATTCTCTGTTACATGATTGTTTATCAGACTTGGTCTTCAGCCATTCTAGGATGTTTGGCAGGTGCTGACGGCAGGCATCATCAGTGCTAGGAACAGCCTACCTGCAAGCAGAGGCAAGGTCAGGTTGCCCTGAGCAGTGGTGTAAGGCAATAATGGATTTCCATTATTATGCAGGAGTTATTAATGTTTTTTTCCAATAAAAAAGGAAAATGAATGGAACTTCAAGCATTTTCACTCATGAATCTCCCTCTTCTAAGACAATCTGAAGGTACTCTTCTGTTGCCATGTCAGTCTTCAAGACATGGCAATCAAACTTCATCTGGTTAACTGGCATACCCTTTTCCAAGCTCACTAAATCGTTCTCATTTGCAGTTTTCATACTCCTGAGAGGATCAGGATGTTGTAGAATTAGATGTGAACTTTGTATAACTGATAAGCTCATAGAGGAAATGTGTTCTGCTGAAAATGAGAGTTCCTGATCACTCTTCCCCCAACATCTTTCTCCCTCTACTATTATAATTCCTTGGCATTTGCAGCTGCTTCATTCCAGTGCTTAGCAAGCTGTGCAGTCAGTTATGGGAGTAGATAATGAGGAAGTAAATATACAAAGGAGAGAGTGAATACATTATTTTATAATACTATAGTGCTCTCGTAAGACCTCACCTGAAGTACTGTGTCCAGCTCTGAAGCCCTCAGCACAGGAAGGACATAGACCTGGTGGAGCAGGTCCAGAGGAGAGCCATGAAAATGATCACACAGCTGGAACACCTCTGCTGTAAGGACAGCCTGAGGGAGCTGGGATTTTTCAGACTGGAGAAGAGAAGGCTCTGGTCAGACCTTAGTAGGTTCCAGTACCTGAAGGGGGCCTACAAGAAGCCTGCAGAGGGACTGTTTCCAAAGGCCTGCAGTGATAGGATGAAGAGCAATGGTTTGAAATTAGAGAAGAGGACATTTAGACTGGGTGTTAGGAATTAGTTCTGCACCATGAGGTTGGTGGAACATTGGAACAGATTGCCCAGGGAGGTAGCTGAGGCTCCATCCCTGGAAACATTCAGTGTGAGGTTTGCCAAGGCTCTGAGCAGCCTGCTCTAGGGGAGGATGTTGCTGCTTACGGGGCAACAACCAAGGGTTGTTGGACTAGATGAGCTTTGGAGTTCCCTTCCATCCCAAAACAGTCTGTGACTCTATGATTTTCCAAATAAAGACTATATGCATGGAAAAAAGAAATGACAGAGATTAAAATTCATGTTGGAAATAGCCAGTGGAATGTTTAAATGGAACCTTAAGCTGATACTTGTGATATTTCTTATCTAAGACTAATAAGGCCAACAAAAAACAAAACAAAACAACAAAAAACACAACAAACAAAAAAAAAAAAAAACACCCCAAGAAACAACAATGGCCTAATGTCACAATATGAACAGCAAATGCCTCTCTAATTAATCTGTTCCTTTCCAGCTGCTCAGCTGCCTCCAAATGTTGGTTTTGATATCAAAGAAATGCCTAAAATAGATTTAATCTAGTGTACAGAGGGAATTTCTTTAACAAGTCCTGTGTCTGCTTCCTGATATGAGCCACAAAATTAAGAAGGAAAACTCAAAAAGAAAAGAAAAGAAAAGAAAAAGAAAAAGATACATTTAAAAAAGCTTTCTCTTCAGGGAGTGCTCAACACTGAGGGAGCAGTAGTTAGGGAGAAGTAGGTTAGGGAACTGAGCTATGTAATTGTTTTCCATTTCAACGAAGAAGCTTTACAAAGTTTCTTTCTTGAAACCAAGGAAGGAAACAGAACAACTGAGCTAACAGCACCTGGATAGTCAAAGTAAAACATTCAGCAGCTACACCTCCAGGGAGGGAGCAGCCACAACCTCCCTGGGCAACCTGTTCCGGTGTCTCACACTGAGGCTCCCTCCCTGGAGGTGTTGAAGGCCAGGCTGGAGGAGGCCTTGAGTGACCTGTACTAGTGGGAGGTGTCCCTGCCTATGGCAGGGGGTTGGAACTGGATGATCCTTGAGGTCCCTTCCAACCTTACCATTCTATGATTCTATGAATTATTAGAAAGTTATCAATGTAATTTCTTTATCTGGGGGACAGGATGAATGACTAGAAAATCATCTGGTCCAAAATGAATGCCTTCTGAAGTGGGGTGGTCTAGTGAGGAAAGAACTCATGGTGGAACAGGAGAAGCAACCAGTCTGTCATCATCCTTTGAGAGAGAGATACATTCACAAATCTGCATCACAGAAGAGAATTTGCCTGCCCTCTTGGGATTTTCCAGATAAAATTCGTCTCTTTCTTTCAGCAGCTTGATCTGAACAGACAGCAACTGCACTACACTCTACTGGAGGCAACCTCTTAATATAAATGTCTTAAAGATACCATTTATATTAACAAATTACATGAAGTCAAGCCATGGGCTTGGACAGTGTCCTCTGTAGGTTTTAACTGTTAGCTAAACCTTGCATACTCCCAGAGCAGGTGCTGGAACTGCTCCTGGGGCAGCAAGCAAAGGAAAGAATCATAGAATCACAGAATGGTTTAGGTTGGAAGGGACCTCAAAGATCATCTAATTCCAACCCCCCACCATAGGCAGGGACACCTCCCACTAGTACAGGTCAGCACCTTGTCAATAGTCCCTCCCCAGCCTTCCTGGAGCCCCCTTCAGATCCTGGAAGGCTACTCTGAGGTCTCCTGGAAGCCTTCTCTTCTGCAGGCTGCACAGCCCCAACTCTCTCAGCCTGTCCTCACAGCAGAGCTGCTGCAGCCCTCTCAGCATCTTTGTGGCCTCCTCTGGACCCACTCCAACAGTTCCATGTCCTTCTCATCCTTGGCTCATCAAAGATTAAGTATAAACTAGATAAAGACTTAAAGGATCATATAATCAGTGGACTATCTATCTAATGATAATCAGTTTAGCAGAGAGAGATGAGTAGGTATCAGCAGCATATTTATATCTTCATACATCATTAGAGTGAGCTGCTGTAGCTCCACAAGGTGGCAGTGAGTAGGTGTTGAACACTGTAACTGAATTAGTAATTTTTTAATTCAGTGAGAGTGTTAATTCTGAATTGTTTTCTATGTACTAACCATGTTAACTATAAAGATTTCAACCTCTGCACTAGAAAATACCCTCAAATTCATGCAGATGTGTTTTCATTATGAGAAAACAAACAACAACAACAACAAAAGGATGAAAGCCCTTCAGTTTTTACTTATTTGAAACACTGTATTCCCCAAACAGATATTGGGGATTCATGGCTTCCAGTTTAAAGAGTTAAGAGTGACAATGTGAGTTTCATTATATACATATAATTCTCAATTGTTAGTCCTTTTATGGAGTCATTGCTTAGAACATCACCACACATCAGTATCTGAAGGGGGCTACAGGAAGCCTGGGGAGGGACTATTGACAAGGTCTTGGAAGGACAGGACAAGGGGCAATGGGTTTGAACTGGCAGAGGGGAGATTTAGACTGGATGTTAGGAGGAAGTTGTTTGCAGTGAGGGTGGGCACAGGTTGCCCAGGGAGGTTGTGGAGCACAGAATCACCCAATGTGATCTTTGATCAGGGTTCAAGGTGTTCAAGGCCAGGTTGGAGGAGGCCTTGAGTGACCTGTACTAGTGGGAGGTGTCCCTGCCTATGGCAGGGGGTTGGAACTGGATGATCCTTGAGGTCCCTTCCAACCTTACCATTCTGTGATTCTATGATTCTATGATTCTTGGTTCTATTTTTGAAATATATTAAGACCATAAAATGGTTTTGGGCCCAGTAGAGGTATATATAATAAAAGTAGGTTTTAATTTTTTTTTTTTAATCAGTATAGAATCATGTCCAAAGCAAATGAGAGTCTCTAATAATGTCATAATACATAATAAACTATTTTCTTTTATTTTAAGATAGAGGAAGGATTAAGATCACATTGTAATGTGAGCTAATTTTTAGAGTGTCATTATTTCTTTCCTTTATTAGACTATAATTACACAGACTATAATTAGACAATGAATTCATAAGTTAGTGTTGCAGCTTGGAGCTTGAGGTTGAATTGGAGTCAAAGAAAGATACTAATGATAGACTGCAACTATACATGGAGAATCTGGGAGGAATAATTCACTGAGGATAAATGTCTAGAGAAGAAGTTCTACTTTATTAGTCTTTAAATACAGACTTCAATTAAAGCATTTTTCCATTAATATCAAAGGGATTACTTCCTTAGTTAAATGTCTTGATGACTCAAAGCATAGAGGGTCAAATATAGAAACACTTGAGTAGGCTACAAATGCTTGAGAACCACAAAGATGATCCAAGGACTGGAACACCTCTGCTGTGAGGATAGACTGATGGATCTGGGGTTGTTCAGCCTAGACAAGAGAAGACTGGGGTGACCAGAGGGTTGCCTTCCAATGCCTGAAGGGATCCTACAGGAGGGCTGGAGAGGGATTTTTCATAAGAGTATCTAAGCAACAGGACAAGTGGAAATGGTTTTAAGATGAGGGAGAGTAGGTTTAGACTGGATCTTAGGAAGAAGGTCTTCAGTATGACAATGGTGAGACTCTGGAATAGGTTGCCCAGGGAGGTTGTGGATGCCTTCTCCCTGGGGGTTTTCAAGGCCAGGCTGGATGAGTCCTTGAATCTAGTGGAGAGGTGTCCCTGCCCATGGTGGAGAGGTTGGAGTAGATGATCTCTAAGGTCCCTTCCAACCTAAGCCATTCTATGTTCTATGAAATGCATACATTCTTTCTTCATGTCTATAAATTCAAAACTGTCCAGCCTGCATCTAAGTATTTCAGAGCTAAATTGTTTCCCATGTGAGTTTTTCTTCCCATTAAGTCTCCATATATAAATAAAGTACCCATGGCAGTAGTCAAGTAGTCATAAAGATAAAGAAAGATAACTCAGTACAGTTCTGTTGTTGTATCTTGCAATTCTTGACATTTCCTACATTGGTGTAAAATTGTGAATTGTACATTTTTAATTCTAGACCTTTAAATCTTTACTACCTTAGCACCTGACTAGATTTCATACCCACAGCTTGGGTCATCCCTGGGCTTCTGCCCTGTTTCTGATAAGGGCAAAATGTGTACACAGTCAGAGAGACACAAAACCACACATCTCCAACTTCTGAACTCTCTGGAGCCTGATATTTAGAGCAGTGAAGTTATGAAGTTGCTCAGACCAAGAAACGTGGACTCAGGCCTTTTGTATGACCACTGAACTATCATTTTAAAGATAAAAGACACCACTGCCACAGTCATTTGGAAAAGGTTGAGCCTTGCTCAATCCACCAGAAGAAGACCAGCTTTATTCACATGGGTGAATCAGACAGCTGAATCCATACTAATAAATTCTCCAAGACCAGGATGCAGGATGGAGGAATGTCCACAACTGTCTATAGTGTTTAATTGTAAACAGACCCAACAGTGTGGTTCATGGGCCTGTAGCTGTCAGCATTCTTGAACAATGTCTAGTTCAGTTCAGGGGTTAGAATGAGCCAGGGCCTGTACCCAAAAGATTGTATAATCATCCTGTTGTGGCTTAAGGAGGCCAAAATAGGCTGATACATGTCCAGGCTTGCCCAGACATGTTTTTCAGCTCTCCCTCCTTCTGATTTGGGGAGAAGCAACCACAGAAAAGAAGATAAAAGAACCTGGAGCCATTGAGTCTGAGGACTGTGGCCTGCCCAGACTTGTTTTGAACCCTGTGGTAAACAAGGTACATGCACTCAGCTTGTGTATGCCTTGTGCAAGGCTGTGTCCTCCCCAAATTTGGGTAAAGCAAGCCTATGGCTGCACCTAATATGGTCAGGCTTGGCTAACTGCCATTCTGATTGGCTATTCTGTGTCCAAAGGCTCATTAGTCTCAGGTTGTATTGATAACAGGAGATGAGCAGGGAGCACAATCTGTGCTCTGCCTTTGTATCTGCTCACTGCCATTGTGTCTGCTCTCTGCCATTGCATCCATGCTTGCTTATTGCCTTATATCCTGAGCTGTGTGGAACTCCAGCGACCAGGATCAGGCTCTAAATGCCTGCAGGCGATCAGCCTGCACAGCCAGCGTGACACTGTGCTGAGACTGCACATGGCATTGCATCCTGCCTGCACCTGAAAGCCTCCTGCCAAGACAGGAAGCCCTGCAGATACACAGATCATCCAGAGGAGATCAGCATCAGGTCAGAGCTTGTCTGCCTCCTTTCCCCAGCACCCAGAACCCTGGGAAACTCCAAAGCCAACAGCTTTGAGACCACCAACAGCAACCCCTCCACGTGCTTTGGGTACTGTCCCATAATATTTTGTGAGTAAATACTTCAAGCCTCTTGTAATCACAAATTACCTTCTGCCATGAGCAGAGAGGAGCTTCCTGCATCCATCCAGTGGCTAAGCAGGATAATGAACCACAAGCAGTATAAGTGACTGCTAAAACCTTCTCTTCCAGTAAAAATGTTTGCTTCTGCTGGTTACCTCTTACACTGTTCCAGTTTTGCCTGTTCCCTGTATGTATAAACTTCCAAACCCTGCGGTGTGAACCTTGTAAATAAGTTTTCTGGCAAGATTTAATAAACAATTTTCATAGTTATTAACAGTCTCTGCCTGGATATCAAAATTAATATAGATTATTAATTTTGCAGTCATTTTTAACGCCTCCCCAATATGGTGATGGGGGCAGGGGATGGAACACACAGGGAGGGAGGCTGGCAACATAATTTAGCCACAGTATTGTGAGCCATGCTGTGCCACTTGTCCTTATGGCCTGAGAAACAAAATGGGTATGTCCTATTTTATTTACTTCATAAAGATACCCTGAGGGATCCCAGAATTTCCCTCTAGCACAGCATCGTGAGTCTTACCCCTGCTGTTAAACATGGCGTCTTGTTTCTTTTCTCTATGTTTCCTAAGGAAAACAAAGAAATAATCAGGGAAAAAAAAAAACCAAAACAATCAGAAACAAACAAATAAAAACCCACCAAAACAAACAAACAAAGAGAAGAAATAAAACTGCTTTACTTTTACAGTTATAACCCAAATTGTTAAGGACTACATCTCTGGACATCCTGAATCTAGCAGTTCGCCATGATAGATGATGGACTAGAATTGGGTGAAACTTTGTATTTGGTGTTTCCTATTGGCTAAGCCTAGGTGGTTTTCTAAATAAGAGGTGTGGTTTTCAGATCACCCTCTGTGGTTTCATTCTCAGTTCAAAGTGCTCGTAAATGCTTTTTGGTCTTGGTTAGTTCATAACAAAATCCAAACTCATCTTCAGATTTCTGCCCACAGATGTAAAGACAGTAAGGGAAAAAGAATTCCCAGTTTTAACTGTGGCAGCTTGATAACCACATAACATTTCCCTAACCTACAGCAGAAAATTACCAAAATGATGAAGTGGTTTAAAGGCTGTACTTACAAGAGATTTAGAAGACGGAGTGCCAAATGGAATACAGAAAAGCACTTTAATGGTTTTATTTAGAAAAATAAGCTTGGTGTATTGTCCTTTTATTTCAGAAGTGCACCTATTAAATATAAACCACAAGTGATTTTTCATCATATCTGAAAATCTATAAACACATTAGTGGGGAAAAAACAATTTCCTGGGTAATGATGGATTTACTGAATTATTCATTCCTCTTTATTACATCTTTTCTTTGTCTGTGTTAGAATTAGTATTATCTGTGAACAGATATGTGGAAAGGCTGATGGAGTTGGGTCTCTTTAGCTTGGAGAAGAGGAGCCTGAGGGGTGACCTCCATCATGTTTACAAATAATATGGAGGGCACTGTCAGGAGGATGGAGCCAGCCTCTGCTCGGTGATGTCCAATTATAAGACAAAGGGCAATGGATGCAAGCTGGAGCAGAGGAGGTTCCATTTGAACTTAAGGAAAAACTTTTTCACTGTGAGGCTGCCCAGAGAGGTTGTTGAGTCTCCTCTGGAGAAATTCAAAACCCACCTGGACACATTCCTATGTGACCTACTCTAGGTGATCCTGCTGTGGTAGGAGGGCTGGACTAGATGATCTTTCAAGGTCCCTTCCAACTCTTAATATTCTGCGATTCTGTAGCTATTTAGTTGCTTTATAGAGGCCAGAATAAAATATTCTAAAATCTAACTGTCACCATAAAAACTGTAGCTGCGTTATGTGTTAAGGTCTCTCAGTCACTTTATCTACTGATAACAAAAGATGCAGGGCTGCAGTCATGGTGGCATTCTCATTGCCTACATCTAGCTGAATAGGTCAATCATGTAACTCTCTTGACAGCTGATAAAGACATATATGTATCTCCAAAACTCAGTGAATCTCATCCTAGAGATGCCCACTCTAACTGCAGCAGTGCCAAATTCAAGGCAAATCATTTCTCTGTCCAAAGCTCTGTCACGTCCACCTCTCTGAACTGCGTGCAGAGTGGTTGCAGTTTCTCAGATTCTTATAGGCCTACACATCCCCTACACATGTAGTGGTCTAAGCAGCAAGTTGATTTTGTGCTTAGTGACCACTTCAAATTAACTTTGCTCCAGCTGTTATTTTTCTTTAATACTCATAGCGTAGTAAACCTAAAGCAAGAGTCTAATTTACTTTTTATTTTATCCCAATAGCAAAGTAAATAAAGCTGATAGGTAAAACTCAACTCAGATCTGTAGGAAGAGCAGCCTTTCCCTCTGTTGCTCTTCATTCTCTCTTCATCACAACTCTAGATTATCATTGTCCCCTGAAGTAGTCAGAATCCTTCTATTTGCCTTGAGTTTAATGAGCTTTTTCTGACAGAGAGACATACAAAATCAAAATAAATTAATTATATAATCAGGCAGTTGTCTTTTCTTCAGTACAAGACTTTCCCTGTATTTTCTATAGCTTTCATTCTTGTCTACCACTTCCTCTGATTAAGAGTTGGTTTTTTTCCTTGTCTTTCTTTGATGTCTTTCACAGTATCCTAGGATGTCAGGTTTGAAGGGACCTCCAGATATCTCTAGTCCAATGTCAGGAGGAAGATCAAGCCAGGTTGCTCAGGGCTTTCTCTAGTCTGCTTTTTAAAACCTCAAAGGAATTAGACTTTACAACCTTCCTGGGCAGCCTGTGCTAATTATGACTATCCATATGATAATATTACACTTGTTTTGTTTGTTAATAAGTATCTTGCTCTACTGTATACTGCAAATTGANGTGACCTGGTGCTGAACTCCTCTGGATGATCTGTGTATCTCCAGGACTTGCTGTCTTGGCAGGAGGCTTTCAGGAGCAGGCAGGGTGCAATGCCATGTGCAGTCTCAGCTCGGTGTGACACTGGCTGTGCAGGCTGATTGCATGGAGGCATTTAGAGCTTGCTCCTGGTAAACTTGGCAGGCAATAAGGCAGCAGAAATACAACAGCAGAGAGCAGATACAACAGCAGAGCACAGGTTGTGCTCCCTGCTCATCTCCTTTTATCCATACAGCCCGAGCCTAAAGGGCCTTTGGACACAGAATAGCCAATCAGAATGGCAGTTAGCCAAGCTTGACTATATTAGGTGAAGCCATAGGCTTGCTTTACCCTTTTTAGGGCAGAACACAGGCCCTGCACAACACATACAAAAGCTGAGCCTGTGCACCTTGTTTACCACAGGCTGCAAAGGGCCAGAGTCCTTAGACTCAGTGGCTCCAGGTTCTTTGTCCTCTTTCCCGCAGTTGCTTCTCCCCAAAACAGAGAGAGGCAGAGCAGAAAAGCATGTCTGGGCAAGCCAGGACATGGATAAGCCTATTTTGGCCTGCTTAGTCCTACCACAACAGTAATCTGACTGGGCTGGCAGAGCAAGCCTGTCTCTACTTACCCATTCTAAGGGTGTGAGTTTTCTAGATGCACCTACCTATGAAAACCAGGAAGTATGATAGCTACTGTTTTGTTTTTCCAATTGTTCCATTGTATTTTATTGATTTTAAAGTTATGTTTTTTTGGGGAAAAAAAAAAAAAAAAAGGATCTTCTCTGTGTGGAGGAAAAGTTGCACTTTACCTGAGAAATGGCCTGGGGAACAGAAGTGTGCATCCACTTATGTGGGTGATGGATAGAAAGAGCATAGAAAAGGATCTACCTGCCAATAGCGTATGGAGAACCTACATAGACAAATATGGAGAGAATATGGAGAGTGTATAGAGAGTATGGAGAACCTGCAGAGAAGCACAAAGGAACAAACAGGCCTCAGTGGTTATGGAAAACAACTTCTTGGGATCAAAGACTACTTGGCAGTTTACTTCAATTCAGGAATCCACTTAGCTGGTTGAAACCAGACTTAAAAGAAACAACAGGCAAAGGGAGAGGTGCTCATAGTCGTTGTGTCTGATCTAGTTACTCCGAGTGTTCTCAGTCATAAATTCCCTATTAAAAGTAATTCAATGTCTCGTTAAGTTCAAAAGTCTTTTGTCTTCTTAGGAGAGATGTCTGTAAGGAAGAGCTATAGACAGACACATCTCAGTCCTTTGGCTGACTCTGGGTCCTGTCGCAGAAAACATTAGCACAGAGCATGTTTTTTTTGCTAAAATTGGCTTGTTTAGTTTGACTTGCTGACTCATTTTTCCAGCTGGTCTGTCATTCTACTCAATTCCAGATGAGGCAATAGGAAAAAGAAAACTCTTTTGAATGTCCCACCCTCTTGCCAAACCAAGTAACAATTAGAAGCTCCTATTTTCATTGCACTTCTTTATCTCTGTTAATTATCCAAGGAACAGTAAATCAGATGTATTGTCCTCTGCTTGTGTCAATAATTTAAATTCTAAATTCTTTGCACATTAGTTGCAGATTTAACATGCTGCTGCTTTTCCCTAAATTACATAGCATTTCACAACTTGAATCCAATGCAGTGCTTCATTTTTGCATTTGAGATCAAATGCTAGACAGTCCAGTCTAATTGGCTCATGTTTTATACACACAGAAGCAAACCCACATGGCTCTGTCTGAAGTTGATTAGTTACTTCTAACCCAAAGGAGACATCAGGTCACTCAGCTATCTAACTAGAGACTTTCAGTGGTTTTTGTTTTCTGATTGCACCGTGAGTTTTTGAGATGATGGCATCCTGAATCAAGTGTTTAGTGGACACTAGACTGAGAACAGTGGTGAGATCAAACAACCCATGAGAGTGGTAGATAGGGACATTGTGAGTTGAGAGACACTGACAGAAAATAGCATTGTGACATCCAGCTTGGAAAAAATAGGTGGTAATCAAATAGAAACAAAAAGGTCCATCAGAAAATGGACCTTTTGTAAAAGACATCAAGAACAAACAGGGGATGGAAAATGTAACATGGATTTACAGTGTGCTACAATATTAAAAAAACAGTAGAGTTGTAGATGTAAAAGGTGAGAATCCGTGAGGGGCAAGCAACTAGAGGGAGGTTGTGAGGTGGACTTGATGATCTCAAAGGTCTCTTCCAACCTCGACGACTCTATGATTCTATGTTTGCACTATCAACACTATTTTTAAGGTAGTTGGAGACATATCTTTCTCTATCCATATGAATAATGAGAACAAAATGTTGCCATCTTATATGTACTGTCATTCTCATATCTGTCTGTGTAACTAGAAGTGTAACTGGCTTGAGTCATTACTGAGTTGCATAGAAACACTTCAAATTATTTCTGTATTTATGGGAAGGGTTAAAGCAAACAAACAAACAAACTAAACAAGCACCTGAAACAGCCTTCATTGCAGCAAAATACTTGCTTTAATTCTGCTTTTAAATGCAGTAACAAAGTGCTTGCACAGACAAGGCCAAGTGCAAGGTCCTGCACCTGGGTAGGCACAATGCCAAGCACAGCTCCAGGCTGGGTGGGGAATGGCTGAGAGCAGCCCTGAGGAACAGGCCCTGGGGGTGTGGGGTGATGAAAAGCTCAAGATGAGGCTGCAGTGTGAGTNAAACATATTGTTAACTAAAAATGACATCTAGCAGAAATCTTTGTTTGCTCTCCTTGCATATAATGGTCAACACTACTGAGGTTTCACTGTTTCTAGCTGCCAGTGGCAACCTGATTTGTATTGGAAACACTGTGGCCAGCAGGAGAAGAGAGGTGATTGTCCCCCTGTACTTAGCACTGGTGAGGTTATGCCTTGAGTACTGTGTTCAGTTGTAGGCCACTCACTACAGGAAGGACACTGAGGTGCTGCAGTGTGTCCAGAGAAGGGCAATGGGGCTCATGAAGGGCCTGTAGCACATGGCCTATGAGTAGTGTCTGAGGGAGCTGGGGTTGTTCAGTTTGGAGAAGAGGAGGCTGAGGGGAGACTTCACAGCTCTCTACAGCTGCCTGAAGGGAGGTTGGAGCTAGGAGTGGTCCAGCCTCTTCTCCTTGATGACAAGCGACAGGACCAGAGGAAATGGTGAAAAGCTTTTCCAGAGGAGGTTCAGGCTGGATATTAGGAAATATTTCTTCACTGAAAGTGTTGTCAAACATTGCAATGGTCTGCCCAGGGCAGTGGTGAAGTCATCATCCCCGGGGAGTGTTCAAGCAGCCTGTGGAGCTGGTGCTTAGGGACGTGGTTTAGTGTTGACCCTTCAGTGCTGGGCCAAGGGTTGGACTGGATGATGTTGGAAGTCTCTTCCAACCAGACATATTCTGTGATTCTGTGTGATTGATGATTTCAGGCTGTTCCTGTGACTGTTGGTTGTAGCTCTGATACTGTCACGTAATTTTCTGGTTTGGGTAGTAATCGAAGCATGCTAAATAATGTGATAAAAATATGCATCAGTTACCATTTAAAACCTTAGCAATGATCAGGAGTTTATCAGGGGTCTCTGCAACTTTATTTTGTGTGTATGATTTAAAGAAAATATTACCTTATATATTAGTTACAGCCTGCGTGCAACTTAATTCTATTATGGCTTCCTTTTCAACACAGTCATCAAGTTCCAGAGAAAAGAATTTGTATCTTGATCTCATGTTGTTATTTTTAAGTGAAGGGGTAAAGTTAAAGTTACATACAAAAAGAGATGCCTGAAAAAGGAAAGGCAGTCTAGTCCTTGGACATTCCTGGTGAACAGCTGTTAAACTCCTTGGAAAATACTTTCCCCACTTATTACAGAAATGCTTAGCTCTGGATCAAAATATTCAACCAGAAGCTGAAACATAAGATAGCTATTTTTTCCTTTGTGTTTTGTGGGATTTTTTTATTTGCATGCAACACCTCCAGGGTGTTTCTTATTCAGGTCAGACAATTTGAATAGAAAATATTTTCATCTGCAAATCTTGTTTTCAGACCAGAACTTGGATAGAATTTGGTGAATCATGAAATTCTTCTGAAGATATAATTCCCCTCATCTGATAAGATAGTTTGGAGTTGCAGTGCTTAAACAAAATGGAAAAGTCCTTGTAAAATATGGCTTAAAGTGAAATATCAGAAGCTTACCCTTCTATGGAACTTGGTTGAACTAATTTAGTGGGTTTACATGAAAAAGACTGAAATTCTGAGAATCTGTTTTCTGTAATATCTGATTTGTTTTCAAATGACATTCTTTTATATCCTAAAAATCATGGTTTTCATTGCTGTGGATTTTACTGCCATGCATGTGTTGGTTTTAGTAAACTGGTAAACATTTATTGGTGATAGATTATGTAAACTAATTTAACAAAACCTGAAGAGTTACAATTGCCACCTTAGGGTTAAAAAAAAGAAGTTAAAATGTTTGATGGATGCAACCTATGTAAGAGCTTTAAAGTATGAAAAGTGCATGAAAGAGCATTCTTCTAGAGTTCTACTTCGTGAACAGGCTTTAGAGATGGCCCCAAGCCAACCTCATGAAGCTCAACAAGGTCAAGTGCAAGGTCTCACACCTGGGTCAGGCAAATATATATAGGCTGGGCAAAGAGTGACTTGAGAGCAGTCTCAAAGAGCAGGACTTGGGAGATGTCAGTTGATGGAATACTCTCCATGAGCTTACGATGTGCACTTGCAGCCCAGAAGGCCACTGTGTCCAGGGCTGCATCCAAAGCAGAGTAACCAGCAGAATGAGGGAGGTGTTTCTGCCCTGCTACTGTGAGACCCCACCTGGAGCAATGCATTCAGTTCTGGTGCTCCCAACATCAGAGGGACATGGAGCTGCTGGAGTGTGTCTAGAGAAAATGGTCAGAGACCTGAAACACCTCTGGACAGGCTGAAGGAGCTGGGATTGTTCCACCTGGAGAAGAGAAGGCTCTGGGGAGACCTCATAGTGGCCTTCCAGTACCTGAAGGGAGCCTACAAGAAAGTCAGGAAAAGACCTTTTTACAAGGGCTTGTAGTGATAGGACAGGTTTAGACTGGAGAAGAGAAGGCTTCGAGGAGACCTTAGAGTAGCCTTCCAGTGTCTGAAGGGGGCCTACAGGAAGGCTGGGGAGGGACTATTGACAAGGTCTTGCAATGCCAGGACAAGGGGCAATGGGTTTAGAGTGGCAGAGGGGAGATTGAAAGTGGATGTTAGGAGGAAGTTGTTTGCAGTGAGGGTGGTGAGACACTGGCACAGGTTGCCCAGGGAGATTGTGGAGCACAGAATCACCCAACATGAATCAACCTCCCTGGAGGTGTTCAAGGCCAGGTTGGATGAGGCCTTGAGTGCCCTGTACTAGTGGGAGGTGTCCCTGCCTATGGCAGGGGGTTGGAACTAGATGATCCTTGAGGTCCCTTCCAACCTTACCATTCTATGATTCTATATTAGGAAGAAATTCTTCACAGTGAGGGTAGTGAGAGAATGGAGGAGGTTGCCCAGGGAGATCATCACAGGCTCACAGGATGTCAGGGGTTGGAAGAGACCCAAAGAGATCATCGAGTCAAACCTCCCTGCCAGAGCAGGACCATAATCTAGCTCAGGTCACAGAGTCCATGAATTCTCCCTTCCTGGAGGTGTTCACAGCCAGGTTGATGGAGCCCTTGAGCAACCTGATCTAGCAAGAAGTGTCCCTGCCCATTGAAGGGGGATTGGAACTAGATGATCTTTAAGATCCTTTCCAACCTAAATCATTCTGTGAATGTGTCAATCTACGACTCCAATATTATAGTAAGTGTCTATTATGGTGATAACTGAGGCAAATTCACAGTTACTTTCCTGTTCAAATATATGCAAGACTCAGGTATCATTAAGTAATATGCATTTGGTTTTAATTTTGCTAGGTACGTGTGTTCACATTCTCTGTTGGGCAGCATAATTATGACAAAGGACCCATACAATGGATGGCCTGTGAAAACAAAGGTACTGTGTTTTTCTTTTAAACACTTTTTTCTTTCCCTTTAAACTATTCTTTGATAGATCTTTGGGTAGGTAATATCTTTACTAGTCTCTAAAATTAACAAATTACTTGTTTTCAGTCTGATTTTTAAGCTTAAAAACTAAATCTTCCAACCTGTGGCAAAATAGTGTTTCTGTATTTTAACTGCAGTAACATTTGGTTTGTATGTATAGCAAAAATGCCTCCAAAAAGAGAAGAGCTGATAAAATTTGATGCATTTGAAAGGCATTAATGGATAAACTAACCTCATCACTTTCAATGGAGGAGAAATATATGCAGATGTTCTTTGGATCTTCATTTCTTGACTGACTGGTGGAAGCACATAGTTCTTAAGCAAAGAGGTGTTCATGTAGCTCATAATGAACCTTTAATAAACTGGTTTCATAGTCAGTGTTACNATTCTATGATTCTATGACTGAGTTGAAATACTTGCATGGTTTCTTCAAGTGAAACATCTTCCTTGTGAGGAAAGGCTGAGGGAGCTCAGTCTCTTTAGCCTGAAGAAGAGAAGACTGAGAGGTGACCTCATTCATGTTTATAAAGATGCAAAGGGCAGTGTCAGGAGGATGGAACCAGGCTCTGCTCAGCAATGTACAACCACAGGACAAGGGGCAGCAGGTGCAAGCTGCATCAGAGGAGGTTCCACATGAACAGCAGGAAAGACTTTTTCACTGTGAGGGTGAGAGAGCCCTGGAACGGGTTTCCCAGAGAGGTTATGGAGTCTCCTCTGGAGACATTCAAAACGCACCTGAATGCATTTCTGTGTAATCTGTGCTAAGTGATGCTGCTCTGGCTGGGAGGTTGGACTCTATGATCTTTCAAGGTCTCTTTCAACCTCTAATATTATGTGATACTGTGTCAGCTCCAGAAAATAGTAGCAGAACCTGCATTTACCTCAAGTCTTTTCTTCCTGTCATGAGATACACAGCTGTCTCCAGTGAGTGAAATATCTGCCTTACTCTTAGAGTGGGAATGTGCAGAGGTTTCCATACTTGTACCAAGTAAATAATTGTGAAAAAAATAGTGTTTTAGTGTACAACATAATGTCTAAAACAAGGGTGCTTTTGAGGAGGGAAAGCAGCCTAACTGCTTGAAGATAGGCTTGAAATCATGCCATGTTATTGAGTGATTTTAACCTAGAGCAGGGTAGATTTAGACTGGACATTATAGGAAGAACTTCTTTACTATGAGGGTAATGGAATGCTGGAACAGGTTGTCCACAGAGATGGTGGAGATCCCATCCCTGGAGATATTCAAGGTCAAGCTTGATGGGGCTCTGAGCAACCTGATCTAGTTGGGAATGTCCCTGCTGACTGCAGGGGGGATTGATCTAGATGGTCCCTTCCAACCCAATGTGTTCTATGATTTTACGATTCTCAGATCCGCTCAATACTTGTGTGATCTCCTTACCATTTTGCAGGCTATACTTCACTACTTCTTTGAAAATTTAAAATATGGTTTCTAAAGAATGCACTTTTAATAGGTCTTTCTCAGCTTTCCCACCTTCACGCCAAGTTTTGCATGTAGCTGGGTATTTGTTATCATCCGTTCTTGGTTTAAATGTTAATTCTTGGAGCAAGGAAGATGAAGTTACTGTACTCTAGTTATTTTACCTGATGAAACTTTCATAAATTGCAGTATTTATACAGTGAGAAAAGTTCACCAGCTTCATGAAGAGCAGATTGTATTGTCAGATAATTGCAGAAAAAAAACCCTAATATTTTTATTTTCTGAGCAGGGATTTTTTTGACTGGCATCTTTGTATCTCAGAATACCACATGCATGTTGCAGTGAAGGAGTAGTANCACGAATACAACAGCAGAGAGCACAGATACAATGGCAGAGCACAGGTTGTGCTCCCTGCTCATCTCCTTTTATCAATACAGCCCGAGACTACTATGACTACTATGACAGTAAGCTGACGTTCTTTTTGTTCCAAATTATAGGTTATTATTATGAAATTCCATCCATTGGAGCCATAAGAATAAATACCCAGGTAAGTGTTGTGGCCAGATCAAAAACACAAAGAAGTGGAGCAATTGCTGCTCCTTAATCTGTTGTATTTCACCTCTGTTTGCATCAATTAGATTTTAAGGTGCTCTTCATTAAGAACAGAGCAAAAAAGGTTTTCTTTTATGCATGAGAGAGTATTCTATTTTTTCCCTCTTTCTGTTAGTTGTAGCGAGCCAATTCACAATGTGATCTCAGTTTTCCTGACCAACTGGCTCACAGAAGCTTTCATGCACACTGGTCATATTAGCATCCTCTGAAGCAGGCTGCCCACATGCACACAAGATCATGTTTGAAATGATCTGTATCCTTCAGACCTCTGCACAAGGACTGTGTTTTGGGCTCGAATTTCTTCCTGACTTTACATGGCTGCTCTAATCTGAAGACACAGGAGTGATTTTTAATCAAGTTCTATAAACCCAGAAATTTTTATAACATATCGAAGCATTCATAATCTGTCTCCTGCCTTGTGGTGTGATCCTAAGGGTTCATAATTTATGTGGAGAAGGCTGTGGATGGGTGTGTAGCTCCCATCTGTCTGTGGAGTATCTGAATATCTGAACTCAGCTGTGGAATATCTGAACTCGGCTGGGCAGAAACAGTAACCTGGTTCAATCCAGCTTCTAGGAGAGCTTCCTGGATTAATGCATCCAGCCTGGGAGAAACTTCTTTTTTCCTTCCAAAAAGATTCAGTAGCATTTTAGCAGGCATGCATGTAGATAATTAAGGGCACAGGAACCTGGCATTATAGGGTATCATGTAAGCTTACAGTGCAGATGAAGAGATGTTACAGTAAGCTGCCTGCAAATCCATGTATTTGTGTGTCCAGAGAAGGTCCTTCCAAGACCAAGCATGACATTTTTTGGGCAATGAGTCCTTCCCCTGGCTTGAAGAAAAGTCCTTTTATTCTGTTAAACTCTTCCAGATGGTATCTGGCAATGTTTATCCCTAATGTGATCTGACAAATTGAAAATGTTGAAGACTGAAACAAGTTTGATGGCACCTGCTCCCAAAGCGAGCAGAAATCTGACATAAGATCACTAGCTTTAGCCATACTCCTGAACTGAAGGAAGAAAGGTGCTGGAAGGATTTGTAACCATGATTTTAGTTTTGTTTCAGTAGAAGTTATGCAAGTTGTTGCTGTAGGAGCTTAACAGCTGTTGCAGCACTCACCCTCCATCTCTCACTCTCTCTTCTGGATTGAAGGTTCTGTGGTCTGCTTGTCATTTTATTATGTCATTAGCAATTCATTTTGGATCCAAAACAGTTCAAATTAACACTTCAAAGAAAGAGAGCAGTGGTTATGGGTGACTAAGGTCCATATGACCAAAACTGAAATGCAGGAATTGCCTTGACAGCAAATATTGCAAAGTGCAGATTGAATTCTTGGGTAGTATAATTTTAGAGAATTAAATAAATACTACTCCTGGAGTAGTGGTGAAGTTTTTGTTTTTCTTTTTTTTCTTTTTTTTTTCTGATATTGTAATTGTTTCTGCTTAATTATGGAAAGTTTTTTCATGCTGTTTCTGGACTTTGTGCCTTCTGATGAGTTTATTACACTTTTTGGCAGGAATATCTGGATGTTTTGGGAAGACCAATGGTTCTAGCTGGAGAGAAAGCCAAACAGGTTCAATGGACAAACGTCTATCTGGATGCTCTGGTATGACTTGTATTTATCTTTAGCAAAGAAAGAGTTTTATCAAATTAGTAATTATAAGGGTCCATTTTTCACAGTACTGAGGACTCAATGTCCTATTCTTCTAAACATAATACTTTGTATTTACAACATCTACACACTTGAATAGAGCAATTTTCCCATACAGCCATTTCTATTACTTGCATGTAGCAACCTCTTAAGTGTCTTGACCTGTAACAGAAAAAAAATCTTCCACGCAAATCTTTAAGTGTAGGTTATTGTTGTCCTCAAATAAACAAAAGAACAAAGAAACAAATAGTTTTGTAGTGTCCTACCTGTGCTGTGCTAAACTAGTGAGGAGTTCTTGTTTTTGTTTGGTTGGTTTTTGTTTGTATGGGTGGTTTTGTTTTGTTTTGGTTTGTTTCGTTTCTCAGAAGTATTCCAGGCACAATGAAACATGCCTTGGAATTTGTACAGATTCTGAACTTGGATCTGGAAACTATCACGTTTCTGTAATTACTTGCTTGCTCAAGGTAATGATATCTTTAATTTGTCAGTGTATATAATAGGGAAATAAAAAGATATATGAAGTGCTTTCCTTACTGCTGCATTTATCACTTCAGTCTTGTAAAGCAAACATCTTCAGGAAACTACAAAACGCAAAGTATTATTAGCAGCAATCAACTCTGTTGCTCTAGATAACCTTTTTCCAAGTAACTCTAACTAGGCAAAAATTACTGCAGAATGGTCATCTGGAGTCATGTATTTGTCTAAGTTAAAACTACTGCAGAATGGTCATCTGGAGTCATGTATTTGTCTAAGTTCACATGGTCATCTAATGTCATGGCAGAGTCCACTTCTTCCTGTCAGTCAGCATTACTGTAAATTTTTTATCACCACATCATGTGACACAGAGGAACTAGTTTTTCTTTGGAATTTCAATGACCAGAAGTTCATTAGCCATGTTTTCTTGATTACTGTAGAGGTACTTACTGGAAACATAAAGGATGTTATGTCAAAAGTTCCTCTGTTCTATGGCTGCTGTAAAGGCGAAGCTAAATCAGTAATCAGAGATAGGAAGTGATCTGTTCAATGAAGTAAGACAAGTGATACCTGAAAGCTTCTGTTGTATTACTTTCTATTTTCAGTGGGTCCATTCAGTTTTTCCTTGAAGCTTTTCCCTGTTCATGTGTTTCATATTACAGACTTTGCTTCTCTTCATCTTGCTACTAAATGTTACTCAATCCAATCTCGTCACTTCAGTTTGCGAAGGATGGTTTAAAGTTCAGTTTCAATGACATGGAGAAATGAGAGACTGGAGAACTGATTTTTATCAAAGTGGATTAATACAGCATTTTAGCTTCTACTTTTAAGGAAACAAAGGGAGAAAAGTGCTATGGCTCCTCAGCAGAATATATGGAAGGGGGAAGTATCAGTGAGGTGACAAAAATTTGAAATAAAGCCCAAACAAAAAAGTAAAAATAAAAAATTAGAAATCTCCCTGTGGACAATTCAGAATGGAACCCAAAATTTCCTGTCTATCTAAAAGTATGGTTTTCTGGATGCTATTTGAAATATGAGTTGTGACTGTTAAGAAAGGAAAATCAAATTTCTTATATTTTCCCTAATAAGTGCAGATTCTTTACCTCAGTTCACCAAGAGACTGTGATTTTGCAGAATTGATGATGGCCTTTACTGCAAGCCAGTGAAAAAGGCTGGTGAAAGGAAAAGTAAGAATTTTATAGAATCATAGAATAGTAAGGTNCACCCTCACTGCAAACAACTTCCTCCTAACATCCACTTTCAATCTCCCCTCTGCCACTTCAAACCCATTGCCCCTTGTCCTGGCATTGCAAGACCTTGGCAATAGTCCCTCCCCAGCCTTCCTGGAGCCCCCTTCAGATCCTGGAAGGCTACTCTAAGGTCTCCTGGAAGGCTACTCTAAGGTCTCCTGGAAGCCTTCTCTTCTCCAGGCTGCACAGCCCCAACTCTCTCAGCCTGTCCTCACAGCAGAGCTGCTGCAGCCCTCTCAGCATCTTGGTGGCCTCCTCTGAACCCTCTGTAACACTTCCATGTCCTTCCTGTGCTGGGGGCTCCAGAACTATACAGATACGTTTTCAGCAGGGCAGAGTAGAGGGGGAGGAGAACCTCTCTCAATCTAACCACAGCCTTTTTAATACAGCCCAGGATGCCATTTGCCTTCTTGATCACAAGGGCATGTTGCTGGCTCTTGTCCATCCTGTGGTCCACCAGGATTCCCCAGAGCTGCTTTCCAACAGATCAGTCCCTAACTGGTCCACATCTTAGACTGAAGCAAACACACACCTAATTATGCCAATTTAAATTGCAATCCCATGAGGCGATTGCACATTGGCTGCTTCTGTGCTCCACAACCTCCCTGGGCAACCTGTGCCAGTGTCTCCCCACCCTCACTGCAAACAACTTCCTCCTAACATCCACTTTCAGTCTCCCCTCTGCCACTTCAAACCCATTGCCCCTTGTCCTGGCATTACAAGACCTTGTAAATTTTGGGTTCCATTCTAAATTGTCCACAGGGAGATTTCTAAAAAAATTTTTTTTTTTTCATTTTTATGTTTGGGGTTTATTTCCAATTTTTGTCACCTCACTGATACTTCTGCTGACATATTCTGTATGTATTTATTGCTTACCATCTGAACTTTGATTTATCTTTCTTTCTTTCTTTCTTTCTTTTTGTTTGCTTGTTTGTTATTGTTGGGTTTTGTTGGGGCATTTTGGGTTTTTCTTTTTGTGGCTTTTGGTTGGCTGGTTGGTTTATTTTGGGATTTTTTGTTTTGTTTTAGGAGATTTTATTATATCTTAAGTTGTTGCACACCATCTGTTTAAAAAGTAATTAATTTATAGATCATTATCAGATGGGCACAAAAAAAAAGGTAGTTTTAACTTATTATAACATCAATTAAATAGAAATATTTTGTCCTTTTTTTAGCAAACTAAAGTCAGGACTTTAATGCAATGTTTAGCTGCAGTAATCCCCAAATTCTTCTAATATATTATGGTTCAGCATTTGTTATTGAACAAATTTGTTATTTGTTATTTTTCTCCCCTCTGTCTGTGGTTATTTCCTAGGAGCTGGGCCTTGTGATTACAGGAACCCTACCTGTCTTCAACCTAACAAAGGAACAAAATGGGAAAATAGTAAGCTCTTTCTGCTAGGGAAAAAAAAAGAAAAAAAGAAAAGTTTTGTTTTGTTTTCAAATTTATAACTAAATTTGTTTTCAAATTTATAACTAAACTTCTTGAAAAATGTAGTTTTCCATAAAGCTTTTTGCAGTTTGTCTTGTATATCTGAAAAAAATCAGGTCACATATTTTCCTGATAACCTCCTGGGCAGAAGAAAAAAACCTATCACCCTTTTTGTAGCTCTGAGTTTCAGGTTATGCTGTTCCTTGATCTGCGTCTGTGACCTGGTGGCACTGGGAATGCATGAAGCACTCAGAG
>WBNM01006737.1:0-10184 GCA_013399055.1 Ramphastos sulfuratus | reverse complement strand
TCAAACCAGCACAATCCACCCCCAAAAAACCGCAACCCACTCCAAGATTCAGATCTTGCAGGGAGAGATGTGTGACTTGAAACTCGCCTGCAGTTCCGGAAAGTTGTTAAACCTCTGCAAGACCAAACTTTGTTTCTCCTTGCTGGTGATGTAAACCATGTGCTTGGCCATATGAGGAGATGCAGATCAAGGGGCATGATTATCCCCTCTGCTAAGCATCCATCAGGGAGGGAGGTGGAGAAGATGGAGAGGTGTCACCCAGCAGCTGCAAGGTGGGGAGGGATGTGGGGCACATGGCCGGGCAGAGCTGATGGGAGCTAGACTTGACTTGCCTGGCTGTGGGGAAACATCATCCTGAAACTACTGCAGGGTCAATTGCAAGAGGCTGAAGGCTCCTCTGGTAGCCTCAACTGATGCCAGGAGGGGCCACGACCACACCATGCAGGAGGGCTTTAATCAGCAGAAATTCACCATCAGCCCTGGGGCAAGGCACCAGGGAGGTGGAGATGATCCCTGTCCTGGGGAGGGGATTTTTAGCTGTCACCACACTGGGAGAGCCCTGCCGTTGTTGTGGCTTGGGCTGAGACGCACTCACACACCCCACACATGCACCAAGAGCCCTGGTGCTGCTGCAGCCCACATTCTGGTTTTATCCAACCCTTGGCAGGGAGAATCAGTAATTTAGGGCTGTCTCTCAGAGATATCCAATGAAATGTATTTTGGACTAATCAGGCTTTAGGGCTCAGGAATTCAGTTCCAGTTGCCTCCGTTTTGACCACTCTTTGAAGTGCACAGAGAAGAGGGGAAAGGAAATGAAGGAGAGGCCCTGCTTTTCCTGTAAAATGCCTCATTCCTTATAAAATCGTTTGGCAGAAATCTCTTTCAGCTGGACAAGCTGAATACTTTAATACACGCCTGCAGTCATTTTCCTCCCTTGTGCTTTCCTCTCTGGCTGCTCAGTCACTGCACTGCCTCAGTCAAACTGTGGATGCACAGACAGAAATACTCCTCAAAGAGGCAGTAGGAGAGGTCTCCAAAAGTGTGTTAGTGTACTATGAGTTGCGAGAGCTGTGTTGTTTCCTGAGCTGGAAACAGCACCACACAGTAGAATGGTGCTAGCTCTGGCTGAGCTCTGTGTTTTCAGACCTTTCTTCCAGGCCACCCTGCTGGGATACATAAGTTCCAACCTTCACCAGGCCATGGAGAAACCACACTAAACATCCTCCCTCCCCTGTTAACATTGCATGAAAAGGAAAACTGCTCAAACAGGATGCGAGACATGTAGTAGCTCAGATCTGTCCCTGGGCCATAGGCGAGTTTCAGAGCACAAGGCAGCCAAAGGCACCGAGGAAGGCAACTATATATTGTGCCCCTCCCTCTCACTATAATGCAGAACCACCAGGAGGTCCCATTAGGAACGCATCTCTAGAAGTCTGTAGTCCAACTGCCCAGTGCAAAACTAGATGAGGTTGTTCTGGGCCTTGTGAAGTTGAGTTCTGCACACCTTCAGGGATGGAGATCTGGTCTCTGAGATGCACCACCTTTTCACTGAGGAATTTCTTGTGCCCAGCTGTAATATTTCATCCTGCACTGTGTGCTTGCAGCCCCACATCCTATTCTTATCTGCCTCTGAAAATAGTCTGGCTTGTTTTGTTCCATAACCAATATTCAAGAAGTGGATGATTCCTGTAAGGACCCCACAATTGCCTCCTCTCCATGCTGGGGAAGCCCACTGCCCTTAGCATCTCTTTATATGCCTTGTGCTGCAGCATCACCACTGTGGTGGTGTCTGCTGGAATCTCCAATCTTATGAGTAACTTTCTTGTACGGGGTAGTCCTGAGCTGTATGCAGTACAGAGATGAATCTTCAGCAAGCACTAAGTGGTGAGCAGGGATCACCTCTCCTACACTGAACTTCATGAGGTTGCTTCTGGCCCATTCCTACAGCCTGCTGAGGCCACAACCAGGCATCAGGCTTTCCTCCCAAAACTGTAACTGCCTCCACAGGCAGTGGGATCCCATTAGCTGTGAGATCTTCTCATATTTTATTGGAATCAGTTGAAACCAGCATGTGTGCAGTGGGTTAGCAAGGGTCCTGAGAGCTGCCTGAGGTTTCCTTCTCGACTGGGCATCCAGGGGGGGCCGTGGTAACCGTTGTTTCCCTGGAAGGTGGTCTAGCTGAAAAAAGTGACTTGCACATCTTGTGGTTAGAGCTGGAGCCACTCTTACTTCTCCTTTTGAGAGGTGAAAGGACAGTCTGAGTGTAGTCAGAGATTTTCTTCAGCTATGTTCAGTGGTGGGACACCTGCAGTCCTCAAACCAGAGGTTTCACATCCTCTTGCACACCAAACATACCCCACTGCTGTGGAGACAAGGACTGAATCTGGCTGCCACAGGGTCTGAGGTCTGGTTTGGGTGAAGTGGTGGTGGCGGTGAGTCTCCAGCTCTGCCAGTGCTTGGGGTCTTAAAAGCAGCAGCATGTGAAGGCCCCATTCTCAGACTGGCAACCAGCTTCATCTCAGCCCTCTAACTTCTGACTTGGGCATCTCTATAGCACTGGCACCTTCCCTAGGTTGCAAGGAGCATCTGACCTAAGGTTGGATGTGGTGATGTGCTGTGTTCCCCTTGCCCTGTGCCTCTATTTGCCATAACTCTGCTCCAGTTATAACCACCCATGATAATCATAATTTAGCCACAGTGCTGGTCAATGTCCCATTCAAGCTGTACTGGAAGGAACTAACACCAGTAGCTGGTATTTAAATATGACTATAAATGAATCGTCTCACTCCATAAGCAGTAGACAGCCTGCTGAGCTCTCCTGCACAGCAGTGGCCTGCATGCCAGGATCTCCTCTTGAGAAGGGACACCTTTCAAGGTTACTTCTCAAGGTGGAGAGTCTCCCTGCTGCAGCAGATTCTCAGAAATGGATTAACATCATGCTACCTTTTGAAATCTTATCTAGGTGACATAAAGAATCGATTGCAGGTATACGATCTTTTAGACACAAAGCACTGACAGTTCTGGGAACAGGAAGGGATCCAGCCACACCCAAATTGTTCTCTGAGCAGCTTAGAAAGCAAGGGGTTCCTTTCTGAGCCTCATGACCCAATGTCAGGATCTCCCCGAGAGTTTTGTCTGACTTTGAACAGTAAACTGTCAAACAGTACTGCCCAACAGTAAATTGTAAAATTTGTTGAATCAGTGTTTTATATCAGTAAACAGATTGCTGCTTCGCTGTCACAACTGAAGTGTGTCACTCCATCAGCAAGAAGCTGTTGTAGTCAACAGTGTCACTGATTTTTTACTTCGAGTTCCACCTTGTCCTAGGAACGGGGTCATGAAAATTGGCTAACAGGGAAGACCTTTAAGAGCACCTAAAAGTGAGGAGGGGCCCCGCAAAAGATGGAGAAGATAAAGGAGTTATCTGTTATTTGCAAGATCCTCGGTGATAATGCTCAGAATTAACACACGGCATTGTTAACTACAACCCTGAAATGGGCTGGGGGAACTTTGGAAAACCAAAATCTGAAACTCTAGGGAGAGTTGTGATCACAACGACCTGTGAAACAGGGAACAGACCGTGGATCAAAGGCAAACAAATTTAAATACCCCAAACATCATCTGAGGAATGGAGGAAAGGATTAGGTAGGAATGCATTAGCCCCAGGCATTCCCGGAGCCCCCTTTCAAGGTCTGCATCCTGAGTATAATTGAAGAATTCCAGAAAAGAGATAATGGTGGAAAGGAGGAGGGTGTTTCAACTCCTATGCCACTGCCCGAGAAGGAGACAACCCCTTCCTCTCCCTTAGGGAGGAATTGCGGGACATAGAGTGAAAACCTGGAGTAATACCTGTATGGCAATTGAACCACTCACTCCTAAGCCTCCAGATACTTTAATCTCAGTTGCTCCTCAAGGACAAGTGGTGATTTTTAAAAAAATAGACACAGGAGCACACATTTCAATACTAAAACTACAAGGTGACACGAAGCTGGGTATGCAGTCTGAACAAAAAGAGTTAACATCACCGATGTGAAGGGAGCAGGACTCATTCACCAAGCTGCTAAGATTGATTTATGGCTTCCAGGCAAGAAGCACATGTCAGCTGCTGGCTTTCCAATTAAAGACCATCATAAAAATACTTTAGATTTAGATGTTTTAAATGTCCAAACCTGGCCCAGGCCTGCCAAATGGCAGCGTGTGATCCCTTGCGTCTCAGATATCAATCCCAACCCTGGTGGGAAGCAGTTGCTACAAATATGGGTGCCCCACTCAGCCTACATACTCTCTGATTCAAAAATTACTAATGTACCATAATGTCTGATTTCTGCTGCAGCACGAAGTGGGATTTCTGAAGTCATAGCACTGCCGATCCGAAGAAACGAGAAATTATCTGCAGGACACAGCCCCTCTATCTCACCTGCCTGGCTAATCTGAAAACTGGACAGGAGATGGCGTATAGCAATTAAGTATCAGAGCCTGAGTGCTCCACGCCTGCTTTGCCAGCAGCTGCACACCCATGGATGGCATCTCTAGGTGTGAAGGGTGTATTCTTTATGATTCCCTTAAAGCAGGAAGATAAAGAGAAGTTTGCTGTCTCTTAAGGGGAATACACCATTAACAGACTCTCAAAGGGGTGTGAGCATTCACCCACAGCTGCCCATGCAAGCACTTGTTGAACACTTAAGGAAGAAATTGTTTGCAGTGAGGGTGGTGAGACACTGAAACAGGTTGCNAACTAGAGCAGGATCACACAGAGTAGGTCACAGAGGAACACTTCTAGGTGGGCTTGGAATGTCTCCAGAGAAGGAGACTCCACAACATCTCTGGGCAGCCTGCACTAATGTTCTGTCACCCTCACAGTGAAAAGGTTTTTCCTTACGTTTATGTGGAACCTCTAATGCTCCAGGAAGGAGTTACAACAATGAATGGGAACTTCAGGGTACTGAAGGAAGCATGCATCTGGATTTCTTATGATTTCCCATCCATTATGCTCACAGAAAAGCAAACCCTGGCAGTCAAAATTAGAACGTAAAGAAGCAGTGTAAACTCTTAACTGATTAACTAAGAATGTATTAGTTACTGGAACCAGTACGCCCCTGCCATCCTGTTACAGCTAAGTGCGATTTTACCCAACACACTGGCCCTGATGGGCCAAAATGAGCTCTGTTGTTTAACCTGACTGCATTTAAAGAAGCTCTGAACAGTAGAAAGGGACTTTTAGTCTGAGCAGTTAAACAAGTTGAGTAAATACATCAGGGACAACCTGTGCAAACTAGAGGACTGTTTAGTATACTAGAGGCAATCTCAAAGGGAACTGCTNAATATGGGTGCCCCACTCAGCCTACATACTCTCTGATTCAAAAATTACTAATGTACCATAATGTCTGATTTCTGCTGCAGCACGAAGTGGGATTTCTGAAGTCATAGCACTGCCGATCCGAAGAAACGAGAAATTATCTGCAGGACACAGCCCCTCTATCTCACCTGCCTGGCTAATCTGAAAACTGGACAGGAGATGGCGTATAGCAATTAAGTATCAGAGCCTGAGTGCTCCACGCCTGCTTTGCCAGCAGCTGCACACCCATGGATGGCATCTCTAGGTGTGAAGGGTGTATTCTTTATGATTCCCTTAAAGCAGGAAGATAAAGAGAAGTTTGCTGTCTCTTAAGGGGAATACACCATTAACAGACTCTCAAAGGGGTGTGAGCATTCACCCACAGCTGCCCATGCAAGCACTTGTTGAACACTTAAGGAAGAAATTGTTTGCAGTGAGGGTGGTGAGACACTGAAACAGGTTGCCCAAAGAGGTTGTGGATGTCCCCTCCCTGGAGATGTTCAAGGCCAGATTGGACAGGACCTTTAGCAACCTGGCTTAGTGGGAGGGCCTATGGCAGGTGGGTTGGAACTCGATCTTTGAGATCTCCTCCAACCCAAACTATTCTGTGAATTACCCCACCATGGTATGAAACTATCAATCTATTTGTACCATCTATAGATGGTACTGTGATCAGAGGAGCTTCCCCTGGGAAGGTTGGGGAAGAAACAGCACCAGCAATGTGGCAAGCACTAAATAAAGCAGAACTGAAGATTCCACCTGGAAAATGTCAGGCACCAAGTAAAGAAATAACATTTTTAAGTACTTTGTGGAGAGCAGGAAGTGCAGTGATTCCTCCAGATACCTTCAGAAATACTGGAAAACTGCAAATGCCACAATCAAGGAATCCCAGAACTGNTACATCAGGGACAACCTGTGCAAACTAGAGGACTGTTTAGTATACTAGAGGCAATCTCAAAGGGAACTGCTCCCCCCAAAGGAGTTGCACAACACCCCACTATCAGAAAATGGTATGCCTATCAGAAAACTTGCAGTTCATCGAAGATCTCACTGAGGTTTCCAAACTGTAGATGCCCACCCATAAATACAGACCTTTTAGTGTCACAGTCTTCTAAACCCTCACCCGTTCTTTGTGCGCCACTCCTTGCTGAGGGTGCAACAACAGAAAACGTTAGGTTTATGGATGCTTCAGCAAAAAGGGTAAACGACAAATGGCAATCTAAGAGGGTCATTAGATGTTACCATGGGCAAAATAGTAACAGAAAAAGATGAAGGCAATGGACAAGTAGGAGAAACAAGAGCAGTTGTTTTGGTAGCACAGAACAGAGCATGACCTGTCTGTGGGCTCTTAGCTGTGAGGGATGGTGCCATGCAGTGGTTCTGTCAGTGGGAAAGCTTGAACTGGAAAGTAAATGGATTCCCAGTTTGGAGAAGCAAAGATTGGCAGTTATGATTAAACACAGCCAGGGAAACACCTTTCAAGGTGGGATGGGTAAAAGCTCGTGCAAAGAGTAATCAACCAGACACAAAGAGGAATCAAAAGGCAGATTGATTACCTAAAATTAGGAAAATTGCCTGAAATCCTGGTATGGACTGATGATTCCGATAGCTGTATTGGAACCAAGGCTGTACAGTGTCAAGGGTTAGGGCTGAGCTGGCCACCGAAGACGGGGAAGAGGCTCTCCATGAACCTCTCTTTCTTCCCAAAGGGAAGAGAAAGGGAATGCAGAAGAGTGGACTGGGAAAGAAATTAAACTACCTGGGATGGAAATAAGAAAAATAAAGGCTGTCCTGAAAAAAGAAATATTGTGTACCTGTGCTTAGAGAATGTGCCTGGTATAGACTGTGATTACAAGCAGATAACCCTGCTAAAGCACCACCTCTACCTATTCAGTGGTCTGCAGGGCAAACTGACCATTTCATCAGATGCATTGAAGGATGCCAGAACATCCTTCATGGGCGGAAGTAGTCTTTGACCTGCTAATGGCACCAGATGTTGGAAGTCTTTCCTTTTGATCGTCAAATATATTTGCTCCTCCTGCTACCCAAGGTGTTAATTGCTCCCATTTTAGATGTAAGGCAGTGCAAGAAAAGGCAAAACAACAAGGAATTAAAAGGTGTTTCACACCCCAAATTACCCTTAATTAAGAAATCGTAGATAGCTAATGGCCTATTGAAAAGGAATCTCAAAACCACACCAGACTCAAGGGGATAGAGACCTACCAAAGTACTCCATCAATTAAAGGACTGATGCAGGCCCACTGGATCTCTCGAAACCTGATCACTCTTTGTGAAAAAGAAGCATAGCATTCTCCTTACTGGGAAAAGAGAACACACAGGAGAGCCTGCGGTGGTCAATCTACCATCCATCCATACTGTGACACTGACCAGCTAAACTTCGTGGCTTACTTGCCTGGGAAGCTATTGATAGCAGTGATGCACAGATGCATCGTGCAATGCACGATGGATTTTCCCTTCTAATGAGGTAACTTTTTGGGAGTATCCCTACCAAAACAAGACTCTGTTTTCTCTTACAGCACCCTGCAGGATGGCAAATGCAAATGCTGTGTTCGTGTGGCTGTAAAGTGAGCACAACAAGTGATTCAAACGAACTAGAACACCCATTGTGGTCTTCTGTATTAGCACTGGGAACTAACCCATGAGTCTTATCTGATATATTACATCAGAGGCATATAGAGCTAATGAATAGGGTCACCGGATAATTGCAGATGCATTTGATGTAGCCCAGGATAATGTTTCTCCTCCTCTTAATTGTATCTAAGCTAAACTATGGACGCAATCTGTGGTAGCAGTAATTACAAGGTGAAGAGGTCACCTTACCCACTAAAATTCAATAGGTAATTTGGGATAATGCAACTGTGTTTGAAAAGGAGTTCCAATACTGGTGGCATTTAGTCAGCCTTACTTCTGACCTCATCAAGAATAAGGCCATAGCTTTTATCTTAATAGTACATAATGCTTTGGTACATGCCATATACCCCAGCCATTGCAGTGGGATTAAATCATGACAGAGCTATGCACAGTTGATCAGAGTATAGGGCATGGGCACAATGAAGCAGAAACAAACATCAAACTATTGATCTTAGCACCTGTGCTGTAGAGGAACAAAGAGGATTTATTTGTGAGAGTAACACCATCAAAGGCCAAGATGTTTGTCTTGACACTGAACGAAATCTTTGAAATAGATCCAGATTAAACCCCTGAGACTGCTTGTGTGTATTGGGAAAATACATCCTATTTGTATGGGAATGCTGCCCTGGTTTGAATGAGAACAGAACAGGGATTTGGCTTCTCTGTTTAGTGTGGCACCTTCTGAAGTTCAGTGGCTGCTTCTGGCAGTGAGAACGCTGATGGGCAGAGTTACTACCAAGGGCTGGGGTACAGACCAAGGTCACTGCTAAATCCTGTCTGCCACATTAAGTGGTGAAAATCAGAGTTGGCACCTGCAGGGATGAGCAGACAGGACAGGTGACCCTAAACTGACCAACAAGGGTCATTCCATGGAGATCATATTCACTATAAATCTGAGGGATCACCAGGGTCAATCCTCTTCTTCAACTGCTGATGTCTGAAGAGGACTCTCTCTGTTCTGCCTTCAATCTGAATCCATGAGTTCCTGAATCCAGCTCCTGCAGCCTGCTGCATTTTGCTGCTCAGCCCAGTCTGGGACTTCCCCAGTGCCTACCCCCAGTATCAGTGGTGATGGTTATTAATTGCCAGCACAGGTATTTGGTTTGATATTGGTTTGCATGCATTTGTATGTATTTTATTCTATTGTTATTATTGTCATTAAAGTAGTTTAATTTTTATTTCCCAGTCCATGAGTCTCTTTTATTCCTTTTTCTTCCACTTTGGGAAGGCAGAGGAGTTCATAGACATAGGCCAGCCCAGCTGGCATAGACAGTGGCCAGCCCAGCCAACCCTTGTCAAACCCTTTTTGGTTTTATATTCATAGAAAGCATTCTGTAGCTACCAGCAATCTCTCAAATATTTAGGTCTCCTAAAATTATGGCGTGCAACTTTTAATTATCCACCCTCTATTATGTCTTATCAGTTGCTACAACCTAATTAGGCACTGAGTTGGGGTTAATTACTTACCCCCACCGGAATAAATCATACATTGAAGAAACTACTACAGCAAGGTGAACTGTGTTAACTGCTACAAAGCATCAAAAACAAGGGACACAAAATACTAATCACCACTGATTATGACACAGAAGAGGTACACCATGTTGTGGAAGAAGGGAAGAAGCATGGACAAACCACTGGTGAGGAATTTTTCTTGGAATGTCATTACCAGCAACAGAGGCTTTTTATTTCATACTTTGCTAACTCTTAACATTAATATTAAGTGGTATTGATAATTATGTGGTGTAAATAAAGGTTTGGTACATGATGAAACAAAGAAACCAACTCCAACCACCCAAGCCATACCAGCTAATTAATATCACTGAGTCACTATCTACTTACTGTGGATCTGGAAGCACACAATTAAAATACTATTTGTGGCACAGAAGCAATAGGTGAGCACACTACCTCTTTGTGAAGGTAAGATTAATTGATTACAGTCACACGCTGCAACATGGTGGTGTGCTCTCCCAACATTCCCAACCTGACCTGTACTTCCTATAATGCTGCTGAAGTGATAACCACCAGCACTGACTGTGATGGATATGTCTGCTGGTGTGGATTTTGAGAAGACCAAATAACAACACATTACCCAAAGCCTGATTTGGGCAAACTTCTTTCCAACGACAGTGCTGGTCAATGTCCCACTCAAACTGAACTGGAAGGAGCTAACACCGGTAGCTGGTATTTAAATATGACT
>WBNM01006729.1:0-26885 GCA_013399055.1 Ramphastos sulfuratus | reverse complement strand
TATTGCTTCTTTTCTCAAAAGCAGTTCTGTCATTCTTCTCTCCACACACGAAGATCCAAAATGGCCTAGTTTGTTCTGACATGGAATAATAACAAAATATTATTAGGTGTGGACTTTTTTAATCAAATCTAACTCCTGTGCTTTCAACAGGCCTACACTGTTCATTTAAGTATTTCATGTTCATTCATACAAAACTCTCCCATGTGCACTGCCCATTTGATACTAGTTGTTTTTAATGACAGTATAACCTTTAAATTCTACAATTTAGTCACTAAGCTGTGTTTATTACCTCCTGACAGAGGGTGGTTTGTTTTTTTTTTTTGGATGCTTCTCTTTGTATTCTAGCAGCAGCTTCTTTCTGGGCAGCTCTTTTTTTAATGTGAATCAGGATGATGGAAAAGAACTAAAAGATTGTCAGGGTGACCTGCTTTCAGACTATCTTTGAGTATTTTTTATTTTGAAGACTCTTAACAGAGTCAAGATGACATCTTTCCCTGCTGGATGATGCCCAGGATTCTCATCTAGTTATGTCTTCACAGGAAAATAAAGGGTGTGCTAGAAAAATGGTTTCATGCCCATAATAACTTGATGGAAATAGATTGGCAGGAATAAGCAGTGAGGATGAAGCATAGGTTAACCAAATAGGACTTATCCATGGATCTGGATTCTACAGGAAATGCTTTGATTGCTAGGAAGTGCTTAAACCCCAAATTGTATTTTGCCTACTAACATCATGTTAAGATGGGCAGGTTAGCACAGTTTTATTTTGTAGGCATATGCTGAGATAATTGCCTTCTGCACCAGTTACTTGAGCTACCTCTTGCCTTTTTTTGTACCTATTTCCAACACGAGTTTCTTAGACTAAGTTGCATGCTGTTGAAAGAAACAAACTGATGGGCCAAATTTAAAAGTGCTGTTTATCCTGAACAGCTGATGTCATTCATGTATAAAGAAAGAAAAGGAGCACTACTGATCTACGGCACTATAAATTCCTTACTAGAGCAGAACTTCTCCACTCATTGTTTGGTTTCTGTAGTCAATAGTTATTGACTACAAAAGTTTAAAAAAAAAGGAAGAAAAAAAAAGAAAAAAACCCCAACAGTCTGAATTTCAAACACCTGTATATATCCCTTCTAAGTTGCTGACAGGCTTCAGAATACATTTATTCTATTCAAATCCACTGGTCTCTGAGTCTGCTAATGTTTAATGCCACCAGATGTGTCTTGGTTTTTTTTCAGGTTATGTGACAAAAGTCAAAATGGAAGCTTTCTTGCTTGTTTCTTTGCCAGATAAAGATAATTCCTTGTACTTCATATGGGAAGCACATCACCTGCATCAAAGAGCAACATAATGACAAATCTGCATTCCATCCTCACAGCCATCCAGTACTACTCATTATCATCTCAGCACATAATTATGCAGCAGGAGAGTAGAACTCAGATGAACACTTTTGACACCTCAACCAATCCTTCATTTCCTTTACAGACTGGGCTTTTACATTATGTATATGTCAAAAAATCTTAAGTCTAAGGTAAGTCTGAAATGTTATTTGTGACAAGAGAATGAATAAAACTGGAAGTTCATAATATACATAAAAAAAAAAAAAATCAGTGAACCAGAAAGCTTTTTGGGGAAACTCAGCAATAAGCTACAGCTATCTATCATTTAAGAACATGAAAGGCTGAGTAGCCTCACTTCAAGGCAGAAAAAAAGCAGTTTTTAGAGTTAAGTAGGATTTGCTTGCTATCAGGTGCTTCAAGAATTTTCCACATTTATTTGGACTGAGCAAACCCTTTGAGTTAGTAAACCACTGCAATACAATTGGTATGTCAACAGTAGGTGAGGCAATCCCTCTCTCCACCACAATATATTGTAGCTGTCTAAATTAGCTTCAGATATGTTTTTTTTTTAATTCTGTCACCTAATTTTGAACTTACAATATTTCTTTTTACCATACTTCTTTTTACCATGCAAGACAGAATTCTTAGCAAAGTTTTCAGATGTCTGTGTCAGGCCCCAAAAGCTTTATCTGAAAATACCATAGACTGCATCTCTTCCTAATTTGTGGGACCAGCAGTGGATGATAACCTTTCTTACAAAAGCCTGTTCATCTGGCATTAAATCCTTAGCAAGGCCACTAGTGACAGGCAAACTAGACTTGGTATTCTGTCAAAATCTGCTTTATATGTAATGTTTCATATAAGTTATAGAGAAAATAATTACTGAAATCAACAAGAATACCAGTTACTAAGCTTGGGATTACTTTGCTCCTGGACATTCAAATGAGAATTATTAGTCCAACAAGACTTCTGCATTTGCTTAGCCTTAGCCATTGGTAGATATTAATTTCTTTTAAAAGCAAGGGCAGATTTCAGTAGTTTCCCTATTGCATGCAGAATACCTCGAATTTGCTTTGATTTTAACTACTGTCTGATTAATTGATGACACTGCATTAAAAGCTACAGAAGAACTGGAACTGGTTTGGACCATGCCATATATAATCACTCAGATCTTTTCATGAGGTGTGAGAATTCAAAACAGTGCCAGGCATTCTGCATGATCTGCAAAGTTCTTTTTAACAAGAGTGATCTTTGATCTACTTTCTCTGAAGATCATGAACATTTCTTATTCTGCTGACTAGTGAGATTTTAAAATTTCCAATTTTTTGTTTCTAGATACAGTGAATATGATTTATGTTCCTTTACTACACAGCTAAAATCTTTTAAATTCTCCCTTTGGGGACCAATAGGGTTACAGAAAAGAATATTGCATGGTACCATAATGGCATGAAAGTGAAACTAAAACAGGTGGATGCCCCAGAGCAGTGCTCATAGCAAAGCCACTAAGAATAGTTACAGTGGAAGAGCACATCTGCTGTTGACTGTGCTGTAGCATAACCTTTCTAATGCTACCTTCAAATCTACACTTGTGTCTAGTTACACTGTAACTTAGTTTGCATCCTCTTTTTTTACCTTCCTTCCCTCCTTCCTTACTTTTTTCCCCTACCTTCCTTCCCTCCTTCCTTACTTTTTTCCCCTACCTTCCTTTCCCTTCCTTCCTTCCTTTCCTTCTTTTCCTTCCTTCCTTTTCCCCTTCCTTCCTTCCATCCTTCCTTCTTTTCCTTCTTTTTCCCTTCCTTCCTTTCTTCTTTCCTTCCTTCCTTTCCTTCTTTCCTTTTTCCCTTCCTTCCTTCCATCCTTCCTTCTTTTCCTTCTTTTTCCCTTCCTTCCTTCTTTTCCTTCTTTTTCCTTCCTTCCTTCCTTCTCTCCTTTCTTCCTTCCTCCCTTCCCTCCTTTCTTCCTTCCTCCCTCCCTCCCTCCCTCCTTCCCTTCCTTCCTTCCTCCCTCCCTCCCTTCAAGGGCTGAAACTGCATCTCAGACTGCAGTAGGCAGTGTGTCTACCTGATTGATCATCATAAAGCATAGTGGCAGCAGGAGGCAAAGTCATTGGCACTGAATGTTCTAAGAAGGCCTTTTCTGTACTGAGATTAAGCTATCATGAAATATTTATGTTTGCTTCTGCATGTTCTTTATTGTCTGTTGGATACGTGCTCAGAGTGAGTTTGCTTAACCAACAGCATACTGCCACCCATGTTATGATGCAGAATCCAGTCAGTTTACAATAGCAGTTCATTTTGTTCTCAAATGAAGCTTTTTACACTTATCCCTTCCCATGACCTTTGTGTGCATTATTTCTACACAGCTGTATCATGCATATTTGCATGACCTAGCTGGACTTACTTACCTACTGCATGCAGTTCTATGAGAGTTTAATTTGAAGCAATATAATTAACCCTCAGTACATCAAACAAACTGGTAATAATGGTATTATGCTTGACTTTCCCAACTGACTCAATATTTCAATGGAATGTAAAAGTCTTTTACTACAAAATACTATAAATGGAAGAAAAACAACCTAAAATACAGATATATGAAGAACTTTCCTCAAACCTTGTCCTTTCTCAAGCTGAGAGCACAATCTGCTTAATTTTCCACGGCAAACACCGAGTGCTGCACAAACTGTAAAATGGTTTTTCAATAATTATGTTGTAGTTTAACAGGAACTAGATGTAAGGGTCAAAGAAATTAACACTAGAATACCATTTAATATAGGACATTAATCATGTTTAACTCATCTAATTTTACAATTAAACTGAGTATTCAATCTGTCAACCATTCAGAGTGTTCAATCTTTTTGTGCAATCTTAGCATTTTTTTTTCTTTATGTAGAGAAAAGTTTATTATCAGGAAGTATGTCACTGAACTGTAGATGGAATAAATTCCATTTCACTTTCCAACCATTCATGTGCTTTACTTTGCAAACTACAAAACAAGATATGATTAAGTAATTATTATAGTTTGATTAGACTGTAAGCAATTTGCAGCGCTACCAGGAAAGTAAAACAATGTTATGCTGAAAACATTATCTCAGGTCTAATAACAAACTGAAGACATAGCAAATAAAGAAGACTACAGAATGATAAGGCAGAGAGCCCTTATCTCTGTATTGCTGGTTCCATTTCAGCTGATATTAATAGCTATTGAATAATTATCACTGGGATACACAGCAGCTGTCTGCAAGTGAATGAATGTGCGGCCTCAGAAGATTTCTAGCTACAGAAAATTCCTCTGCTAAGGCTGCTGCTGTCCATGACACCACCTTGAATGACCAGAGCACTCAAGTGTGGCACAGGCAGGACTCAAGCATACCCTGTTGTTCCTAAGAGGGTTCTCTTTTTAACCAGCAACGAAACAGGATAGGCAAATCATAGAATGGTAAGGTTGGATGGGACCTCAAGGACCATCTAGTTCATTTATAACTTATAACTAGCAATTTATAACTTATAACAAACCCAAATTTTCAAAGCAAATAGAAAAACTCTTAGACACTGCTGCCCAGTGAATTCATAGAATCATAGAATGATAAGGTTGGAAGGAGACCTCAAGGATCATCCAGTTCCAACCCCCTGCCATAGGCAGGGACACCTCCCACTAGCACAGGTCACTCAAGGCCTCGTCCAACCTGGCCTTGAACACCTCCAGGGAGGGAGCAGCCACAACCTCCCTGGGCAACCTGTGCCAGTGTCTCACCACCCTCACTGCAAACAACTTCCTCCTAACATCCAGTTTCAATCTCCCCTCTGCCAGTTCAAACCCATTGCCCCTTGTCCTGTCATTGCAAGCCCTTGTCAATAGTCCCACCCCAGCCTTCCTGTAGCCCCCTTCAGATCCTGGAAGGCTATGATAAGGTCTCCTGGAAGCCTCACTGATGCCATCCAGAAGATAAAGAAAAGCACTGCCTTGATCTAAAACTTTACAAAACTACCCAGAGAAAAGTTTTCTTCTAAATTGCCTGACATACCAGCTTGAGGCTAATGACATCATGGTTTGCAGCCAACTCACTCATGAAGGGAAAAAAAGTTTTTCACATTGTTATGATACAATGAGCATACTTTCCCCAAAACCCAGCATATAATGTTTGCAATACTGGACAACATCCAAAAGTAATGAGTCATGCCAGACACATGAAATGTCTGTTAAAATTGGTCTTCTAAGGAGGTAAGCATAATTCCTAGAAGTGTGGAATCACACTATTTTGAAGGATAGTTTTTGAACATGGAAATGTACAACAGACTTGGGTACTTGAACTCCCAGCAGGAAAAGTCTCCCTAGCGTCTGAAAAAATAAAAGGACTATTTGTCAACATTAAAGATTGAAATAATTGTGTAAAAATACAAAGAGTGAGAATTGTTTCTACCTTGCCCCATAAGGTTATAGAGGAATGTAAAGTATAAAATACTGTATATTTAAGTAGGTAAACTCTGTAACTTATCCAGGCTAGGGAGACTGCTTCTAAATAAAAACCTTTCATGCTGCTACTTTTTCACCAGCAATGCCATAGGATCTTTCAAAGGAAGTTCCCACTCTACCTTCTACCATTTGCATACCTTTTGAGTGACATGAATACTTATTGCTGGCAAATCCAACAAGCTTGAGCAAAACCATAAACTTCACAAAAAGCTCACATGAATTTTGCACTTGGGTTAGGTTTAGAAATTATTAATAGCATATTATGTTTAAGAAATGCTGTTTCTAGTTCAAGAAATATTAAATACAGTAAAAGATCCCACATCTGAGACTGTCAGCTGGCTCACTGCTGGAAATTACTATTCTGAAGAATTCAGACATCATTAAAGGTGAGAATAATACAACACAGTCATGTTCCTTTCCCATTCTTTTTCTCCTGTCCTCTATATTAAATCAGAAATCAGAGGAGGATATGACCTCACAGGTAACCTACTTTCCCCTTCTGCCAATGCAGACCCATTCTCTGTGATACTATCCATTTCTGAGAGATTTTCAAAGCCTGTCTTCAAAATATTCTGATGGTTTTTCCTTTGTTAATTTTGATACATTATTTTACAGTCTAACAGCTCACTGTTAGCAAGGTTTTCTTGATAGTCAGCCTGAAGATCTCTCTCATAATTCATTCCCTTAACTGTAAATTTCTTTATTCAGATTCAGTTCTATTTATGCCATGCCAGACTGCACTGTTCTTCTGTTATTATAATGTTACATTCTGAGCTAAAGTCTAATTTTTTCTTTCAGTTACTTCCTCACTGAAAGGCAAACTCTTATACTGAAGTGAGTATCTACAGTACAAAGTATTTTTGCCCCAGAATACGTTTGCAAATTTCTGGGGTTTATCTGGTTTTATTTTCTGTGTGTTTTCATAAGCCTTCATAAAAAAGAAAGACTGTCTTCTTCCTTTCCTTGAAATTTATACTGCCTACTTATTCATTACTACCCCTGAAGTTTATTAAGGAAGTTTCTCTTCCAGACTATTGAACATATTAAAAAAATGCACAAATCTACACTATGCAAAAATACTGTAATGGGACAATCTGTTCTCTTCATATTTTTAGTAACTTGACTTTACTTGGCTTATTCTTCCTCTTCCTGTAACCCATTCCTATCAAAACTATCCTATCAGAAGTTTTGTAGAATTACATGAACTTCTTAATATGTTGTTTGTAAGTCTGGGACTACCACTTAGTCTCAGTTCAACTTTTCTCCTGAGGGTATACTATGTGCCAGCATTTTTTCATTTCACTATAACATCAAATTTGACTTTAATGACAGGTACTGCAGTTATGGCCTGACATTTACACAACTACCTTTTACCTCTTTTTCTATTGAGTTACTAAATGTAATTCACAATTCCATTTGGAAATTCACACCTCTAAATGAAACTTAAAAAAAAAAATTTAAGCCAAATCCAACCTTACTTTAAATCATTGCAAAAAGTAAGAAAATTAACTAAAAGTGTCCTTTCTCTGCCACTGAAACTAGCCAGTTTGCCAGCTCCTCACAGAATGAACCACAGTCAAATCACAGTTACAGATGTACTGGCCCAGCCTGACTTCAGCAGCCATTATAGGTTTGGAAGCAATGCTGTGCAAACACTTGAAAAAGGTCACATTCAAAATTGCACCTGGCCCAGTAAGACCCCCTTGAACACACAACAGGCAACTATCTGAATGAATCTGGGAGCACCTGGCTTGACTCCACATAGGGACACTTTATTACCTCCCTGTCTTAACTTTTAACATGCCCCAGTGCATCTGTATTACCAGTATCCAAAATCCCATTACTGCAATAGGGGAAAGTTCACTGATACTGAATTGGTGACAAAATTAAACAAGTAAATCATTCAATATTAGTTACTTTTGCTTTCTTTGTGTCCTGTCATTTCTTCCAGGAAAACTACAGGTACCATATGCACTAGCTTCAGTACATCACCACTGCACTACCAGTCTTCATCAAGTTCTCTAGCATATAGCTGAACAAATACAACAATGAGGGTGTCATTTACTGTAATGATGACAGCTGAGTTAGCTGTAAGAGACAAGAAGTATTTCTTTTAGCCTCATTAATCCTAAACGTAAGGAAAAAAATATCCTAATAAAATAAAACAAAAAAAAAAAAAGAAGAAGGAATTAAATTTAGTAATTTTGGGCAAACACTTACAGTCCATAAATCTGTGGAGCAATTTCCAGCCGGTTCAGATGCATGTACAGCTCAATATCATGTTTCTTCAGCAGATGATCCTGAATTTGGTTTACCTTTGCTACAATAGCAATAGATGGGCCTAAGTCCTGTGGCCTTGCAAATGGTGTAGGTGTAATCATCACATCTTTCTCCTGCAGAAACAGAAAACAGGAGTGTGATGGTTTGGGAGTTCCCAACCCCCCCACACTTTGTAAAATCACCCAGACCAGACTCAGCCAGCTGGAAGTTAAGGACTGAAGCTCTATTTACAGCTTAGCACAATGTACAAGCAGAGATATACACAACAGACATATACAAGTTAATAGTAATACAGAAACACAATCCCCCTCCCAGAAATCCCCAGAGTCCCCAGGAAGGGCTCCAACCACCCTTCCACCTTCTCCTCACCCCTATACCTTACCCCAGGGTTTGGCTTATACACAAGATGAGTTTGGAGGATCGGCCAGGGGGGTTAGAAGGAAAGTGGCTAGTTAAGATTATTCAGCAGAGAGAAGAAGGCAAGAAGCTAGAGAGACCAAGACTCTCTGAGCCTGTGTCTTATCTATGTTTGTGTTCTTGTTCTTATACATGTCAGCAAGGCTATGAGTGAAGCAGACATCACCAGTGTCTTCTTTTCACAGCCTATAATTTTCTCCATTAAAATATTCCAATTAGCCTCAAACCAGCACAAGGGGTGAAAAAAGGAACGTCCCATGAAGCTTTAATGTCAAAAAGAACTGTCTACAAGAGATTTGTTTGTTGCCAACCGTTGGCTTCCGAAGAAATACAGAAATATTTACAAGTTGTTCCTTTTCCAGCAAGAGAAGAATCTCAAGTATCCACTTCTGTGGTAGGTATTGTGGGATTCTCCTTCCCAGGTGTGCCACAGTTCATCCCCTCCTTCTGCACATCAATTTTTATGTGCATGCTTTACTTTTCATGTTCTGACAAAGTGCTGACAGCTTTATTTTAGCTTTAATATCAGCACTCTGAGCCAGTCCAAAGCAAAGCTGATGAATGGTAACTTAGTAAAGAATATGCATCCCTAGAGGACAATAAACTGGATACCAAACAGGAAGTAACTTATTTTCAAACAGTGCTTTCAAAACAGGCTTCCCTTGCTCAGAAAATCAGGTGCCTGTACCTCAAGGTCTATATATTTTTGACAAAACATCACAAAACTCTTAAAACAAAAAGAAATAGAACACTGAGATGAACCTGATGATTAGAATGAGATTGGGTAACTATGTCATAATCTAGAACACAACACATACACTAAGTGAAAATGGGAAGAGAGCTACTGGAGCACTAACATCCTTGAACCTGATACTGCTTTAAATGTGTTCCTCTTGCCATAGAGGGAAGTATTATTGAACAAGATACAGAGTGCACAAAAGAAATGCAGCAAGTAATGAACCACACTGAGCAGAAAACAGGTAAAAAGGATGTTGAGAAATTAAAAAAGAATGAGTCAAACCCAGCAAAAGAAAGACTGGGGAAAGGGAAATGGAGAATCAAGCTACCAGGGCCAATGTTAACATTCTGAAAGAGAGAAAACTGAAACAGTAAGGAGGGAAGATCTTGCCATGACTTCGTTGCCATCTGTCATCTTGGCTCTCTGACCTGAAAGCTTCACTCTGAAAAATAGTTACTGTCTTTCTACCCTTTTGCTCAGTGCATTGACAGAGAAACATTATCAAGGCCAAAAGGTTAATAATTTCGGAAGACTTAATTACAGCTTAAACTGCTGAAAGACAAATTCACTTGGTTCAATAGAGTGAAAAGCACTTTATTTTTAACATTCAATAGCAGAGAAAGTTTGTTTGTTTGTTTTTGTTGTATAAACTATCCCCAAGGCTGTTTGCTATAGTTATATTCCCTCTTCAACTCCATTCTCTATTGGCTTTTTAAGAGGAAGAGAAGCACACATATTTCAAAATAATTTACAGCATGGTTTAACATTCAAGTGGGCAGAAAACATTTAATAATTTGTACCACAAAGCCTTTTTTTAAAAAAAAAAAAAACAACCAACTTCTTTGCTTGAAACACTTTTTCTGAAAAGTTCTCCCTTTCTGCACAGCAGAAAATGTGTCATGATGCTGAGCAGTTGTCGTGGTAGGCCTAAGCAGGCCAAAATAGGCTTATCCATGTCCTGCCTTGCCCAGAGATGTTCTTCTGCTCTCTCCCCTTCTGTTTTGGGGAGAAGCAACTGTGGGAAAGAGGACAAAGCACCTGGAGCCACTGAGTCTAAGGACTGCGGCTTGTTCAGACACGTTCCCCTGCTCCCTCTCCTTCTGTGCTGGGGGAAGTGANCCACAGGAACCTTCTCTTCCAGTATAATGTTTGCCTTTGCTGCTTACGTCTTACAGTGTTCCAGTTTTGCCTGTTCCCTGTGTGTATAAATTTCCAAACCCTGCGTTTCAAACCTTGTAACTAAGTTTTCTGGCAAGATTTAATGTTAATAAACAATTTTCATAGTTATTAACAATCTCTGCCTGGATATCAAAATTAATATCCATTATTAATTTTGCATCATTAGTAACAGCAGTGATCTCAGGTAAAATGTTTCTATTTAATGATCTGATTGATTATAAATTGTATTGCTAACACAAAATATGAAGGATCAGCACCAAATGGATGCAGTTCATAATAAAAAGACCAAAAGAGGAATGGCTCAAATATGTGCTACACTGTTTACAGGAGAGCATCAGACACACCTCTAAGGACTATTGAAATATGAATACCATTGAAATGCAGCTGAACAATTTAGATCAAGTATTAGGAACAGAGTCTCCAAATCCTGACACAAACCCCACCACAAACAAACTGGAATGGCTGGCAGTAGATACTAATACAATTTATATATTCATGCATTTTGGAAACAAATGCTACAGTAATAAAGAGAGGCTAGGACATAGTACAAGCATAAACTGTGGACAGATTTCTCTCATTAACCACCGGGGAATGAAGTAGCTGGAGAAGTTTCTCTAATGGCAATTGGGAGTAATGGAACCAACTGTTAGAGGCTATAAAATGTAACAGGTCTCTTGAAGCACAGGCATTCATTGCATCCTTCCTGAAGATTCAGACTTCATTATGTAGCTAACCCTCAAAGTCACAATTGTAAAAGGCATATGTACAAGAAAGGATTATTAAAGATTAGACATGTTTGCAAAGAACAAAACCAAACAACTAGATATTAATCCATGCACTTTGCATTGTTAATTTTTTATGCCATGAAAGGACTGGAAAGGGCAATGTAAACTTTCACCTTCTACCCAAGCACTGCTAATCTGTAAGCAGCCCTAGTTATTTCCTGGAATAAGACTCAGCTTCAGACTTTAGCACCTCTTGTCAGAGAAAGTGGAACAAATACATTTGAATACGCTGAATTCTGAAAAGCTACACTCAGAAACATGTCTCACAGCTTTGTTGTTGGAATAAAAGTGACTATGTAATGGGTTCATAAAATTTGTATCTCATATGCTTTACCCTGTGTTACTGAGAATTATGTGAAAACTCAAATCCAAATAGTAATTTATAGCTGTAGGTGACTTGGGCTGCGATGCCAACGCTGCATGCCTAATATAATATATACAACGATACATTTAGATGGTAAAAGGAAATAGAGGCTTTCAAGTGAGTCTTGGGTGAACATCTTTTTCTTCAACAGACAGGCAAAAGCAGCTCTCAGACTAGTACTCCTTAAACACAGTTCACAAATATAGATTTTGATGCACAGATGTGGACACCCAAACCCAACAAAGTTCTTTTTTTTTTTTTGGTTAATTCTAGATGCTCACTCCCTGGTCTATGTGAAAAATGTTGAAGTGAATCAAAGTTGCTGAACCTGGAGGTGTTCAAGAAAAGCCTGGATGAGGCACTGAGTGCCTTGGTCTAGTTGACTGGATAGGGCTGGGGGATAGGTTGGACTGGATGAGCTTGGGAGGTGTCTTCCAACCTGGTTGATTCTATGATTCTATAACCTGAAACTTAAGTTTGCAGGACAACTCTTCTAAGATACAAATGCACTGAAAGTCATAGAATCATAGACTCATAGAATGGTAGGTTTGGAAGGGACCTCAAGGATCATCTAGTTCCAACCCCCTGCCATAGGCAGGGACAACTCCCACTAGCACAGGTTACTCAAGACCTTGTCCAACCTGGCCTGGACCACCGCCAGGGAGGGAGCAGCCACAACCTCCATAGGCAACCTGTTCCAGTGCCTCACCAAGTCTTGGCAATACCTGTAATATGACTGTTTTGCTAGAGTCTTCTGCAAACACTTCATCACAAAAATAATTTTTCAGAATTAAAATAAAAGAGAGAAATGTAAACAAAGAAAAAAACAGGCAGAAAGTATTCAGAGGAAATCTTAAACATTGATTGAAGGAATGGACCTTCATGCAATGCATAAAAAATGATTACAGGCAAGAACTAGAAGGTCCCTAGATGGTCTCAGCAAAGAGGAGCTCTGTAGAACTAAACAGAGAATGCAGAAAAAGCTTTGCTATGAAAAGAAGCAACATACTAAACACAGTGCTGTCTGTACAACTAGCTACACAGGAGATCAGTGGGCACAGACACTCCCTCTGGTTGAACACCAAGAAGAAAACAAGTAAGAAATAAGAATGAGGAAGCCAGGGAAAGATGCATCCTGACCTTTGACAGATAGTCTATGATTAAGGCTTTGGTTTCACAGCAAACTGCTTATATTGTAAAAAACTGAAAACAATTCAAGCCTCATCATGCTAAACACTGCCTATCTGCGTTGATTTTACACAGGTTTTGGTCACATAGATGTGCCCATGACAGTCTTTCTTTCAAACCCTTCCCAAGAACGTATGTAGCATATGTAGCAGAATCTCTGTCTGCATATTTGGCTTTTGATTCCAAAGTGAATAGCTATTGGAAGATTGTCAGTATTTCAACAGTGAGGAACTCTCAACTCAAAGCCTTTCCATGAGTTCTGTATGACCAGATTCTGAAGACTCTCTAACGAATGTAAACTTAGCTGAGCCTGCTTTAACCAAGTTGCTTAAGAGAAGATGCCTCATATTAACTCAAATCATATTAAAAATCACATTTGCTTAAAAACACACAAAATACATTTTACAGCAATATTTACCTTCTGACTGTCATGTTCAAAAGTTGAAAACCAATGTTCTGCAGTTTTCATAAGATGAGTGAACATTGCACTGAAGGGGAAAAAAACCCAGAAACTTGGTGTTAAACAATGCATTACACAGAAGAGCAAATTGAATGTAAAGGAAGTTCTTGAAACTTACTAGGCATCGTGTTCCAGATACTCAGGATTCAAAAGAACTTTCATTTCATCGCTGAAAAAGGCAACAGTGAACAATCCAAATGTGAATGTTTATTTTTGGTCAATGTTCTGCATGTACTATTATGTATTTATAAGCCAACTTTCATATAAAGTGCAAATGAGAAAACTAGCCTTTTTAATTAAAAAGAGCAACTCCATTGAACAAATGAAGTCTTTCCTTTTTATAAAGATCAAAAACAAATTAGCTGCCTTGTCTGCACTACAATGAAGTAACCATCTAATTATTCCAAATAACAAATTACTGAATGTCACAATGTATTATTTGAATATGCTTGATCTAGAATAATTGATTGCTGCACAATCTATCACTGTTTGTCCCAAACAAAAAAAAAACACCAAAAAAAAATGGTTACTGGTCAAATACGCAGTATCAAAACATTAATTCATTTTGTTTTAATAGCCTGTATTTTTATTGTACTTTAACAGTAATTAATCAGTGACAGCACCTCTTTTCCATCCACTTTGCTGCTTAGCTCTACTTTCTTAGTGGGGATGGAACTGTGTTATTTTAAGTTACATTGCACTGAAGAGCAATGCGACTTTGGGATATCAGAGGACAGACATTGAATAAAAGCACACACTTGTAAATAGTCTCCCATCTATCAGTATAGGTTGGGGACTGNCCCTTCCAGCCCCTGACATTCTGTGATTCTGTGATTCCTTATGTTTAACTGCCTTTGGACAATCATGTTGAGGGGTGCTAACAGAGGTAATCACAATGGCTCTTATTCACTGCTGGACTCTAAAAGTGCAAAAAAACTCCAAGCAAATGAAAAGAAATTATCTCAGTCACACAAGTGATACAAGAAGGCAAATAGTTTCCATTTTAAAATATTTTTTTGTAAGAAAAAAACTCTTTGTATACAGGGCAGAAAAAAAAAGCATCTGAATTTGGTTGACAGTTGTGTGTGATGTACTATTTTATATATCTGTGTATGATTACATGCATACACACAGTTTGAGGAAAACAGAGAATCATTAGCTAAACTTAATGGTAGCCCCAAGTTAAAGGATAGCTTCATATTGCAGCTACAATATTGCTGGTGATGAAAGAAATACCAGCAGCAACAATTTGTCTACAGTGATTTTTTTTCTCTCATGTGATAGACAAAAGAGAGTTAGTAACGTCTGATCTATGACTGTAGTTCTGTGCTCTGTCTCCTCTCTGCAGAGACAAAATCAAAACCATTTCTGGCAAGAAGATGGAGGTGAAATGGTAGTTAGGTATGTAAGCTTTTGTTGAAGATCTTCCTTGTGTTTCTTGTCTCTCTTTTATTTTTTTGCCAGCTAAAATCTAGGAAGGGGACAATGTCTACAATTTGAATTCCCCTTTCAGAGGCTGTAGTAGAGGAGATGAAAATAAGGACATTATCATTGAAACATGAGGATGCAACAACTTCTGACAGAATTTCATCAAAGAAAGTATTACAAAGAAAGAATGAAGGAATACAACATGTCCAGAACTCCTACTCCAGTCAATTGTTGATTTTACTTTTTTTCTTTTTTTAAACTTAAGATTTTTAATACCATACAAATAAAACATAATGCTTGCCTTGGTTGTGCAGCTTCACTGGCATGTGAAAAAGCTTGGTGGTCACAATGCAGGATAAATACAATGGGAGCTAAAAGTTCATGCATACCCTAAAAAGAAGCAAAAGTATAGTAAGATCCTCCAGTCACATAACAGCCCCTAATGCAGAGCATCAAGCAGCCAGCAATATTAAGAGCAGACTAAATAAAAGCAGGAACATTTACATTCTTAACAGAATGGTTTAATAATCAATGGCTTTTATCTTAAATTCTGATTAAATCCAAGTGTTTATCCTTTTATAATATATGGAAGCAAGTTACTCTTCATTTTTGTAACACAACAGACAACAAATTGGCAATGGTAGTCAACTCTGCACCTGGCAGTTTACTCCAAGATCTATGTTCATAAATATGGATTTTATTTATGATAATTACAATCATCATACAAAGGACTGCAATAGGGACAAATTACAAAATTTTAAAATACTTTTTTTTTTTTAAATTTATTTGAAAGTGTTCCAAAAGCAGCTCAGCAGTAGCCCTTAGAGGCAACAAGGGCAGCTATTTAGGAAATCAGAAAATGAAAGATAAGTGTTTGAAATGGACATGAGAAATGCAGTGGGTTTTTTCTTTTTATCTATCTATCTATCTATCTATCTATCTATCTATCTATCTATCTATCTATCTAAATCATTATGGCAATACTAAAAATAAACTCCTCATCACACAATGCATAGGAGACCTGGTACTGTTTCATTACAACCTACTACTTGTATGAGCAATCCAGGTTAAGGTAGGGAAAAAAATATAGAAACCGAAAAACTGGTGAACAGTTGAGGACTTGAGCCAGCTTTGGAAGCATGGCTGAGCTACCCAGGTGAGCCATTTACCTGGAGCTCACCAGGAACACAACAAGAGTCTTGATTTACATTGATTCACCTGGGCTTGTCAATTTGTTATCAGAAGCAGAAGCAACTGCTTCAGGAAACAGGCAATCCAGCTGGCAAGCAGCAATGCACTGGCAGGTAAAACTAGAGACTGCATAATGAAACCTTGTCTTCAGCAGATAATCAGTCCCTTCCCTCAGATTACATCAGGGAAAAGGAGGATTGGGGGTATCACAGCTGAGCAAGTCAGTTACACCAGGCAGTCAGGTTCCCAGTGCTGGACTAAGGTGGCAGGTAGGAACTATGCAAGCTACAGGCTGCAGTGGGAGTCAGTCATACAAAAGTGGGAGGGGGGGCGACTTTTGGGGATGGAAAGGATGTGGGAAGAAGGGTTGAGACCTGTTTGGCTGCCTCTGGACACAGTGATCTCTCCAAGGAGAGGGTACTTGGAATGTAGCCACTTGATTTCAGAAGCTGATGTAGATTTCCCCATCACAACAATATGGGTTAGATTACAAATTGAAAACTTTAGATTTCTCAAAGACTTGTGGTCATACCAAGAGGGAAAGGAATAGGAGAAAAAGGGAGATAGGTATATGATTAGACAATAAGTAGGAAAAATATGTAAATAAACTGTAGATAACCTGGGTTGTACTTTCATATATACTCAGAGCCCCCAGTTAATTAACAGCTCCACGTCTAATCTTCTATTCGCCCTGATATGCTAACATGAAATAAGGGAAATGGAAATGCCAGAACTTGACTAATAAAACTACCTCCTAAGCTGTAAACATACAAGCTGAAGAAAAAGAAAGAGGACATAAAATAAGAATTAGTTATAAAAGATAAAAGCACATCACACATTCTTCCAACGTAATATCAACTTTATAATAAAAGTAGAATCATAATGTGGCTGCCCACATACAACAAAAAACAAAACAAACAGATGATGAAATATCAGGATTTCAAAAAGATACCTCTGATCTTTCAGTTACAAGAGTACTTCAAATGTTTAGAGATTTTTAGCTTGGCAAGAAAAGCCACCAGTGTAATATGCATACACATTTTTTTTTCAATGCTGCAGTTTACTAAAACTCTTTAGTGTTAATAAATAAGTTGACAGAACTCAGATAATTTCATGACACTTCCCAGCTACAACAAAATATTGATTTCATAATACAGTCTATAGTTCAGAAATAAACTCAGAAAGGCAGCATTTTTACAAGGAAAAATGAAGCAATGCATTTCAAATTTATATTGACTTATCTAATGGCAACCAAATGATGAGTGAACAATAGTCAGCCTCCTGATTTAGCTTAATTGTCACCATTGCTTTCCAGTGTAACTAGGACAAGAATTTTGGCATCAGTCTGACAGAAGAATGCTAAGGGTGATTTTTACATATTATTAAGTACAATATACTATTCTCTTTAGATTTTATATTTACAGCTGCTATTTAAAAATTCAGTGATTCCAGAGAGAGCTCTGTCTTTAAAATCTGTAATAACAGCTTCATAACATTCTACTCCATTTGACTAGGGACAAAAATATCTTTTTTCCTCAAATGAAATGTTACTTCATGCTGGTCAAAACCAAACAAACTCTACTACAAAGACAACTTTCATGCATATATGCATATTAAACAAACATTACTGATTGCTTCTTGTAAGACTCTATGCTGATGCTATGTAGTAGTTTCAATAAAATGTAAACTTCAGATACACTTTATTTACATTTATAAGCATGCAAATTTTCACAGAACTGTAACTTCTTCCAAATATTTTGAAAGAGAAGCATTGAGTCCTGTACAGATGCCAGCAGACAGAAGTGTAAGTTTTCATTTACTGGCCAAGTGTTAAAATTCTAATAGCAAATGTAGCACTTGTATGTGATCACACAAGGGAAACAGAGGAACCCTCATACAGGACAGCAGGACCAGTGCTACCATGGATACTGAATATGAAGGCAAACTTCTTAATTTGGGATTTTTATTTTTTTTCCCCCCAGGTGTCTCTGTAGAGAGCAGTTTGGGGGTTATCTGTTATTGATTAACTAGGAGTAACCTTCATTATTTTCAAGAAAATATGTTAGGCTTTGATGTAGTGGAAATTATTATNATGATCTTTGAGGTCCCTTCCGACCTTACCATTCTATGATTCTAAGTGGGGCTTGAGTCAATGGTAAAACCAAAATGAATAAAAATAGTAGGACAGGAACACTGAATGCAACATAGGTATTTGCTAAAAGGAGAACCTCATATCCTATCACCACCACAAACTCCATACCTCCTATTAGCTAATTCAGTGAAGTGCACACTGATAGACATGAAAGAAAAGTTACCTAAAAAGAGTGGGACACAGGATAAACAATGTAGGATTGCTACTAGTAAACTAACAGGAGTGTTAATTTAAATCAAACAAACAAACAAAACTATGCTTTAAAAAGGAGGCAAGGAAAGAGAACAACTCCTAATGGAAGTGTCACATGCCCACAACATGAGAGGAAAACCACAATGATTTGCTATTTCCTGGACTTGGCTCAGCACAAGACTTGGTTCACATACTGAACACACTTCAGAGAGATTAAATCAACAGAAAATCATGATCCAAATTTCTTTAATTTTCTGCACTTCACCTCTCCCCTTAGTCCTGTGGCAACCCCTTGGAATTACTGCACTATTAATGCACACCAGTTGAAAAGAGGTGAAGATGTTTTCTTTGTCAACAGCCTGTAGGCTCGCAAAATTGAACCTGTTCTTTTATCTGCCTATGTTCATTTAGCCCACCAAGCAGTCTTTATTAAAGCTGAGACATCAGGCAGTCAAAGTTCATTAATACCATTTATATAATCTCTGCAGTTTCAATTAACTCAGCAAGACATTCTACTACATGATAACAGTCTCATTAATTCAATAAAATCCCCTAACTATTAACAATATGGTCTATGTTAAACGGGGTGTCACCTAGTAGAAAATAATAGCTTTAACAGCTTGTGATGGAACTCAGGGCTTTCTTTTCTAAAAAATTTGATCTGGCTAAATATTCCACCCTTATGTAGAAAGGTATTATTTCTTGGTAAGGAATCAGGATGATTTTAAATATGAGCAGAGGGTAATTAAGTCCTTTAAAGTCCTATCAAAGAGGGAAATAATATTTCTTGTTCAATAAATGATAGACTAAATTAGCTGGAATGTGCTCTTCAATTTTCCTATCATCAGTACTCTGGCCTATACTCACCAGAAATGGGAGGCTGAATACTACTCAAGTGTTTTCATTATCAGTTCCCTTCAAAATACAGCTCACAAAAGCCTTTTCTTCTTGTCCTTACACAAGACTATTCCTCGCTCACTATCTGTCAAACATGTCATANGTCCCTGCCTATGGCAGGGGGTTGGAACTCGATGATCTTTGAGGTCCTTTCCAACCTTAACATTCTATGATTCTATATTAAACAATCAAATAGTTATCAAACATATGAAATCTCTATCTCTAGAGATATCTCTATCTCTTCAGTGTCTTATGAAAATCTTTACATTTACCCAATCTCTATATTTCTGTCATGAAAAAAATTTCTGAGTGCCCCAAGTTTTATGCTTTACAGTTTATCCTTTTTCCATGCACATAGAGCATCCCTAAGTTTCTCAGTTTCTGCTCACCCTGCAGGTACTAGCCTGAAGAAAAAATACAAATATACTTATTTCAATACTCTGCATATTGTGCTTGCTATATTTAGTGCTGAGCTTATACTTCAAAAGCTTCAGAACAAATGTTAAATTAATTTAGCCTACACCTCACATGGATGCATGGTTAGTGCAACCTTAAGGTTTTCTTTGCCATTTAATCAAAAATTATTTGGGCAGGCTCTGCCAGAGGGTAGCACTGTAAAAGTGGTACTTGCATCATCCTTATCCTTCAGTTAAAAGGCATTTGCCAGCTGTATTGTATTTTGATGCTAAAGGGATACATAAAGGATCTATTTGCTAAGGTACCACACAGCTTTAGCACTTTGGAGAAGAATTTAAAATACCTAAAATAGTAACTTTGCCTAAATTTCAGTTGTTATTTTTTGTTGAAGTTTCAGAAGTTGAAGTTTTGTTGAATTTTCAGAAGTTATGTTTTTTGTTTATTCAGTATCATTTTTAATCCTACTGTGTACTTTTCTTTCTTTCCTGAAACACAGAAGTTTTTTTTCTTTTTCTTTCTTAACCCAGACTGAAGTTAAAGATGTTTATTATGAAATCTGAAGTTATAAAACTTCAGCAACTTAAAAAAAAAAAAAAATCTGAGGTACTGTCTTATGAGGGAAAAAGCATATGTTACTCAATAAGCTTACTCTTCTGTTCCCAGTTAAGCCCATCTGGGGTCAGGGTGGTGGACTGGAATTCTGACCCCCAGGTGGGCAGGGAAACCCCAGGTGGGCAAGGAAAGCCCAGGTCAAAGTTTATCACTCTCACTTCCTGCCCACAACCCTATTTAAGAGGCAGCCAAGTTCCTGCTCACTATCTTGCTCCTGCCTTTGCCTCTGCAACACCTCCTTGCTGCTGCTGTTCCTGATAACCACGTGGCCAGAGCCTGCTACCTCGTGTTGGGACCTGCATCCAAGGACAATCCATCTCAATCCACATAAGCCACTTCCATTCCACTTGGCTGCATATACATCTGTGTCTGTTCTCTTCCCTTATATCTCTATAACCTTCCTTTACCTTAAATATCTTTTAGTTACTGTTAAAATTACCTTCTAAATTCCAAATCAGTTTAAGGCTGCTCTTTGGTTGTTTGACTCCTATTACTCTTCTGCCTAAAATTTTCTATATGGGGAGAAGGGGACAGGGGGAAGCATCCTAAATTCTGTTCCACTGGGCTTGTGGGCTCTGGGAAAGCTTAAACAGCAACATCTTCTTACAAACCGCCTGACAAGCAGCTATTTGATTACTTTAGCATTATGATACAACTTTGGATACAGCATAACTGCATTACTGTCAAACCATATAGAAAATATTGAGTCAATGAATGCCACCTGTATAGTATTTTCTTTACCTGTTTATAAAGCAACTGCTCATTTTCTCTGGCGTAGCAGAACAGAACATCTGTAAGAATTTTCCTCACGTTCTCTTGCTGGAAATACTGCATTTCAGGAAAGCTGAAAATGAAGAAATACAGTGAAAGTAAACAATACAGCACACAGAATCTTGGTTGCTGGTCTTTTAGAAACATTTTTAGGCAAGACAGCACCTCCTTTGTTTGCTTTCTAACAGGTCTGTGAATTTGGATGCTGCTAACACAGGAATACTTTTAAGACCTGTTTTGTTTTGTAACTAAAATTCAGAACCATGTTCTTTAACATACATCAGTCTGCTACATAGATACAATGACATCAGCACTTACATTTAAATAATAATCCCTTTTTGCATTATGAAAACTAGAGATCTGCAAGAATGATATGCAGTGGCAGATCAGTTTAATTGGCAACTTCTTACAGACAGCCAGTCCACTGAAAATTAATGACATGGAGATTCTAATCCAAATAAAATGATGTACCACGTGAGTATCTTCCCAACTGCCTAATGGATCTAGTTCCTTTCCTTCTCCATGTCTCAAAATCAAGTTGAATTGAAGCAGAATGAAAGGAGACAGAACAGGAGGAAAGCAAAGACCTACGCTCTCCCTCTGGCACACAGACTTACTATCAAACCTAGCAGTTAGGCAGACTGTTTACTCCCAGGTGGCACAGCATCCCAATAGTAACTTCACCTCAAGACTGTGCTCTATGGATTGTCGGTCCTTCAATCAATCTACAACTTGCCAGGAAAAGGAGTGTGATCAAAACCACCAATTAGACACTTGATGTCTCAAAAAAAATGGTTGGTTAATACTAAACCTGTTGTAAGCAGTTAAGTATTGATGAATTTGATTCAAGTACTGGAAAAATAAGCATTGAAAATCAAATCTCCATAGATAAAACCCATACTTTATATGAGAGGCTCCCATTTTTAATTCTGCCTTAGGCTGCAACTGTGTTTGAATAATCTGCCCTGCAGTTTCACAAATGGTGCTTAGTCCTTTTCTTAATTTTGCTCAAGACAAAATTTGGCCAAAGCAAGAGGACAAGAGCTACAATATGTTAAGGAAGTTGGGAAAATTTCCAGTTTTAAACTGAAACACAATAAAAGAAAGAAAAGTATGTCAGAAGCAGCACATACACAAGGGTTCAGTATTTCATTAACATTTGAAAAATTATGAACATTTTAATGACAAGATTATTAAAATGCCTTATAATTGACATAACCCCCAGCATCCTAAGCTCTGATACATCTTACTGGCATCTTCCGATGCAACGCAATTAGGCATTTCACTGCCTTTTGTAGCTGTCTCAAATAAACTTTACAGGGTGCTTTGAAATCCTTGGAGGAAGGACCTGAGTTAAGAGTGAAGGCAGAAAAGGCACTGTGGCCTGAATGCAGCACTGGTGAAGCCTTGAGAAAGGCATTGTGATGAGGGGTGCAACATTTTCCTGGCACCTGGTGGGTGTATTGGTAGACCAACATTTGGAAACTTGTATGCACTTGTACTAATCATATTACTGTAAAGGAAGGACACAGCTGAGCCCCAAAGTGCTGCATTACAGCAGATGGCAATCACATAATTTAGAGGTTTGAGGAGATTATTTCTGAAGGACTGTTATTCAAGCCTGCCCTATCAAGTTTAGAAAGGGAAGACTAACAAAGAAAACTCAAAAATACACAGAGGTATCTGTGAGGATCTAGTAATACCAGAGATTGTGACAGAAAGGATAATAATCAACTCAGAAATAAGCTGGGTGAAGTATTAATTATAGTAAATGTAAACACAAAAGATCATGAGGGAACTATCAGTTCAGGATGGATTTTTATGGAGAGTGTCATTTTATGATTAAAGCACTGTTTTATAAATACAATACCCTCAAATCAGGCAAGGTAAGAATACTTCTTATGAACACTAGAATATTACAGTTAATTACATTTCTGAGAAAGACTCCATAAGGACATGGAAATTTTCTACTCTGTTTCACCACAACGGAGACAGTTAAACAATGGCACATTCAATCCCCTGTTTTCTGAAAGTCAAAACAAGTGTGAGTTAGTTTTCACTTTTTACAACACTCTTCTAGCCCATTTAGGGGCCCCTATGCCAGGGGAAGTCAGACTTCAAATGCAGAAGAAACCTAAGCTGGCAATCAAATAAAAGGATGCACAAATACTTTATGAACTTTATGTGGCAGACAGAAATGAGGTTCTTAAGCACAGCCAGAGAGTGGCCATCCAGAGGGGCCTGGACAGGCTGCAGAGGTGGGCCCAGGCCAACCTCATGAAATTCAACAAGGCCAAGTGTAAGGTCCTGCACCTGGGTANCTAGTGGGAGGTGTCCCTGCCTATGGCAGGGGGTTGGAACTAGATGATCCTTGAGGTCTCCTTCCAACCTTACCATTCTATGATTTTATGATTCTATGTTTTCTTTCATGATCAGATTCCATCCCTGCCGTTCCCCCAACCCTGGAATTCAGCTGGGATGGGTAAAGTGAGTAAATCAGAAAAAAATGGAGGTTGCTCTTGCAACTGCAAAGCTTTGTAAAGAATAATAATGACTGTCTTTTCTCATTGCTCCTTTTTCCTCTTGAAAAGGAATAAATTGGATTATAAAGGTAGTTCTTCCAGCAGTCCCTCCTCTCACACAGAAACTAGGTTTTGTCTCTTGTGTTCATACTCAATGGATTGCTATTCTCATCTCTTCTATTTGCTTAGGAAGCATGTAGCTGCCTAACTGCTTCTCAGCTATATTCTTTCTGGGTGGGTTGTTTCTTTCTTTCTTNGTTTTTTTTTTTTTTTTTTTTTTTTTTTTTTTTTTTTTTTTTAAATTGTTGTTATTTGGGATATAAAGAGTTGGAAACAGTAGCACCTATCACTACTCATCTTCACAGAGCTTCCATTGTCCTAAATTGTGATTATTACTCCTGAAGCAGAAACTAGGCAGAACAATAAAAAAAAAAACCCAGTACTACAAATGAAAAGAAATACACTTTATTAGTTACTGGAAATGCCCCCTAAACTCTATGTTTTCTTAAAATACTGGAGAGAGAAAGAAGGTAATCAAATCTTGCCACTTACAATTCCAGATGTACCAGGTGATGCCAGCAAGTAGCCTGGCATTTTGATATGACTGGTAGCTAGATACTGTTGCATCTGCCAATCTGCTGACTTCCCATTTCTGTAGAATACTTTTAAAAATTCTTCTGTATTACTTACCCTTTTAATCATCACAAAATAAATTAGCATTGTTCACTGGTACATCTTTTGAATGACAGTAATTAATCACTGCAGTCTTATGTCTGATATGAATTATTATGGTGCTGGTTCATACACATCTTCCTTTCTTAACAGAATGCAGTCACAACTTGATTGGTAATTCTATCTACATATAAAGTAGAGGTTTTTACTTGCATTATAGCAAACCTCCCTTAAATTCCTTCCCACTTGAGACAGAAAGAGATGGTTTGGTTCTGGCTCAAAACTATGTGTTTCTAGACAGCTGAAGGAAAAGCCATTCTGCATCTCTCAGCTATGTTAAGCCAAGTGATTAATTAGAAATGTTAATAGAATCATAGAATGGTAAGGTTGGAAGGGACCTCAAGGATCACCATGAGTTAGGACTAACTGAACAAAATTCTACCCTACTTCTTTGTAAACAGACAAAACATTGGATTTAGACATTATGGCCTAGATTACCCTCACCCAGTTTTAGGTAACTACAGTTTAGGTAGGTACAGGTGAGATAGAAACATTTTTAAACTACTGAAGTTCCATTTGGAACTACTGAACTACCATTTACTTCAGGAAGAAATGATTTGTGTCCATGAATTTTTCAGGTACATGGACCCTAAATGATAAGTAGCCCAGTTGTGAGCATCTATGTTCTACAAATCTAATTATTAGGTAAGACAGGATTCACAAAATGCTATGAACACACACACACACACACACACACACACACAAGAACAGATTTTAACATAGTTCCCTTTAGGTAACAGAATTGTGATATTTAGAGCAATTTAAACCAATGCCACTTGCAAAACCAGATTTCCACCCAATTTCCCTGTGTATTATCACTACACTTCAGAGAATTCTAATGAAAACATTGCAAGTTTTTCACTTCTTGGATAGATGGGACTCTGGGTTGCTACTCTGTGTGCTGTTAGCATCACTCTACAGCATGAATAACTTGACGTTGTTAGATGATGGAGTATTGAACTTGATGACAAAGAATATAAAAAGATTTGTTAAGGAAGAAATAGAAGCTAGAGGATAATGATTATGGTAACTGAACTCAATTATTTTACCCTTTAATAAAAAGCATTGTAAATTAATGACAAAAAAATTCTAATTCTAGGGATTTACTTAAAGAATTGAGATAAAAAGGACAACATTAAAGTGAAGGTACTTAAATTACAAAGCCAGGGAATGTAGAACTTACTGCTTCTTACACTAATGATAGTTTACAAACAGATCCATATGCACTCATGAAATGCACACTATGTTTTATGACTATGATAACCTGTGTGTATATATAAATTCATGTAATTCATTAAGAAAAAAAATCAGGCTACTTGGATAAATTTTGCTCCTTGATGATATGGTCTATTTTGATATTGATGGCACATTGTTTCACACGTGTTTCCATAAATGGGAATTTCTTTAGTGGCACAGTGCTGAAGCTGAAATGCTGGCCTGGCCCTGCTCACTCAGGCTGGGCCCATTAGAGAAGATCAGTCATGAGAAACATTGCAGCTCCCTCTCCACTGGGGACACAAGAGCCCCCCAGGAGAGCTGGGGGACTGTTGCCTGGGGGCTTGCCTGACCTGCTGCTTGGGTGTGCAGAGGTGCAGGAGCCTTGTGCTGCTTCATCCTCCCTGGAGAGAGGTCAACAAGCAATGCAGTGTACCTCTGTTTAATCATCTTGAGGAAGTTCTTTACAGTGAGGGTGGTGAGACACTGGCACAGGTTGCCCAGGGAGGTTGTGGAGCACAGAATCACCCAATGTGGTCACAGATCACGTTGGGTGATTCTGTGCTCCACGGCCTCCCTGGAGATGTTCAAGGCCAGGTTGGATGAGGCCTTGAGTGACCTGTTCTAGTGGGAGGTGTCCCTGCCTATGGCAGGGAGTTGGAACTAGATGATCCTTGAGGTCCCTTCCAACCTTCCCATTCTATGATTCCATGATTCTATTAATGATATTAGTGAATATTACTCNTCTTGCAATGACAGGACAAGGGGCAATGGGTTTGAACTGGCAGAGGGGAGATTTAAAGTGGAAGTTAGGAAGAAATTCTTTACAGTGAGAGTGGTGAGACACTGGCACAGGTTGCCCAGGGAGGTTGTGGCTGCTCCCTCCCTGGAGGGGTTCAAAGCTATGTTAGATGAGGCCTTGAGTGACCTGTTCTAGTGGGAGGTGTCCCTGCCTATGGCAGAAGGTTGGAACTAGATGATCTTTGAGGTCTCCTTCTAACATAAACCATTTTATGATTCTATGATTTCTTTCTGAAAAGAATTATTTTCAGGAACTCAGGTTCCTAATCAGGAATGACCTAAGGGCCATGAAGATGAAAACATAATCACAGTAATATGAGGACAAATTTGAAAGGGCATATATGAGAAAGAATACTATGAAAGTAAGAAATAAAAATATAAATGCTTAATGCCTTTTGATGAATGACATTTCCCTTACTAATTAAAACCTACTTTTAAAATTATTGATTGAATAAGTGTTAAGAATTAAAGAAATTCAACTGCTCTCTATTTTATTATGGTTATAAAATAGTTAATGCAGTTAAAAGACCTTTTAGTGTCTATTACATCCTCTTTGTTTCATACAGAAAGCTCTACTTTAAAGTTCACATAGTAATACATTTCCTAATATCTTAATATCCTAATACCTTAATTTAGATGAGCTTTTGTCCAATGGTACTTATAAATCTCCAGGGTTTTCTCATTTTTCACTTCAAGAAATCTGTATTTTTACACATTTCACAGTATCACAGTA
>WBNM01006695.1:51960-111271 GCA_013399055.1 Ramphastos sulfuratus | reverse complement strand
TGGGATGGAGCAGAGGCAGGTGTAGGANATGGAGCAGAGGCAGGTGTAGGATGCTGGGATGGAGCAGGGGCAGGTGTGGGGTGCTGGGATGGAGCTGAGGCAGGTGTGGGGTGCTGGGATGGAGCAGAGGCCCGTGTCGGGGGTGTGGGGCTGGGAGGACCCTTCCAGCGCTCTGGAATGCTGTGGGCTGGGCAGCGGCAGGGCTGTGACAGCTCCCGGCACAGGCTGCTCCCAGCGCGGCAGTGAAAGCCATTCCTTACCCAATCGATTCGCAACACCTCTTGGGAACTAATAATCCCATTAGAAAACATCTTGGAAATGAAAAGCCCTTTTGCCTCTCTCTCACCTCTCTCCCTCTTGCCCTGGTCACCCCGGGGATGACAGAGCCCAATGGGGGCCAAGCCTTGCAGCCCCCCCAGGGCTGAGCACCCACACGTGGCGGTGCCAGAGAGCTCCACGGGCAGCAAGGATTATCCCCAGTCCCCAGTGCTGTCCCTGGCCCTGCAGCCCTGCTCAGCACAGAGATGTTTCCTCCTGCTCTCACACGTGCTGCCCGCTCATGTCTCCAGCTCCTGCCCACCCTTGTCCACCTGTAGGCATCAGTGCCCAAAGGGAAGGGCACAAACTGCTGCTGTTCCCACAGAGGGACCTGTCACAGCCCAGTGAGTGCTGCCATGACCAGGGGAAAGGGATGCTGCAGGACCCCAGTTCTGCTCATTTCTGCATCAGGCTGAGCGTGGCCACACTAAGCAGTGGGATGTCACCTCTGCAGCCCAGGAGATGCATTTGTCACCTGCACTCTGTGCCCAATCCACTGCCTTGTATCCCAGAGCAGGGCTGGTCCCATGCTCCAAGAGGTGGGGTACAGCAGGAGCCCAGCAGCCCTGGTACTGAGATGGTGTGGAAGACCCACAGCAGAGCCACATCTAATGCCCTGGGGCACTGCATGGTTCTAGGTGCTGTGTGCCTTCACCAAGGGGTGACAGAGTCAGGGGTTTGTGCTCCAAGGGCAGGCAGCACCCAAGGATCCCACAGCCTCAGGCTGGTCCCACACGAGCCCTGGATGGGAACCCTTGCAAGAGGGGCACTGTGGTGGGCAAAGTGACTCGTCCTGAAGAACCCCCTGGGAGGCAGAAGTTAGGCAGGAGCGAGGCAGCAGCGAGGCAGCAGCGAGGCAGCAGTGAGGCAGGAGCGAGGCAGCAGTGAGGCAGCAGCGAGGCAGGAGCAAGGCAGCAGCGAGGCAGCAGTGAGGCAGCAGTGAGGCAGCAGCGAGGCAGCAGCGAGGCAGGAGCGAGGCAGCAGCGAGGCAGCAGCAAGGCAGCAGCGAGGCAGCAGTGAGGCAGCAGTGAGGCAGCAGCGAGGCAGGAGCGAGGCAGCAGTGAGGCAGGAGCGAGGCAGGAGCAGCAAGGCAGGAGTGAGGCAGCAGCGAGGCAGCAGTGAGGCAGCAATGAGGCAGCAGCGAGGCAGCAGCGAGGCAGGAGTGAGGCAGCAGCGAGGCAGCAGCGAGGCAGGAGTGAGGCAGCAGCGAGGCAGCAGCGAGGCAGCAGTGAGGCAGCAGCGAGGCAGCAGCGAGGCAGCAGCGAGGCAGGAGCGAGGCAGCAGCGAGGCAGCAGCGAGGCAGGAGTGAGGCAGCAGCGAGGCAGCAGCGAGGCAGGAGCGAGGCAGCAGTGAGGCAGGAGCGAGGCAGGAGCAGCAAGGCAGGAGCTGTGGCTCCGCTTGGCCCTCATGAGGTCCTGCTCACGGACAGGGAGTGCTGAGCCCAGCAGGAGGGACATGGGAGAGGGCAGAGGCTGCCTGCAGCAGACAGGGGGATGTGAACCCTCCTCTGCCCACAGAGAGGCCCTCAGTGGTGTGGGGTCAGACTGCAAGGGCACCGTGATGGTGACACCAGTGACCTGTAGTCCCTGCAGTCTCTTCTGTTGGGGTAAGGCAGGACTCCTGGGTCAGCATTCCTGGGACAGCACTGGGACCCCCCACTGCAGGATGGGGGCACAGCAGGGCCTGGGAAGCTGGGACAGGGCAGCGCCAGGGCAAACCTCCTCTGAGCCTGTGCCCATTCCCCTTTCCCAGACCTCACAGCCCTGATTCGGCTGGGAAAAGCCCATCCCGAGTGAGCCTCAGGCAGCGCTGGGGCAGCCCCAACCCCCGCGGGCTGCTGCCTCCTCCTGCACAAAATCCTGCCCCCGGGCCCCGTTTCCAGCCCAGGTCCCTCTGTGTCACCTCGGCTAAGACCAAGGCCCGGGGGCAAGGAGTCAGCTGCGTGTCCCGGCTGGCTCGGGTGAGGATCTGGCTCTCGCCCCACTGCTCCGCAGCAGGAACCACAGCTCCTGCCACCTCCCGAGAGGAGCCGAGGGCTGGCAGTGCCTGGGCAAGCCGAGAGCCCTTCTCCGCGCCCGCCGGCCGCACCCAGCTGTCATCGCAACCACACACACGGGAGACTCGTCCCTAATGAGGCAATTAAGGCTGAGGTGTTCTGGAGAAAGCACACCCGGTAGAGGCTTTGCACAAGGCTGAAAGCAGAGCTGGGAGCATTCTTGGAGTACAAAGGTGCATGGGAAACCTCGGAGCAGGGCGAGATGGAGCCCGATAAGAGCAGTTACGAGCCTGAGAACCGGAGAGGATTGCAGGGCACCGAGGGTGCCTTGGTTATCTCCTGCTCCTCGATAAGGCAGATAAGCACGGGACAAAGGACCTGGGATTGTGCAACCTGGGCTGCAGCAGCTCAGCTACCATCTTAAGATGTTCCCAGGGTGGAGGAGGGAGGATGTGCTGTAGGCAAGAGGCAACCTTCAGTTGCTATCTACCAACCTGTGCTGGAGCAATCCCATCTGGCTCCTGTGCCCAGCGCTGGGCAGGAGCCCCACACAGCCTCTCGCTGCTGCCAGGGAGGCTTCTGCACCACGCTGCTGCCAGCAGGCTCGCTGCAAACCACTGACATCCCACCAGCTCCTCAGCCTGGCAGTGGCTATTTGTAGAAGCTGGGGAGCTGGCAGGGCACAACCCAGACGAGGCTGGGGTTTGTTTCTGGCTGGGCTCACACTGCAGCCCCCAGTCCTGCACCGTAGCTCCCCAGTTGCCACCACATGCCCTGCACCCCTGTTCTCTTGCTGTGCCCAGAGAGAAGGCAGTCTAAATGCTTGGGGTTGCCCAGTCTGAGGGTGAAGGAGACTGGGGAGTCCCTGGGTGCCCACGTGCCCAGGTCAAGGACCTGTCCCCTGCACTGCAGAAGTGTAGAGAGGGTCTGGGGTGCCTTGTGCTGTGGTGTGAAGCAGTGAGGATGCACAGGCTGCTCCATGGGTGTGAAAGCCCTCCTGGGACACTCACCCTGCCCACGTGGCAAAGGGACACTGTAATGCTCATGGGAAAGCCAAACGCTGTAGATCAGAGAAGCACAGCAGGAAGAAGCCTCCACCCAGCCTCGAGTCTTTGGACCCTCAGTGGCCTCTTCCTGCTGCGCATCAAGCCTGTGGCTTAGGGAAGCAGGTCCCACCAGCCCATGCCCTCATCCATCCTGCTGTGGCAGTCATAGAAGGGAGACCTATCACTGTACTGGTGCCACCCTGCTCTGCCCTGCACTGTAGCCTGGCAGCTCCTCCTCCCCCCTGCCTGGGCACTGCCTCTCTGAGGGCCAGGAAAGGAAGGAAACCTCAGACCACCACTTTGCCCAGCACTACCCAATCCCAACCAGGCTGCTGAGAGCCATGCCAGCCCCATGGCATCCTGTCACCCAGTGTGGGGACATCCTGGCTGCTCCTCCAGCCACCCACAGGGCTATGCAGGGCTTATCCTGCAGCTGTGGGATGTGGTGTTGGAGGAGATGGGCAGTGCAGCTCTCACTGCTCTGCAGTACCAGGCTGGTCTGGCAGGAGGCTCATCCAGTTTGGGGCCCCCAGGGGTGCTGCCCTGGGGTCCTTGAGCACAACTGGTCACTGGACCTGCTCTCTGGCCTCTCTCCAGCACAGAGCAGAGGCTCTAGCATGCGAGGCAGCAGCTTCCCAGGGGGAAGCAGGGCAGTTGTTCTCTGGCTGCATTAATCAGCCTTTGCTTGCTTGGTGAATCCTAATTGGACCAAATGTGCTTCAGGCTTGCCCTTCCCAGGGACCAGCTCTCATCTGGCAGAGCATCCCTTGAGCACCAGGGCCCTGTGCCAGCTGTTTTTACCACACTGACTAAGCAAGAAGCTTCCCTTGGTCAGACAAGAGCCTGTTACACATTCCACCCTCCTGGGTGCTGTGGGAGCCTGCATGCTGCCAGCAGCCTCCAGTGAGGTCTTGCCAGTGCCATGTGGTGACCTGAGCACTGCTGCCTCTGCCCCATCCCTGCCTGCTGCAGGCACCTGGGTTGCTCAGCATCTCACTGGGAAAAAGACATCATGGAGCAAAAGTGTCCAGGCTTGAAACTATTTCCAGCACTTCTATCCAAGCCCTCATGCAGGGGAAAAGGTGTCTGTGCCAGGAGAAACGGTCCCTAGAAGCTGGGAATCCCTAGGTGCCAGCTGGATGAGCTGTTGCAGGGTGGATCCTTTGCCTTTCATCACTCAGCAACCCTGCCATAAAAAAGCAGGAGCCAAACAGAGCAGCCTCGGGCTGTCTGCAGCCCTGAGCTGTCTGCAGCTGCACCCCAGCACCTGAAGGGGCTCCAGGAGAGCTGGGGAGGGACTTCGGACAAGGGCTGCGAGTGCCAGGCTGAGGGACAATGGCTTTGAGCTGGGAGAGGGGAGAGTGAGAGTGGAGATGAGGAAGAGATTCTTGAGAGTGAGGGTCGGGAGAGACTGGCACAGGTTGCCCCGGGAGGCTGTGGCTGCCCCTGCCTGGAGGGGTTGAAGGCCAGGCTGGATGAGGCCTTGAGCAAGCTGTGCTGGTGGGAGGTGTCCCTGCCCATGGCAGGGGTTGGCACTGGCTGAGCTTTGAGGTCCCTTCCAACCCAACCCATTCTATGAATCTATGATTCTGTGACTCCAGAGCTCCTGGGCAGCCTTAGGCTCATGCCAAGGGTTGGTCCTGTCCCCATCCACCCATGATTGAATGTCCCAGCACCTGCGGCTCCTGCTGCATTTGCCTCCCCCTCTCTGGAGAGATGAAGCCCACCAGGAGGAGGCTTCTCCTTTCCCTGGGAAGCAGGAGTGGGGGAAAGGCATTTCCTTGCCACGTGGCAATGTGTGGCCACGGTCCTGGAGGTTAATCCCTGTGTGGTGACGTGGCCTGGGCTGGAGCCTCAGAGCAGGGGCTGGTCCTGGCATGGGTGAGCACCCAGGGACTGTGGGTGCTGAGCTCCCTATGCCATATGCTGGACCATGTCTGAAGGCACAGCAGGTCCCTGCCACCAGGCCCCTCCAGAAGAAAAATGTGAAGAGATTTTCCTTGATACCCCCTGCCCTGCTCCCAGCACACCCACCCAGCACCACTGTGCCCAGCAAGCAATGGCAGGGCATTGTCACACACCCTTTGCCTTTCTCCTCCACAAAACTTGACCCAAAGTAGGACATTTTGGGTCCTCGCTGGGTTCACACTGATGCTCCCAGTAGCCCCTGCCAGAATCTAAATGGAGATGGAAACCTCAGGGTGGCTGGACCCCTAGAGACCCCCCCCAACAAGTCCCCAGTGCTCCTTATGTTGGGTTGGGTGCCACCTGCCTAGCTGTGCCCACCTGCCTAGGAATCACAGCTTCTATCTACGTCTCCATTGCAGCAAAACATCAACCCTCGAGGGCATTGTGGCACCTTCAGTCCCTGCCTGCTCTGTGTCAGAGGATGCTCCTCATCAGAGGATGCTCCCCGAGGTCACCCCCAGCATGGCCTGTGCAGGGGTCCCACCTGGCCCAGTACACAGGGGTCCTTCCCCTGAGAACCTCAAGGGGACACAGTGAGAGGCTGCACGGCATGAAGGGTCAGGGGGTGCTGCAGACATGGTGTAAGCTGTAGAGCAAGAAGCATCCTGAGGAGGCTGCAGAGGGGAGCAGTGGTGCCAAGCGAGACCCCCCCCAGTCCAGCATCCCCACCTTGAAGAGGGAGGGGGAAACAGCTCACACAGCTCACCACAAACCACAGCATTTCTGTTTCCCACACTCCAAGCCTAGGAGCTGGTACAGCTGGTCACTGGGTACCCACACAGTGAGTGCCCTCCTCAGAGAAGCTGCTGGGGAGGATACCCCAAGTGTTTGGGAGATGCAGCACTCCCAGGCTGCCAGCACCACTGGCAAAGCTGCCCCACCATGGCCCTTGTCCCCTGAGTGACTCTAGCACTTTCCAGCAAAGCCACAGCCAGCCAGGAGCACCTGGCAGCCACTGCTTGGCACTGCTCAGTCCTGCCAGGCAGGTGGGGAAACAGAGGCACAGCAAGAGCCACACATGGGGGCTGGCAACAGAGCCCAAGCTGGGCTGGAGCAGCCAGAGGGGCACATTTGCATCCCAGTGTGCCTGTGCTGGTGCCACTCTCCACCAAAAAGCATCTCCTTGTGGGAAGGGGCACAGGGGAGGACAACATGGCTCGGAGCAAGGCACGGAGGAGCCTTTTGTCACCCCAGCTCACTGGAGCCTGGCAGGGCAGGTGGCACTGACTTGCTCCTCCTGCAGCCTGACCTAGCTGGAGAGGCACTGTGCGGGCAAGAAGGGCCCCAGCAGCAGCCAGGAGGCATTCAGCAGCCTAAGATGAGTTACCCAAGTCAGGTGATGATGGTCTCAGGCTGTGACTCGAGCCACTGCTGGCATGTCACCAAACCACCCTGGGCTGGGCAACCCCATGCAGGACCAGTACCTGGCAAGGCATCGTGGGGCAGCCTGGGTAGAGGACTGAGGAGCTGTGTTCAGTAGGCACAAGTTCAGCCAGGCATGAAGTGGGCTTGGAGGAACTCTGCAGGGTAGTGCCCAGCTGCAGGTTGGTGGCAGGGAGCTCCATTCCCTCTCAGAGAGAACCCCAGCTCAAATGGGGCAGTTCCCCTCTGCCCAGGCAGGGACCAGGGGCAGAGCATCAGTCCCAGCTATGGGTGCCCACCCATTTACCTTTGCCACTGCCATCCCCCAGCTCCTGCCTGCTGCTCTCCACCAGCTGCTTCATCCTCTCCCTTGAGATCTTCAGGTACTTGTCGCAGTTGCACACCTGGAAGAAGAGCAAGGTGGAGGTCAGGGAGCCCTGGGACCACAGAAGCATTTTGGTTGGAGACCTTTCAGCTCCTCCAGTCCAACCATTCCTAACTCTCCCCAGGCTGCTGCTGCCCCACAGCCCTCAGCACCACAGCAGCTTTGAAACACCTCCAGGGGTGGGCATTCAGCCACTTCCCTGGGCAGCCTGTGCCAGGCTTTGAGAACTCTCTCAGTGAAGAAGTTCCTTCTCATGTCCAACCTAAACCTCCCCTGGTGCAACTTGAGGCCACTTCCTTTTGTTCTGTCACTTGTTAGTAGGGAGCAGAGCCCAACCCCACCTGGCTGCAGCCTCCTCCCAGGGAGCTGCAGAGAGCAATGAGGTCTCTGCTCAGCCTCCTCTTCTCCAGGCTCAACACCCCCAGCTCCCTCAGCTACTTCTCAGAATATTTGTTCTCCAGACACCTTTGCTGTGCTGCTCTGGTGCAGCAGCTCTGGTGAGACAGTGGCCCCAGGTATCTCCTGCCTGCCTGCTGCACACAGCCTGGTACTGGGCACAGAGGGTGGGCACTGCACAGCCACATGCATCACAGCAGAGGAAAACCAAAGCAAGGCCTGCTGCACTGAGGAGGGGGTGGGAGAATGGCAGCAGACACAAATTTGGGTGCTCACAAGCCACAGGAACCTCCTGCCCAGAGGCACTCCACCTTGACCTTCATGCCAAGCTGCTGGTACCATTTCCCTGCCCCTGGCAGAGCTCAGCTTGCAGCTCCATGCAGCGCCAGAAGGCACCAGCAACTGAGGCTGCCTCCAGACATCAAGCAGAAACCCAAGGTTTGAGCTGTGGCTTCCAGACCTGTTCTCTGTTGTCTCCTAGAAGCTATGAAGAAAGAGCTCTGGACCCTGGGCCACGCTGGGGGCTTGGCTGGCTCTGCCTAGCCTGGCTCTGCCACAGCGCCGTGAATGCCCAGCCTCATTTTCTGCCTCCACCTTTGGTTTGCCAAAATGCCTCCAGAGAGTTCTCTGAGCACTTGCACACACCAGTGCCAGCCCTTAGGGAGCCAAACTCCTCCTGGAGCTCCCCAAACCCCACTGCCCAGATTCACTTGCAGCCAGGTCCCTGGGGCTGAGCCCAGGGCAACCCAAGGTGCTGGTGCAGGAGCACTGAACCTGCCTGGGGGCACTGCAGCCATGCTCTCCTCTGCCCTCCCTGCTGGGGTCCCTGCTGGATGCTGGCATGTGCCACAGCACCTTGCATCAGCTCCTGGTTCTGAGGGGCTGTTTCCTGCTTGTGGAGCCTTTGGCTGCACCCGAGGCAAGCAGGAGCAGAGGTGCCATAATTCCCCCACCAGAGCAAGCTCCTTGCCTGAGGCTGTGCTCAAAGCCTGTTGAAACCAGAGAGGTTTCTCCACTGCCCCAACTGGACCCCAGCTCACAGCAGCTCTGTTGGTTTGTGGGTGCCAGCTGGAGCAGTGCTGGGTTCATGGCAAGGAGCAGTGGTGCTCCTTCTTCCCACTCAGCTGCCTGGAGGAGCATGAGAAGAGGAGGATTTGTTTGGAATGAGCTCTCCACTGTGCCCCAGCTGTGCCCTGCAGCAGGCGCAGGTTACCTCACAGCAACCTCCACCAAACCAGCCCCAGCTGCCCAGCCCAGGCATGACTTGGCAGTAAGAGGATGCCCTGGCTGGGGTCCCTGAGGCTGTGCTGCTCCAGCCCCTCAGAGCAACAGCAGAGAGATGGAGGAAGTGTGACCCTGCAAGTGCCCAGGTGACAATGGGAGCTGCTGCACCACGTGGGAAGGAGTCAGGTTTGATTTTTTTTTTTGAGGTCCTTCAGCCCGGGGACGGCTCCAGGGAGTCCTTCTGGTGGCCTTGCAGTACTTCAAGGGGCTGGTCAGAAAGCTGGGGACAGACTTTTGAGCAGGGCCTGTTGTGACAGGCAGAGGGAGGATGGTTTGAAACTAAAAGAGGGAGATTGAGACTGGAGAGAAGGGAGAAATGTTTGACACTGAGGATGCTGGGAGCCTGCCCAGGCTGCCCAGGGAGGTGGGAGCTGCCTCGTGCCTGGCACCATTGCAGGTGAGGTTGGACAGGGCTTTGAGCGACCCGCAGCAACGTTGGTCTAGATGAACTTTAAAGGCCCCTTCCAACCCAAAGCACTCTGTGAGCCCCAAAAAAGGGGAAATTTTCAAATTCAAAAGGGAATTTTGCAGCAGTCCTCATTTGCACACCAAGCACCAGACAGCTCCTACCCTTGCAAGCCTGCATCAGAGCCCTGAGTGCTGCCCTGCTCCACCAGCCCTGCTCTGTGCTCTGTGCTGCTGTGAGGGCTGAGTGTGCCCTCCCTGCCCCAGAGTCCCCCAAAGCACTCTCCTGGCTCTCACATTCAAACCCAGGGACCTGGGCACATGAAACTGGGCAAAGCCTCACGGGAGCAGAAGGTTGACCTGAGGGAACCTGGAATTCTGTGGAGCCAGACCAGCTGCTGGAGCTCTCCAGCCACAAAGGAGATGTCAGCTTTGGAGGTCACTGCCAGCCTCGCACAGGATGGCTGCCCACAGCCTGCAGAGGACATCTGACACCACCAGACCTGACCTCCTCAGGTTCCATCAGTCTGGGCTAACAAGGACTCCACTGCACAGCTTTGCCTCCCTGTCCTTCAGCTCTGCAGCAGTAGCATCAGCTGGGCCAGACCCACTCTGAAAGGTGGCTGAGAAGAGGGGGAGGGAAGCCTGAATGCATCCAGAGGCAACCAGGCAAGGAGGCAGATGGCTCCTTCACATAGGGCAGATGTCACCCACAGCTCTGGGGCAGACCCCAATGCTACTGCCCTGCTGAGCCATGCTCTGGCCCCTGCCAGCTCTGATGGTGGAGCCAGTGCTGATGCTGTGAGCTGGCATGGCCCAAGCCAGCCCACACTGGACTTGTAGACGTGGGTGTCACCACCCCAACCAGGACCCAAAGCCCTGGTTTGTCTCACAGGGTGCCAGGTGGGATCTGGGGAGTGCAGCAGGCAGGCAGAGGAGATGGGCAACTCCCAGGGGATATTGGCCAAGGTCTGCTCCTCTGTGATAGGGACAACAGGGCAGGGGTTGCACAGAGGAGAAGGGTGTTGAGCCTGGCAGTGGGAGAGAGGTGGGATGGCACCTACCAAGCACAGCAGCAACAGTGACTGCACCAACATGTCAGAGCCTCCCAGAGAGCTTCCAAACCACCTGGACACTGAGCTTCCATCTGGGCTGGGCACAGTGGGGCAAACAGACCCTCCTCCCCTGCCCTCGCTGCCAGGCACCCTGGGTGGGTATGGACTCATCTCACCTCTGCCACAAATGCCAAACCCACTTCAGTGCCCAGCCTGGGCAGTTCAGAGCATGCTGTGGTGTTTGGGCAGCAGTGCCAGCAAGCCAGGCATGAGATCCTGACTGCTGCTGGGGAGCATGGAGCAACCTTGGGCAAATTTCTCTCCCAGACTCATCCTGGTTGTAAATTAGAGGCAATCACTTCCCTGGACCAGCTACACCCTGGCAGCCACGGGACAGCCTGGCATTTCCCACTAGCCCGGGGCTACCAGATGCTTGCCCTGAGGCTCTGTGCCCTCTGACATCTCCCCAGCCTTCAGACCATGGGCACCCTTAGCTTCCCCAAAGCACAGGGCAGGTTCAGAAGCCAGTGAAGCAGCAACACCAATTAGCTGCAATAAAAAAGGGCAATTATTTTTTTTACTGTCTTGCTGGAAGGAGCCAGAAGAGATGAAGTGAGCAGGGCAGCCTGGCACCTCCAGAAGGGGATGGTGGTGACCTCAGGCTTGATGATTGGGCCCTGCCTGGGGACATAGTTCCCCACAGCCTTTAGCATCATAGCCTGGGGCTGTGGAGCAGGGATTTTTGCTTCTGTGTAAGGGTGGGAAAGTGAGAGGCCTCTCCACGGGGCAGGAAGTAGATTACCCTCCCTGGAAAGCTTTGGTTTCCTCAGGTCCATCACGGCAGGATTGGTCGTGGCCACCACGAAGGGCAAAAATCTTCGTGGTGATGAGAGAGGTGGAGATGAGAGCATCCCCAGGCAGTGCCCGGGGGGTGCACCTGATGCAAGCTGGGGCTGCAACCCAACAGTGGCAGCCATGGCACAACACAGACCCCATAGCATCACCTGGTCCACCACCACCTGTGCTCCGGTTGCCCGGTGGGGCGCCCCAGAGTCCCCCAGGGCTGCAGGCCGGCAGCAGGCACACCTCGAGAGGAGGAGGAGGAGGAGGAGGAGCAGCCCTGCCGTTCTCAGGCTAGGGCAGCCCTTGCCAGCACACGCTTAGTCACTGGTAAATCCCAGCCTAGATCTGCTCTGCCCTCTGTGAAATGGATCTTGGCTGCACCCCCGCTGAAGCAATCCAGCTCCCGGGAGCCGAGCCCCGCGCTCGTTCCCACGGCTCCCCGCGCCCCGTGTGATTCAGAGCCCTCCCGGCCAGCCGCCGGTGCCCCCGCACGGCACAGCCGGCACAGGGCATCCCCACTCCCACCCGCGATGTGCCGCCCCGGCGGGGCTGGGGCCAGCTTCAGGCGCTCTGGGCAGCAGGGGACAGCTGCGACCTCCCCTGCCTGCCTGGGCTCTGCTTGCCATGTCCATGCTGGGGATGAGGAGGGGGTGACCCACCTCAGGCTGTGGTTCCCACTGCAGTCCCACCCTGTTGTGCCCTCTCCCTGCACCCATTCAGGGTGTCCTGACCGAGATGCCACACCCCGGTGCTGGGCACTGTCACCCCTGCAGCCCTGTGCAGCACTCAGAGCCCAGCCTGCTCTGTGGGGTCCCTATGGAGAGCTGTGACATGGAGCAGAAGCAGGGGTGCCACCAGACTGGAGCTGTGGTGTCACCTCCCGTGGTGCATGGGCAGCAGAGGAGCTGCTGTGGGTCTCTGTGCTGCTGCAGTGCCCAAGCCTGGCCCTGGCAGCCTGAGGCACCAGAGCCCAGCAGGCAGGTGCCACACAGTGAGGCTGCCCCTGCCTGCCAGGCCGAGGAGGCCAAGGCAGGTGAAAGGTCCTCTGGCAGCGCTGGCAGCTCACCCAGGGGCTGGTTTCTGTTCAGGACAGAGACCTGCCTCTGGCAGCAGGGACTGCAGCAGCAGGGACACACAAACCCCCCAGGGCTCGAGGGATGGATGCTTCAGCCTGGGGTTCTGGGGCCACCTCAGCATCCCACCCCTTCTCTGGGCCTCCACCCAGCAAGCTGGGAAGCTTGAAGAAAAGTTGAGTCCAGCAGACAACAGGAGCCAAACCTTCTGGGACTCACAAAGGGCCCTGGCAATTGGTGCCAGCTCGGATGGAGACAGCAGCATGAGCTCAGCTGGGGGTCCAGAGGCTCCACAGGTCCACAGGCTGGTGCCCAGCACAGGTGGAGCAGCAGCAGCTCAGGCAGCTCTGGAGCCAGGTTTGCTCCTCATGTTAATATCCCTGGCAGCTGCAGCTTCGAAGTGCTCCAAGAGCCACTTTGGCTGGCCCTGAAATGGTCCCTGGGCTGGCAAGGCTCCCCCTGCCCGCCATGGGCCAGCATCACCCAGGGATCTCCTTGGCAGGAGTTTTGCCAGTGAGACACAACCCTCTGCCTGCAGAGCTTCTGGCTTGGGAAGTCATCACTGCACCCAAACCAGCTGCACAGGCCAGTGCCTGGCGTGAACTCTTTGGGGCAATCCAGGGCAGCTCATGCCAGGGCAGCTCCTTGGGTGTCTTCTGCTGGCCATACCTCAGGACTCTCCAGCAGCCACCTGCAGTGATATCTCTTTTCCTACTCACCGCCCACCCTCTTCCCTTTCTTTCTTTCCTCCCCTCTCTCCCCGATGGCTATCAGCTGGTGAAAGGGCCACTCCTCCTGAGGGAGCCTGCAGCTCTCATCTCGATTGTGAAAGCAAAGTCTTGGAGCATCCAAGAGTTTCTTTCAGGGGCTTACTGAGACTGGGAACCTCCCTAGATGCAGGATGCTCAGGCTCAGCCACCTCTCTGCCCATGGGCATCCCCTGAGCATTCCAAGCAGGCATCCTGCCCATCACTCAAGGCAGAGAGTGCCCAGAAAGGAGGGAGCTGCTGAGAAGGACAGTGAAAGAAACCTGGGTACCAGCTGTCCAGTTCCAAACACAAGTCAGGAGCTGGTCCTGGCTACACAGAGGCTCATCTGCCCACGGGGATGTCTTTGCATGCTTTGCCCAAGCCTCCTCCTTGCTGTGCTCACAGCTGTGACCTTCAGACTCTGTCCTCTTCCCCCACAACACCATGGGTTGGATTCCTCTCTGCCTTGCAGCACCTTCGAGGTCCTTGCACAAAGAGCAGAAAAGTCAGCAGTTGGACCTGGCACAGCCTTCCACACCCTGCAGGTGCAAAGGCCTCCTCTAGGTGCAGAGTGGGTGCTCAGCTGGGCCCCTGGGAGGGCATTTTCAGAAGGTAGGTGTCTGGGCTGCTTCCTTTCCCCCTTGTACCAAGAGCTTTTCTCATTGACCTTCTTATCACCAGTACTGGGGAACTGTAAAGGTGCACACTGCCTCTCCTGATCTGTTACAAAGGGTCCAGAGCCTGTCCTTGGGCACCAGCAAACCCACCCCAGCTGCAGATGAGGTACTTGGGTCCATCAGCCTGGTCCCTCCGGGGAGCAACAGGTCTGGGTGCACACAATGGTCTTGAGAGGCCACCAAACCCACGGCAGCCCTGCCCAGTGAGATGGGGCACGATGGGCCCCACGTGGACTGCAGCCTGGGCATCCTGCACCAGCCCTGGCTGCACAGTGAGCCTCAGTACTCCTATGCCCACCTGAGCTGAGCGGCCCTCGGCCGGTGGGAGTGTGGAGCCGCTGGTGGGCTCCTGGCACTGCACAGGGGCATTCTGGTTCACAAAGAGGGAAGGGCTCTGTTTATTGAATCATTAACATCACTTCCCTCATCGGCAGCCAGGTACTCTGAGAGGTCTCTTAGGCAAGTGCTGACCCAGCCCAACCCTGCTAAGCTGGTAAGATGACATGGGATCCCATGCCAGCCTGCTGCGGCGTTCCCACTGCTTTCTCTGCTCCCTCTTTGCTATTAGTCATCCATTTCTGGAAGGTTTCTCATGCATAATGAAGTGTTTCAACACTTGCCCGAGCCAGCCTCTCTCAGCAGCAGTGACCTGCTGCCTTTCCCAACGCTTTCCCTAGGCAGCCCTTCCGACTGCCACGGAACACGCAGCTAAAACACCAAGTTTTCTATCCCCCTCGGGGGCAAAAGGTGTGGGAAATCGAACAGATAAGAATGCCTTTAATTAGTATCATTTGCATAAGCCCTGGGAAAAGCTCACCTGACAGCTAGAAGGGCCTTGCTTGTCTGGGAGCATGAACCACTGGCGCTGAAAGGGGCAGATGAGCGGAGCTGGGCTGCTGACAGGATGGGGGAGATAAACGGGAGGTTAGAGACGGTGGAGTCCTGGAGGGTCCTGGGCACCCCAGCTCCCACCAGCTCCCTTTTCACACACCCCAGTCTCTACTGGCTCCTCGTCAGGGTTCTCTCCCTCCCTATTTTCACCTCTCATCCTGCAGCCGCTCCAGGTGAGAGAATGCAAAGTGAGGTTTGGGTCTAAGGGGTACATCAGCTGCTCTGGAGAAGGCACAAGCACATCCCCAGAAGAAGGCATGAGAGCATCCCCAGAAGAAGGCACAAGGGCATCCCCAGGAGAAGGCACGAGGGCATCCCCAGGAGAAAGCACGAGGGCATCTCCAGGAGAAGGCACGAGGGCATCCCCAGGAGAAAGCACGAGGGCATCTCCAGGAGAAGGCACGAGGGCATCCCCAGGAGAAAGCACGAGGGCATCTCCAGGAGAAGGCACGAGGGCATCCCCAGGAGAAAGCACGAGGGCATCTCCAGGAGAAGGCACGAGGGCATCCCCAGGAGAAAGCACGAGGGCATCTCCAGGAGAAGGCACGAGGGCATCCCCAGGAGAAAGCACGAGGGCATCTCCAGGAGAAGGCACGAGGGCATCCCCAGGAGAAAGCACGAGGGCATCTCCAGGAGAAGGCACGAGGGCATCCCCAGGAGAAAGCACGAGGGCATCTCCAGGAGAAGGCACGAGGGCATCCCCAGGAGAAAGCACGAGGGCATCTCCAGGAGAAGGCACGAGGGCATCCCCAGGAGAAAGCACGAGGGCATCTCCAGGAGAAGGCACGAGGGCATCCCCAGGAGAAAGCACGAGGGCATCTCCAGGAGAAGGCACAAGGGCATCCCCAGATAATGCATGGAGGCTGCCACCATGGGCTCAGCATCTGGAAGGGAGGGCATCTCCAGGTGTGCTGGCTACCCCTGGCTCCCCTGGCACATGGTGTCCCCTGGCACATGTACTCCCCTGAGCATGGCACACAGCTGTAGGTCCCTAGCTGCAAACCTCAGCCCACTGCCACCTCTCTGTCACGCTCCCTGTGGGTAGCTGGCATCTAACTTTCAGTGACACTGGGAGCCCTTTTCAGTCCCTGGAGGCCTTTGCAGTGATGAGATTCTCACCCAACACTACACCCAAACCCACATGCAAAGCTGCTTTTCCCAGGGGAAAAGAAACAAACAATGCTCAACCCCTGGCACCACCACACACATGCACCCCACCCCCTGGGGTCCCTCCATCTGCCTTTCAGCCCTCTCAAGTCTCACTTGCTCATTTTCCCTCCCAGGTGGACTGTGAGCTGCTGCTACTGGGGCTGAGCCCCTCCAAGGAGCTGGAGCTGCCACAGTGCCCTTGGCCTGACCTTCACCGCCACCAGCCCTGTTTACACAGCACCCAGCACCGCGGCTGCTGCTCCGGGACAGCCTCCCAGACACTTTCATAACAAAGCCAAGCCAGCAAGAACTGCCTTAGAATGAGGTTGTGCAGCATCCCCAAGGCCTTTGGTTCAGGGTGAGCTCTGTGTGAGAAGCTGCCAGGGGCTGGTGGCTGAATGGTGCCTCCCCACCCTCCTTCCCTGCCTCTGCTCCTCCAGCCCCAGGCCTGCAGGATGCCTTCCTGATGGCCTCAATGTGCTTCACACCCACGGGGAAACCTCTCCCGGGTGTGCAGACCTGCACCATGGGGCCCCAGGACGCACACCTCCTGCATCAGCATCCTGCAGCTTGCTCCTGAGACAACCCAAGGGAGCTGCACTTCAGTATCTGCAGGAGAGCTGCAGGCAGGCTGGGGAGGGACTGTTCAGAAGAGCCTGTGGGGATAGGCTGAGGGCAATGGTTTGGAACTTGAGAAGGGCAGAGTTAGGTCGGGCATCAGGAGGGAGTTGTGCACAGTGAGGGTGGGGAGAGCCTGGCACAGGCTGCCCAGGGAGGTGGCTGAAGCTCCATCCCTGCAGAAGGCCAAACTTGATGGGACCCTAGACCTGCCCAACCCCAACCTGCTCTAGTTGGAGATGTCCCTGCTGAGTGCAGGGGAGTTGAATGAGATGACCTCTGAGGGTCCTTCCCAACCCAACACATTCTGTGATTTTGTGATTCTGAGCTGTTGCCATGGCAGGAGAAGGGTTAATGTGCCCTAGCTCCCTGCAGAGCAGGTCATTGCTGCTCCTCTTCACCAAGCAACTGGAGGTGAGAGCTCAGCCCCTGGCCAGAAGATGCTGGAGGTTGGTGAACATGAGACCTGGAAAAAACAACCCAATCTGTTTGGCTCCAGTGATGGAAACAGAGTGGGGAGCTACATCCTGTCAGCTTATATTGAAAGAGTCTCGCCTGAAAACCAAAATACAGGTGGAAATCTGGCTGCCAAGCATCCCTCAGACCCTCAGGAGCATTGCATTTGGGTACCAGAAATGGCAAGGCTGGTAGAAATACATTTTCTGACTACCAAAGTCAGAGCCCTGCAGGTTGCATGGGATCAAAGCTTTGCTTTCTGTAGCTGAGTCCAGCACCAGATCGTTCACAGCCAGACGTGGCACTGCCCTTCATTACCCAAATGAATGTTGCCCATGCTGGAAGCTGAATATCTTGCCTGACCCAGGTCCCACAAAGCCCCAGCGTGGCCTGCAAAGCTCCAGCTGCATCACTGCAGCCTCCTGCCAGCTGAGCATGCAGCTGCACTGGGGCTGCATCCTTCACTGCTGCTGCTAGACGAGCTTTAGGAAATGAGCTTTGTTGCCACCCTCATTCCTGCTCCTTCTGGCTTCCCATGGCAGAGCTGCCCCTCCTCTGGTTGAGGTCCTAGGACCATCTGTGAAAGGCAAGCCAGTTTCTCCTCCTGCCATTTCCTGAGCCCTCAGAGCTGTGCCCAGCTGGAAGCTGTGCCCCAAAGTTCTGCTTTTGCCCAGAGTTCCTCAGCCCTGGACAAGTGGCGGAGGCCACCCGGGGCAGGTGGCTGCGTGGCTCTGCTCCTCCATGGCCACCTGCTTCCTGAGCATCCTCACTCACACCCCTGCCACCCCTGCCTCCTCTGTTGTCTCTGGAGAGCCCTGAGGGTGACGTGGGCTGGTGCCCCCTAGACTGGCACAGTGCTGAGGGGAGTGTGGGGGCAGAGGCAGAGCCAGGTGGCAGCAGCAGTGGCCGGGAAAGTCAGGCTCATGTTTCCCTTCTAATTTCATCTGGGAACCCAAACTTGCCACCCTGCAGGCCCCAGGGCATGCACTGCCTTCCCCATCCAGAGCCAGGTACCATCTGGGCACTACCTGCCCTCCCCTGTCAGCATGCCAGACCTCCTGGAGGAGGGTGGCACCAGGACATCCCACCCGCACCTCTGCCCGGTCTGTGGCTGCACCCAGGGGGCGAGCAGCTGGGGAGCAGAGCCCTGACCTGTGGGCACAGCTCTTTGCAGGACAGGCTGCCCTGCCCAGTGCTGGGGCTGCCCAAACATGGTCACAGCTAACCCCCAGGGCACACAGAGCAGCCACCTTGTGCCGTGCCACCCCAGCTCAGTGGCCAGATGAAAACATGCCACAGGGGCAGGACTGGCACAGGAGGACCAGGACTGCCCCCACTCTGCTCAGAAGCAGCAACCGAAGCTCAGCAGCCATAGCTTGGCCTCAGGGGCAGCACCCTGGGAAGGACACGGTGCCACCCTGGCTCAGTGCCTGGGGTAAGCCCTCAGTCCCACCCTGCGTGGTGTGGGAGAGCACTTAGGAGACTCCCGAGGCTGCTGGGCTGCACCAGAGCCCCGAAGCAAAACCCGATGGCTGTGGTGGAGACAGATGCAGGAAAAGGGAACCCTGAGCAGCTCCAGCCTCAGAAGCTTCTATGGCCTGCCCAGGGCCCTTCCACACCCCAGAGCAGGTTGCCCAGCATGGGAACACGATTCTGGAGCCTGGCCCCTCATCCTGGGCACCCACAGCAAGCACTGGGGCAAAGCAGGGAGGAGGTGAGACACCCCCCCCAGCCCCGGCGGGCAGTGCCTGCTGCTTTAATTGGGGAGAGAAGAGAAACAGCAGCAAACGGGAACGGGGGGGGGGGGGGGGGAAGCGTGAGAAAGGAAATCTGAGCAAAGCCTGAAGCGATCTACCCAATCCAGCGGAAACAATGGCCCAGGAAGAAAAACCAGTTCCGACTCACAAGGTAGAATAGGCTGGGAACGGGCTGGAGGAGGGGCAGCGCAGGCTCAGCCCGAGCGCTCCCAGCCTGCAGAACAAGATGGGCATTATGAGCCTGCGGCTGCCCGGGGCACCGTGCCCCCTTTCCCAGGGGCTCCGAATGCCTACCCACTCTGTCCAGCCTGCTGCCCGCACTGCTGCCCGCACTACTGCCTGCCCAGCCTGCTGCCCACACTGCTGCCCGCACTGCTGCCTGCACTACTGCCTGCCCAGCCTGCTGCCCACACTGCTGCCCGTACTGCCTGCTTCCCACACTGCTGCCCAGCCTGCTGCCCGCACTGCTTCCCACACTGCTGCCCACACTGCTGCCTGCCCAGTCTGCCCACCCTGCTGCCTGCACTGCTGCCTGCACTGCTGTCTGTGAAGTCTGCTCAGCCTTCTGCCCATGCTGCTGTGTGCTGGGCCCCCGGCTCAGGCTGCCTCCCACAGAGTGGATCTGGGGGGAACTCCTCTAATCCTGGGTGTGTGTCTTGCCCCCAGGCTGCTCTGTCACCTATCCCACAGGGTTGGACTGGGCAAGGCACAGCAGCATTCCAGAGTGGGTCTGGCAGGGCTCAGCACCCAGCTGGGCTCAGCACCCAGGCTGAGCTGAGCTGGCTTTAGCACTGAACTGGGCTCAGCACCCTAGTTTAACTCAGCTGGGCTCAGCACCCATTCTGGCTTCAACATCCAGGCTGGGATGAGTTCCTATCCTGAGGTTAGCCCCCAGGCTGTGCTCAATCCCAGGCAAAGCTCACTGCCAGGCTGGGCTCACTGCCAGGTAGAGCTCACCTCTCAAGCTGGGTTTATCCCCAGGCTGGGCTCAAAGAGCAGGAGAACCAGGCTGTGCCATCAGCCAAGCTCCCTGATGCCAAGCATGGTGGGATGTGGATCCTGGGTGGGTGCCCACGGGGGAAGTGGCACTGCTGCCAGCTTGACCATGGCATGTGAGAAAGGGGACACAGTGTTCCAGAGGCTACAGCATTCCAGCACCTGCCTGCGGGTCCACATGGACCTGCCTGACCACCCAGACACAGACCCTTGGAGACATCTTCTCACCTCCCCAGATCAGTGGTGTTGGATGGGCTCAGAGCAGCTGGATTGAGTTGCAGATGTCCCTGCTTGCTGCAGGGCACTTGGCCTAGATGGCCTTGAAAGGTCCCTGCCAACCCAAACCATTCTATGACTCTGTCTGTCCCTCCTGGGCAGCACACCCCAGGAGGCAACCCCTTGGGCTGCAGGATGGCTTGGCTGAAGGCTGGGGAAGGCCCAGGTGGGCAACCCAGCTCCAGCAGGGTCCAGTAGCCAGTCCCTGCCCTGGACACAGCACAGGTGGTGGTAATTGGGGTGTGCTGGGTGGTTGTGCCCCTCACAGCCAGGAGGGCTGCAAACCTTCACTTTGCAGCAGCAGCTCAGCCGAAGCCAAGGCTCACGCTCCCCGGGAGCTGTGGGAGCTGCTCTGTGTCTGAGGATTTTAGTCCCCCTGGCCCCTGCTGCCAGCTCTGCCTGCCCCCAGCCCTGCTCCCTGTGCTCCTCACCCAGCACAAGCCACAGCCTCCCAGCCCCACGCTGAGGAGCACAGCTGGGGGTAGGCAGAGCAGAGGGCAGGCAGAGCCAGGGGGCAGGCAGAGCCGGGGGGCAGGCAGAGCTCCCCACCTGCCTGCGCTCCACCTGCCAGCAGCCAAAGAGGTCTCAGCACCCCCCAGCCCCCCCTGCCCCCTCTGGCTGGCTGGGGCAGCAGCCTGGCACGATGCAGCCTCTCTGCCTGTGCCGGGACTCGGCCTCACTGGCTGCATCCAGGAGGAGCCAGGAGGACAAAGCTGCTGCAGCACCTCTCTATGCTTTGACACTCGTGAGCCCTGGGAGCACTGCCATGGGCTCTCACCAGCCCGGGGCAGCTCTCCAGCCTGTGCCCCCCTGGTTACCAACAGCCTCAGCTGATGGAGGCCCCCATCCTCGCAGGCTCTGCACTCACTGCAGCTCAGGATCTGACCTGAATCCTCTGTGAGTGGAGGCTTGGCCTTACCCTCACAGAGAGCAGCAGACCCCATGGCCTCACCTGCATTAGCTCAAACACAGGCTGAGGCTGCTGGGGAGAAGCTAATTCTTGGGGCAGATCCTGCTCAGCTTGCAGGGCCACCAGGGCTAGGGAAGCTTCCTCACACATGGAGCAGCCAAGCAGGGGCCATGGTACTGCTGGTCACAGGGCAGTGGCATGGCCTGCCCATGGTGACAGTTGGCCCTCCTGCACCTTCCAGGTAGTTTGGTACCTGATGAAGTTCATCCCTGACACCACACTTGGAGCAGAAGCAGGAGCTCCCCAGAGCTCCTCCATGGCAACACCTACCAGGCTCTAAGCAAAGGCTCCCACCTCTGCCTGCAGTGCCTGCACATCTGCAGCAGGAGAGAGGGAAAGATGGGAGGTAGGAGCAATTTTAGCACCCAGAGCCATGCTCTCAATCCATTTTGCCCACATCCTTCTCTCTAGACAACCCTTGGCAAGGCTGGGACCAACGCTGGCCACCTCTGGGACCAGAGCTGGAGCAGTGTGACTGTGGGACACACTGAATGGAGCTGCTTGGGCCACATACAGGAGTCCAAAACTTACTGAGAAACCTTTGGTAGAACAAGGGTGGAGAAAGCAGAGGCTTGATGAGAACCAAATGCCTTTGGAAGGCTCTCAGCCCCTGGCACAATGGTCTTGGTGGTACAGCTCAGCCCACAGAGGAGCCGAAGCCGCATGGCTGAGCTGTGCCAGCACTGCCAGCAGCACTGAGCCTGCAGGCAGCACCATCTCCTTGGAGCACCACCTGCAGCTCCTCCCGAGGGAGGACACAGCTCTGCAGGGCTTCTCCAAATGATCCCCTCAGAGCAGTCTCAGCAAGCAGCCATGCCAGCCATGCCAGCTGCTGACTGGGTGCTACAGGAGGCAGGCAGAAGGGAAGAGTCACTGCTGCTGGAGATCTCAGGCACCCATTTCCCACCTTCCCAGCCTGACCCCTCCCAGATGTGTTGGTGTGACCCCAGTGTGTTAGTGACATAGTGGGATGACCATAGTGGGTCAGGCCTCTTCCCGGGGGCCACAGCACCTCAAACTTGTGGGCCCAGGGAGCTGTCCAGAACATCTCCTGCTTGTGGCATGCAAAGGCAAAAAGGGGTAATAATGAGACCCATTTGGGCTAGAAAAGCCCTTTAAGATCATCACAGTGCCAGGTCCACTGCTAAACCACATCCCTCAGCACCACATCTACCTCCAGGGGAGATGATTCAGCCATGTCCCCAGGTAGCCTGTTGCAGGGCTGGACAAACAACACACAGACATGTGGCAGCTCTTCAGGCTTTTGCTGGACCCGAGGGATTTGCCCTCTCCTGTCTGAGTGGTCAGCTGGAGGAGAGGCAGCTGGGACAGGTGGCAGAGGGAGGAGTGACCCAAGCCCTGCAAGCCCTGGATCTGCTGCTTGCCGACCAACAGGTCACAGTCAGGCAGGGGACAGCAGAGCTTTAATTTCACCCTGCAGAGCAAAACACCTGCGAGCAGAAAATGCTGCTGGGCTGCCTGTGAAGGGGAAGCTGGGCAGGCAAGGGGTGTGCTCCATTCCTTGCATTCCTCCCCAGCTCCCTCGGGATGGGGGGCACCTCCCCAGGGCCTAGCTGGGTACCAGGGGGCGATGGAGGGGGCTGAGTATCCTGTCCTGCAGCCCTGCTGGCTCTGCCAGCTGGGCACGGCTCAGCATCCTCCCTTCCCAGTGTGGGGCACAGGGATGGGACTGGGCCCTGAATCCTGTGGGGGCCTGAGAAATGAAATCTTTAATCCTCGTGGGCAGCATCTTCAGAAACCCCTGGCTGAGATGATCTTTTGAGGTCCCCTCCAGCCTCTGACCTTCTGTGATTCTGTGGGGGCCCCTGACAGCTGAATGCTGTGGTCCTAAGTGCCACCCCATGGCACCCCAACATCCTGCCATGTGCACAGCTGTCATGTTGCACCTCTATGGCCACACACTGGAGCCTGCTTCAGAGCAGGGCACCCTGGGCTCACCCAGGTCCAGATCAGAGACCTGGCAGCCCTGCCATGTAAGAAAAGGCTGAGAGCTGGGTTTGGTCAGCCTGGAGAGGAGAAGGCTTAGGGGAGAGCTTCTCACCATGAAGCAGGACAGGCAGGGTGGCTGCCAGGAGGATGCAGACTCCCTTTGCACAAGCAGTGTCATGGAGAGGACAAGGGGTGATGGGGACAAGCTCCTGCTGGGGAGGTTCCCATGGGACTCCAGAAGAAAATGTTTGCCCATGAGAGCAGTCAGAGACTGGAATCATCTCCCAAGGGCAGCAGTGGAGTGCCCTGCACTGGGCAGTCCAAGCCTCCTCTTGGCAGGCTGCTGGGGCAGCTCAGTGCCACTCTGCTGTGACCCACAAAGGTTGGAGCAGATGATCCATCCAGCCTGGCACTCTGGGATTGTGTGAAACACGTGGGCACAGCTGGTGGCATGTCCTCTCCTCTGCACACCACACACTGCCCCCTCTCCTGCCACACCAACCTGAGAAGGGCAGGAGAAGGCTCTGCCTTGCTGTGCGCTGCCCTCCCCATCCCTCCCGGGCACGGTGACGAGGGCACAGTGCCAGCAGCTAATGGGAAAGTTCAGGGTCGGGGCAAGCCGCGGGAGGGGCTGATAAAGGGCTCATTGTGCACGGGGCTGCCCAGGCTGTGCCCACAGCAGGCCAGCAGCGCCACGGCACAGCGCTGCCCAGCAGTGTGCCAGGCTCCTTTCTCCCAGGCTGCTGCTAACCTCTCCTTAAACACTGCAGCCAGCTCAAGCCAGGCAATGGCTGCCTCTCAGGCCTGGACCATCTCAGCTGCAAAACATCTCCAGGGTAAGCAGCCTGGTGCAGGTTGACCCAGAAAGATGCCTCTTGGGCACAGGAACGACGTGGACCCACGTACCAGGGTGAGAAAGCTGCTCCCATCCACCCACCTTTGGGCCATCAAAAGGACCACCTGCTGGCCCCTCTCGGGAGGAGGGGTCTAGGCTGGAGCAGCCCAAGAAGGGCCCAAGCAGCCAGGTGCACCACAGGTGATGCCATTGCAGGCAATATCACCATGGGCAATGCCAGAAGCTAAGGCTTCTGCCCGCTGCCCACAGTCACCCATCGGGGCAGAGCCAAGGGAAGCAAGACCCAGAGAAGCAAGAGACAGCATCTGCACATGCATCAGGCACTGCAAAGCAGAGCCAGGTGGTAACTGCTCCACGACAGCCCCAAATCTGGCCAGAATGCCCACTGATGGAGAGGGCTCTGCCTCACCCACCTGTGAGTGTATCAGTGCCTCTCCACCCCCATGCCTTACAGCAGCCATGTGGCACAGCACACAGCACACAGGCTCTGCCTTCAGAGCTGCCACCTGGGCTCTTTGCACCTCAGAGCTGCTAGCTCAGGAGAGCAAACTCTCCCCAAAGTTCATCACTCTCACAGCCAGTCCCTGGGGCTGCTGCTCCCCTCCCCAGGCCATGGCTCAGCTCCCCCTCTCCAGAGGTGTGGGCATTTCAACATGACCCAGCACACAAAGTGCTGGATTCTCACTCTCAGGTGCCTTGCCCACAGACCCTGACCACTGTCACTCCTTGCTGGGATGTTTTGGTTGATCTTCTCTAACTGCTTTCCTAAGCTGCCCTATCCCACCCCCCATAGCTCTTCCCACACCTGGGCAGGCAGTACTGGCCTTGGGCCCCCTCTCTGTCCCCCCAGGGAAGCAGAGGTGCTCCCACACTTTCAATTGACCTAGAAATCTTCACAGCTTAGCAGGCTGGGGGAGATGCAGAGGTCCCTGCAGAAAGACCCACCCAAAGGCCATCTCCATCCAGACCCCCACTCTTTGCTTTCCTCTGGCTTTTCTGGGGAGCAGAGGACACTCCAGCCCCCTGCACAGTCCAGAACCCAGTCCTGATCCCCGAGAGGGGTTTGCCACTCGGTGTGCACATAGGACTATGTGCCTCTAGAGAGGACAGGAAGGCATTGCCACCAGCTTTGTGTGACCACAAACCAAGCAGTGGGAACCTTGCAGCCCCCTTCAGGTGGTGCTGCCAGAAGCCCCAGCGAGGCTGGAGGTGGTGTCCTGCTAGTTTAAAGAATGAAGGAAGAACAAAAAAGCACAAAGGAGCCAAGTAGTGAGGCCAGACACTGCTGAGAGGAGGCAGGTAAGCCAGCAGACAGGGGCATGGTGGTTTGAAGGCCCACTTGGTGGACCACCTGGATGTCCAGGATGGGTACAGAGATGGTGATCCAGCAATGCCCAGTGGGCACTGCAGGAGCCAGCCCTCCCCAGCATCACTAACTGCAGGCTTTGGCCAGCAGCTGCAGTAATTCCTCACGTCTAGCAGACTCCAAAACCCTCCCCATACCCACCTCTGATGCTCTGAGGTCTGACCCAGCCTCACGGAGAGGACATGGAGGCACCGAGCCACTGGCACCAATGGGACTCAGCTTTGCAGCATCCATTGTGCCAGCTGAGCACAACCCATTGGGAGCAGTGACCCAAGGAGAGGCAGCTCTGGAGCGCTGGGGACCTGCACGCTGGTGGCTTCCCACGTGCAAGCTCAGCAGGTCACCAAGGAAAGGGTTACTGCAGAAATGTGCCATTTCCGAGTGGTGGGAAGGTGTCATGCCCTGAAAGGCTGGGAGCAGAGTGACAGCCCAGGCCGTGACACTTGTAATTTGGCATCCCGTGGGGGTGGAATTTGGCAAAACTGGTCTCTCCTGCTCCGAGGACATTCCAGCTCCCTGCACGAGCAGTCTGAATTGAACTCTCTTGCTAAACAGAGCAGCCAGGACTTCCAGCCAGCTCCGAGCAGTCAGGGCTTCCAGCCAGCTCAGCTCCCCCAGCTAGAGAGCAGCAGGAGCATCCTCCCTTCCCACCCTGGCAGGGCTTCATGCCTCCAGCCACCACCCGGGCGATGGTCCCTGTGAAACCTCACCCTGGTGTCTGTGCTGCCCTCACTACATGCTGCCACCCCCAAAGAAATGGCAACACTGCCCTGCATCTGGCACCTCCCGTGGATGCCTGATAGCCTTAGAGGGGGCCACAGACATCTGCAGGGCTGTCACCAGGGGCCACACACTTGCAGGTGCCACACAGTTCCTGAGCCACTGCGGCAGGATAGGCTGGGAGAGAAGAATCTGCACTGCTCTAGGAAAAGCAAGGCTGGAAAGTGGGGCCCTTAAACCCTCCCCGTGCAGTGCCCAGGCTGTGCTGCACTGCCCAGGCTTTATGGGGCATGTCCAGCCCCGAACCCTGGTCCACTGAGGATGCTCCAGCTGGCACCGTGAGCCCCATCCTGGCACAGACATGCTTGCAAGGCAACGAGGGAGGTGCCAGCCATGGGACACAGATGGAGGGCACCCATCTGGGCAGCACACAGGCTGAGGGGGCTCATCCCCAGCTGCCCACACAGCTGACCCTGGGGACTGTGCCCCCGCCAGGCACTGTGACCCAGACTGTCCCCAGAGTGCCCACGGCTGGGGACGTTTGGACACGGTGAGCTGGCCATGGGGGCCAGACTCTGACTTATCGGCCAACTGTTTCCCAGGCTGTGGTGCCAGCTGCCCCCTCCGCGAGGACACGTGTGCCAGCGCCTTGGGCCCGGGCTGCGGGAAGGAAGCAGGGACAAAGGCGCTGCACCGCGCTCCTCCTCCTCCTCCTCCTCCTTCTCTTCCCTGCTCTTGGCAAGGCCGGAGGACTCCGGCTGCGAAAGGAAAAGGTTCCCAGGGCGAAGGTGTTAAATGCCCTTCTCCCGTGCTGCTGTCACCTCCAGTCCCCGGGGTGTGAGAATCAGCCTCTATTATCCCCTCATTAGGCACTGCCATACTGTACTAACCTCTCACATGAAAGCTGCGCTCTGTTCGCCAACAAAAGCTGACGCTTGGTTCCCAGGAGTGGAAAAAAAACCCAACCCCGCAAGCATTTAGCAGGGGCTCCGGGGCCAGCCGGCTCCGCACGGCCCCTGCCGAGCCCCGGCCCGGGCTGGGCGGGGAGGAAGGGGCTGGGGGAGCGGGGGGCAGCCTGGCACACGGCCTCGGGGCGCTGCAGCAGGGGAAGCCCCCACAGGGCGAGGGATTCTGCTTCCAGATCCTCAGGGGGCTGGGGTGCCCCTTGCTGTCACCTCGTGGGAAGGCATGGATGGGGCTGTGGGTGCAAGGGGAACTCTCTCCCCCGGGGTTTATGCTACAGGGAGCCTTTCCCCATCAGGGCACAGTGCCCCAGCTGCCCACTAGAAAGGGATCTTCAAGCCTCCTTCAGCCACTGGAGCTGCTGCAGCTCACCCCAGGTTTTCCCCCAAGCAGTTTGCAAGGCTCAGGCTGGTTCTTCCCAAACCACTGACCAAAGCACCCTGGGATTTGCAACATCTCACTCCCCTTCAGGCTCCCCTGAAAGGTGGGAAGCGAGGCTGGGAAAGCATCGGGGGGCCATGGAAGAGTCCATCTGCACTGCACCTGGGTCCACAGCCCAGCAACCACAGCAGCCAGGTTTTGAGAGCACTGAGCACAACCAGTGATGGCCTCCCTGGGAACCATGGCAAGAGCAGGGGTGGGTTGTGCATCACCATGGACCACGTCTCCATGCCCTAGACCCTGGCAGCCACAGTGTGAGAGGACAAACAGTTGGGGAAGCATCATCCTTGCTTAGGCTTTTAATTAAATCAGACCTGTCTGGGGCAGCAGTTTGAGCTTCTGCCCATCACAGTTGCTTGATGATAAGACAAAGAAGGGACTGGAGGAAAGATCTTGAAACAAAAAGAGTTTTCCTGATTCCTTCACTTTTAAAATGTCAGCTCTGCTCCAGTTTTGGCTGGAGACAGCTCTGGGAAGTGGCCTTGAGAAGTGCCTGAGGCCACAGTGGGTGCTGAATGCCTGAAGAGGCCCATGCCTGGGGACACATCCCTGCCTGCCCCGGGGCTCTGGGAGCCCACACATGCCAGATTCACTTGTTGCCTTGCAGCCTCACCCAGCCCCTGGCTGCTAATGAGGAAAGCAGGAGGAGGGAGAGATGTGTGCCCATGGGGTTTTTGCCCTTTCCCCCCATCTGTTGCTTCCTTCCCTGCCTGCCTTCACCTGCTGCCTCTCTGACTCCACAACTCCCTGTCCCTGAGGGATCCCCCACTTAGTCACTGGCCCAATGCCAGTGCCCTGGCATGGGGCAGGGCTGGGGTGACCCCCTGCTGCCCCAGCTCCACTGGTGGGTTGCATTGCAGAGGCAGGTGGGATTTGCACTGCACATGTGTTTATTAGATCCTGTGCCCATCCCACAAAGCTGTTTTGTACAGGCCACTGGCGACAGCTCCCAGGGGTGGGAAGGTGGTTTTGGAGCTGTGCTCTGCTCAGCAAAGTAATTGAATTAGAAGTGGTGAAAGGTTTTGGCGCTGCCTGGCTGCTCCTTGCCGTGGCACAGCCATGTGCAGTGGCCTGGGGTGGCCTGGAGCACAGGTGGCTGCTCTCCTGGGCTGCTCTTTTCAGAAGGTCACTTCTCAGTTGCTGCAGTCAGATTTGGGTCATCAGGTTTGATCTCAGCATGCCAGAGGATTGGAATCCAGGGGGAAACAGAAGCATGATAATCACAGGCCGGCTCCTGGTGCATTTCAGAGCTGGTTTCAAAACCCTCTTGGTTCACCCTCAGGCTCCAGTCAGCAGGCTGGCAAACGTGGCACAGGGTGGGTTCATCACCTCAGTGCTGCTGGTGGTGAGGGTGAGGCCTGCTCACTGTGCTGACACCACCGTGGCAGTAGCTCCGCGCACAGGGCAGCTGCCAGCACCCACCCCTAGCTCAGAAGTGCCTCTGAGGCACAAAACAAGCCCAGGCCACTGGCCTCAGGTTCTGTGCCAGCTGAGCCACGACCCTCACCCAGCAGCCAGGGCGGCCGAGGCCAGAGCATGGGGAGATGGTGCAGAGGAGAGGCACAGAGCTGAGTCGGGATCCTTGTGCCCCTGGACATCGTCCCTGGGCATCCTGCTGCCATCCAAATGCCACAGGGCCTGAAGAGGTTGGGAGTCTCCAGTGAAGGGCAGGCAGAACACTGTCACACTCTCTGCAGCTGGGAGAGAGGAGCAGCCAGGAGGGTTTGGCCAGCACCTTCGGCCCAGCCTGGCTCCCCCGGGCTGCTGCCCAGCTGGGTGCCTCCGGCGTGCTCGGGGGCAGCATGGCAGCTGTGCAGGGTGGTGCAGGCAGGCACACTCGTCCCCAGCGTGGGCAGCAGCCCCAGACCTGCTGGCACAGCAGCCAGGAGACACAAACAGAGAGGTGGGTTTAGAGGATGGCTCCAGATTCTCTGCTTTCCCTGCATGAGGTCCACCCAAACCCAATCATTTCAGAGAGGTTCAGCACCAGCCCTGGAGCCCTGGAGCAAAGAACATCAACTGCAAACCCAACACCTAGAGCTAACTCCAGTGGTTTCCACTCCCCACATCTCACTTCAGTCCATGCAGTGATGAGAGTGTTGCAGTTTGGGTCCTGCAGATGCCAAGGTGGAGACCTCTTTGGTTCCATCAGCATCCTCACCCAGCACTCACTGTGGGTCCCCAAAGCTTTGCTGGTCCACACCTGCCATGTCAAGGGCTTCAGTGTGCTTTTCCTCACTTTCCAGTCCTGTGGCTGTAGCTGGTTGGGGCCTCTGGCCACCGCCAGCCTGCCAGGAGGGCTTCCAGACTGGCAGAGTTCTGAGGTGAACAGAGCCAGGGTTGAAGGGTAAAGCCTCTGAGCTCTGCCCGGGCAACCCAGGGCAAACAGACTTGGGATTCATCCCAGGAAGGAGAGCTGGAGGGAACAGCTGGGTGGAATCTTCCTCCAGCTCAGCTCCATTTCATGGGTACCTGCAAGGCTGAGGACCCTCAAAGCAGCAGTCCATGCCCTTGTACCTGCTCTTGCATAAAGAAAATGACAGGCAGAAATGAAAAATGGCCTTCATCAGGTACCTGGGGGGAGCCTTTGGGAGCAAGCAGCTTGCCATTTGGTCTTGGAGACTCAACCTCAAAGTCCAAGGCAGATCAAAGCCCAAACCTCCAAGTCCCAGGCTTTCTGGGGAAGGTGTGGTGCCATCTGGCAAAGCACCAGCCTCAGCTCTCACTGCTCTGGTGAGCCACTGGGGTCAACCTGCACCACTGCGGATGGTTGTGGGGACCTCTGAAGCACAGCAGCCTCAGACTCTGACTGTCCTCAGGATTCCTGTTCCTTCAGCTTTATTTTCAGGAGTATTATCCCACCCCATGGTACAAGGGGACCTGCCTTGGTGCTGCCTGTGCCCTGCTGAGTTAGAGTCTGAGCAGAGGTGGAAAAGAAGGCACTGAAAGCTCAGCCCAAAACATATCCACCCCTTGCAGAGCACCCAGGTGGTCCCAGCAGGGCTGGGGTCCCACCTGCACCCAAACCCCTGCAGCTGAGCCAAAGGGAGCACAGTGTGCTACAGCAGCATGGCACAGGGCATGCTGGGCTCCCACCCCACGCTGTGACACAGGAATGCTCTTGCTTGGGGACGGGGATCCCAGGGACTGGGGACACTGAGGTTTGCCATTCCCCTGCCACTCTCAGATAAGCCACAAGCCCTGTCCCAGGCATCACCAAACACGAATCCGAGATGGAGACCTTGCCCAAGGCTGTGTCACCACTGCACTACGGCAGCTGAAGCTGGGCGGCAGGGACGACCCCAAGCATCCAGCACAGCTGCAGGCAGGGCTCGCAGCTGCCTCTACGCTAAACGACCCTTCGCACCCTCTCTCCTTCGGCAACCACACCCAGAGCCTCCCTTTCTCCGCGCAGTGTCCTGACGGACGCTCAGCGGCTCCCGCAGCTGGGAGCTGGGCGGGCACGGCGGTGCCCGGCACAGAGCATCGTGCCCGCGGCCCTGGGAAAGCCCAGCGCCGGCCGCCGCCGCCCCGCAGCGCGGCAGAGATGAGAGAGAAAACAACTCCCGGGGCTTCACCTCCCGTCCTCGCCCCGCGGCCCCGCGGCGCTTTCATCTGCCAGCGCCGGCAGCGCTTTCATCTGCGCCGGGAGGTGCCAACCCCGCGCCCGCCCCCGGCACTCGCACTCAGCGCCCCCGGCCTGGCGCTGCCGGACCAAATGGCTCGGACCCGGCTCTGCCCTGCGCGGCGCCGCTCGCTGGGAGGGGGTGGCGGATGAGCGCCGCTCACCTCTGTCACCTCTGTCACCTCTGCAGTCACTGGCTCAGGAGCCCCCGAACCCGGCTGCTGCCAGGTGCCAGGCTGCAGTGTCTGTCCCTGCCGACACCACAGTGCCAAGGCTGCGCCTGCCTCTCTTCACATCTTCCCAAACGCAGCCCATCTCTGCCAACCTGTGTCCGTGCAGACCCAGCCTGCCAGGACGTGCAGCCAGCCACCCCGTGGGCAGCTGTCTGTGCCACCCCGGTGCTCCCAGGTGTGGGTGACAAGGTGGCTCCCCAGCCTGAAAGCCCGAAGGAACTGTCCCGGCTGCCCTGCCCGACTGGCAGCCCTGGCAGGGGCAGGCTTACATCAAACGGCCTGCAGCTGATGCTCTGGGCACAGCTTATCTTTGATCCTGGTGGCAAGGTGCAAGGCTTCATTATCACAACACAGACCAGGGTGTCTGGGCATGAGGCAGGGCAGCAGCTCTGCTGAAGGGCTGTGGACCCTGTGAGCAGTATTAAAGATGCAAACTGCAAAGAGAGCAGAGCTGGAGAATGTGGAAAGCTGGGAGAAGACAGGAATGAGAGAGAGAGTAAGAGAAAGGAAAATGGAAAGAAAATTAAGGAGAGAAAGAAAAGGAAAATGAAGAAGAAGATGAAATGGAGAGGAAAAGGNGGAGAGGGAGAGGAAAAGGAAAAGGCTCCTGTGAAGCATCCTGACTCCAGGATTCCCATGTGACCCCAGACTGAGACATGACAACCTGGCACTGCCAGCACTGGCTGTATGTGGCTCCCAGCTCTGCACCCTGGGGGTAGCTTTGAGCTGAGCTATCACTGGGAAGTATCACCCATGGGTGCCATCCCTGTGGCAGCACTGGATGGGGCCATGGCTCAATCCAAGCAGTGTGCACCAGCTCAGCCAGGGAGAAGTAACAGTGCCATTGGGGCCATGGGCTGTGGGGGCAGCTGGGCTGTGATGCCAGCCTGACCCCTCCTTGGGTCCCAATCAAACCTCACACATCAAAGTTTTGTGGCCACTCAGGTCCCTGCACTGGGGCTGGCAGTGCTGCAGCCACGGGGTGGGCACCACTTGGGCACACGGTGTCGGCACCACCACGGCACAGAGCTGCACCCAAAGAGGAGCAAGCAACAGCAAGAGTTCTCACACCACCAAACAGCTCTGCTGCAAAGAGCCCAAGGCCCGAGGGCTGGTGGGCAAAGGGGGCTCTGGGCTGAGGGGTGGCTGCAGAGCCACTGCTGCTCCCTGCACAAGCCACTGCCCCGAGCAGCTGCAGGAGCTGCCCGTGGCAGGGTCAGGGATGATGGGGCAAGGGGAGCCCTCGAGGGCAGCCCTTGCTGGGCTGACCCAGCCCCTCCATGGGGAAGGTGTCCATGCCTGAGTGGGATGCCCCTGTCCTGCCCACCCCAGCTGGCATCTGTGCCATGGGGATGTTGGGAAGTCCTGGGGAGCTTGTCCCATGTGGCTGCACAAGTCCCAGTGAGGCATCAGAGACTCCATTTTCAGGCCTGCCCTTTGGCTGCTTTAATGTTGAACATCAATTAAAAGGAAGCAATTAGCACCTGCTGTGAATTAGAATGATAAAATTGTTTGGGTTGGAAAAGACCTTTAAGATCACAAAGTCCACCCAAGAAGGCAGCACTGCCAGCTCCCCATAAACCATGGCCCTCAGCACCACATCTGCACAGTCTGGAAACCCCTCCAGGCATGGGGACTCCACCACTGCCCTGGGCAGCCTGGGCCAGGCCTGGACAACCCTCAAGTGGAAGAAATTATTCCTCATGTCCAACATAAACCTTCCCTGGTACAACTTGAGGCCTTTTCTTCTTGTCCCACTTCTTAGATCCTTGGGAGAAGTGACCAACACCCACCTGGCTACAGCCTCCTTTCAGCGAGTTGTGGGGAGCCAGGTCTCCCCTCACCCTCCCTTCCTCCAGGCTGAGCAAGTCCAGGTCCCTCAGCTGCTCCTCACATTGGTGCTCCCAACTCCTCACAGACAAACCCAACTGTTTTGCACAGTTACAGCAAAAGAAAGTTCAAATCCATCCAAATTCAATCTAACTCTGCAAAGGAGACAAAGCTAAGCCCAGCAAAACCTGACACCCTCTGGTGCTGCCATCCTGCCCTCCCCTGCCCTCCCCAGCCCTCCCCATCCCTCCTGGCTGTTTGCCTGCTCTCACCTTTACTGCTTATCCTCTAACTCACCCCAGGGACACCAATCTGGGGCACTTTTCTCCCTGTGGACACACGGCACTGGGGTTTGCAGAGCTGTGTGAGGGCATCTGAGTTTAGCATCCCACTGGTGGAAAGGAGAGGACCCTCAGGTGTGCCCAGCAAATGCCTTAAAGAGTCCAGACAGAGAAATGTAGCTTTTGAGACTGGAGGACAACTGACCTTGGCCCTCTCCTGGCACCAGGATAAAGGAGTAAAACCAGCCACTGGCAGCACCTCCACAAATGCCTTCCCCAGCCATCCTTGCCCCATTCCAGAGAGGATGCTGAAGGGGACTGAAGGCTCAAAGGGGTGATGGGGGCATTGCCAGGGTGCAGAGGTACAGGACTGGAGCCATCCAGGCATCCGGCGGCGGAAATCCGGATCTGACCCATTCAAACCAACGGAAGGTCAGGGAGCGATGGAGCTGTTGTGGAGTGCATAGGAAGCAGCTGCACTCCACTGGGCAGGGCTGAGGTGGTGACTGTGACAGCCTGGGAATAGCCACCAGGATGCTGAAACCCCCCTAGCTGCAGGACTGCTCACCCCTGGCAGGCAGCATCTGGCTGAGCCCCTTCAGCAGGGCTGCAGGACTGAGCTGTGCTAGGAGAGGCTGCAGACAACATCTTGCTGATAGCTCATCCCAGCTCATCAGGGTGCCCAGTCCTGAGCCCCACGGGGTTTTGGAGGCAGCTGGGTGGGTACTGGACTGACTGAGGGTGCAGGAGATGCTGTTGCAGCAGACTGGACACCCAGAGGGCACTGGCTGGAAGGACCATCCTCACCCAGAGTAGCATCCTCTTCCTAGTGTTGGGCAGTTGCCCTCTGTGCCCTTGGTGTGTGCCACAAGCAGGCAGCAGCAATGCAGCACAGCACTGTGACAAGCAGGACTCAGGCTGTTCCCACCCCAGGTGCCTCCAACCCCCTGGGTTTCTGCACCCACAGGAGAGGAGGAGGAGGGAGTGGGCAGGCAGAGTGTGGAGTGGATGTGCAGAGGAACCCAGGAAACATGACTGGGCTTGTGCAGGGACCTGACCAAGGGTGGTGTGTCTGAAAACATCCATCTGCTCCTCATCCTCACCTTCACCCCCATCCCCATCACCACCCCCAGCTCCATCTCTGTCCTTACATTCATTCTCATCCTCATTCCTATTCTCATCCCCATTCCAATTCCCATCCCTGTCCCACATCCATGCATACTTCCAGGATCAACAGGAACTCCTTAGGCTTGCCAAATGCTGACTCAGCACTGGGGCATAAGCTGTGGCAGTGGCCTTCAGCAGGGTGGGTCCCTGTCCTCAGGCATGCACAGGGCCAGGAGAGCACTTCAGTTGAAGCCCCAGTAGCGTGCCCAGGTAGTGACCTCTTCCTTCTACCCACCGGGAGGGACCTAGACCAGCATCTGCTGCAATTCCTGCTTGGAAGCAGTGTCCATTTTTTTTCCTCAGCTCTTTGCCATGCAGCTTGGCCTTTGCCCAGCCCTCACAGAGCTGCCCTTCCAGCTCCTAGATTCCCAAGTGACCTCCAGGAATACTTCTCTGGCTGCCCACAGAGGTTTCCCAGGAAGGGCAGCATGCAGTGCAGCAGCCACGTTCCCAACGTCCCACTCAGGCTCCCCCTTCCCCTGGGGTAATCCCAGCAAAGGAAGCTTTTGTCCTCCCTTCCTGCATGGCACAAGACAGCCAGAGGAGCTGAGGGCAGCAGATGGATTTGTAGCTCTCCCCAGTTTGCCTCCCTGTGGATCCCACCTGAGTGTGGCTGTTTAGACCCTTTGGCTTCGGCTCGTTTGAGCTTTTGGGGGTGGCTCTGGAGTCAACCCTCACCCCAGAGAAGCCTGCACAGACTGGGAGGACAGGCTCTTGGTGAGCCTTCGACAGCAAAGTTAGGCTTCAGGCAAGCCCCAGCCTGGTGCTGAACTCATCTTCTGAGATGTGATGGTAAACGAAATGTGCAGAGCCCCAGCCAGGACCAGGCAGTTTGCAGGGTTCAAGGTCACCTGCAGCTCCTCGCTGTCGGGTCAGAGGGGAGAAGCCGAGGGCGGCATGCAGGGATTTTCCCAGCAGGCTCCCTCCCTGGCACGCACGCAGCCTGTCCCCAGATGCTCCGGGGCTGCAGCGAGCCTCGGCGCCAGATGCGGAGCAGCTGAGCCCCACGTAGCTGCTCAGGGCAGCTCTGCCGCACACCCGCAGCAGGCACATTCCCTCCCTGTCCTCCTCCCAGAAAGAGGCTGGAGCAGGAGCCACAGCAAGGGGTGGGTCAGGCCCAGCCATGGGCTCTTCTTCCCTCTCCCGGGGTCTCCAGGTGGAGATTAATTTTCGGCATGCTCCTCTGGGAAATGTCACGGGTAAGAGTGGGGCCGAGGCGAAGGAAAACATCCTGCACATTCCCAGCCGCTCCCGCAGCCGTCGTGCCCGGCAGTGCTGGGGCTGCCAAGGAGGGAAAGCAGAGCTCCCAGCCCCACGGGCCACGCTCAGCTCCCACGGAGCCCTCCGGCACCTCCCCTCGCAGGCCGGCAGCAGCTGCGGAGCATCACCTGGAGCGCTCGGGGCTGCGCGGTCGGGCTCCCATGCAGCACCCCGGGAGCGCAGGAAGGGCCGGGGGGCCCTGGCAGGGGCACTTCCCCCTCCATGGCCAGCAGCGGGGCTGCCACGGAGCCCGCACAACAAAAGGCAGTGTCCGAGCACATCTTGGGAGGCGCTGGGTGCGGCGGCTGACCCGGGGTTAGGCAGCAGCGCTGCTCCCGCCCGGCCCTCGGCGGCAGGAATGTCCCCGCGCTGCGCCCTGCCTGGTTCCCACGCTTCCAACCTGCTTTGCTATTTATCAGCCACCAGCCCCTAATCCCCTTTGTGAAGGCCTGATTCAAGCTCAGCACAATGTGGCAAAAAGGGAGGGGGTGGGCAGGAGATGAGGGAGGGGAAACCAGTCCCGAAGAATGAGAATCAAAGCCTTTACCTTTCTCCCCTCGCCCAACAATGCTTCCCTGGGGACTCCTTAGGCAGTCACCTCTCTGGGCAGTGCCAGGCTGCAGCGGAGGCCTGGCAGCTTAGCCCACTGGCAGGGCTTGTAGTGAGATAGGACACATAGACACACAGGGAAAAAACCACTTCGTCCCCTCAAGGGTTAGTTTGGCTTTGATGTTCCCTGCTCCTTCACCACTCTCCTCTGCTGCGGCTTCATCCAGCACTCTGGGGCTGAGCTGTGCTCCTCCTGAGCCCAGCAGGGATGCAGCTGTGCACTGGAGCATCACCAGAGGGGGTTTGTGTCGAACGGGGAACACAAACCTCTATTCCTGCCTGTCCCAGCCAGCCAGCGCAGCATTCCCTGCTACCACAAATATCCTCGAAGGGAACAAGCCGATGGAATTTCCCCGACCTGGGCACAAGAGCCCCATGCTGGGCTTCATCCTCCCTGGGGCTGAGCCCCTCGGGCAATTCCTGTTTGCCTTAGGAGAGGGTTCACAAGCCCTGTCCCCAGATAACTTTGGAACAAAACAGTTTCCAAAGGCTGCACTACTTACAAATGAGGGGTTTCAAGCTTTTGTCCTAAATCCAATGCTGTTTTCTTTGCACATGGAGGGGGGAAAGATGTAAAAGAAGAAGAGGCAACCTCCAATGCTAATCTCGTTAGGTTAAACTGTTCACTAAACAGATGGAGGGGCAAGGCAAAGGGATTTTTGTCTTTCTGAGGAAGGGGTTAGGTCTGCAGGGCACAGAGGTCATTCCGGGCAAACTGGCAGCTTTGCTCTTTGTGTCACAAGAGCAGGGAGAAAGTGAAGTGGCAAAAATGCTCCTGGCTGAGCTGGTTCAGTGTGCTTTAACCTTCCATTATCCACAGGATAATGCTCCTCAGCCTCACTCCAGGCTTTGGCTTTCCCCAGAGCCAGCACAAGGCCAAGACACCCCAAAAAGGGACATGCTGAGAGGGATCTCATCACTCCGTGGTGCCACAGCACCTCAACATCCCCCCGGGAAGGTCCTCCCCAAAGCCACCCTGTGGCTCCTCTGGTGCTCAGTCCATTTGGGAGCACATCAGGGATACAGCTGCTGGCACAGCCATGGTTTCCTCCAGGCTGAGCAAGTCCATAGCATCTGCTGGGAGAGTCATGGCAGCATCTGCTGGGAGCTGCTCCCAGGCTGACTGCACGAGGGCTGTCAGGCTGCCCATTTTGTGCCCCAAGCTGTGAATGGGATCAGTGCCCCTAAATACCCTGGGAGACAGAAACTGGACCCTCAGAGGGTCAGGACCCACAGAGACCACAGCATGGTCCCACTTGCTGTTCCCTTGAGCTTGGCCATGGCACTGGAGAGACCAGCCAGGGTTAGAGCTGCTGCTGCTGCTGCTGCTGGCTGGGGTCAGAATCAGGAGCTGAGAATGTGTCGCTGTGGCACTCAGGACAGGCAATTTGGATTAACCCAAACCACTTTCCTGTCCCTGGAAGCCAGGCAGGGAAGTGGCAGAGCTCTGGGGAGCTGTTCTGCTGTGGAGGGCCTAAAGTGTCACAGTCACTGTCACCCCCCCAACCCTGCATCCCTTCCTTGTGCTTGTCTTTGGCATTGCTCATGAGGGGCTAGCCCAGGCCTGGCAGGGTGCAGCACACAGACTGAAGCCATCCTGTGCCCTGAGGCACACCATGGGTGCCAGCAAGGAGTGAGTTTGCTGTGGAGGAGGGCACTGCCACCTAACTGGGGACATTAGAATCTGAAGGGACATGGTAAGGTGCTGGCAGACATGTAGGGCCCAGAGAGAGGGGTGAAGCTGCTGGCTTCACTCCCAAATCCCTCCTGGTTTTCCTCAGCTCTACCAGGGCTGTTCATGTTCTCCTGCAAGCTCCACCAGACCCACTAATGCTCTTTTCCATCCTCATGCTTTGCTGCAGCTCAGTCCCAGCCTTCTCCCCATAAATCCAGGGAGCTGAGAGGTGCCAGTCTGGGTGCTCCTGCCAGCCTGGGGTGCTGGTGTCTCTCTGGGTGTTTTACAGCAGCCTGGGAGCTAACATCAGCCTGGATGCTAATTCCAGCCTGGCTGCTGCCATCAGTCAGGGTGCTTAAGGTTCAGTGTTGGAGGCCAGTTCAGGCACTGGGTGTCAGTGTGGGTGGCAGTGCCAGCCTGGGTGCTGAAGGACAGCACAGGGTGCTCAGGCCAGCCTGAGTGCTCCTACTTTGGCCACACTGCTGTGAACCACCCTGGCTCAGTTCCAGTACCCTGGCAAGGGTACAGCTGGGACCCAGCCTATGTCACTGTCCCAGACAGGCGACTCTGCTTCCCCAGGCACCTGCTGATGTTTGCCTGGGCACAAATGCTGGGCAAGTGACACCAGCTCGCTGCCTGCCTCACCTTCCCTCCAGCTTTCTGCAGGAAAGCAAGGACAGGGAGGGTGCCTGTGGGAGCTCCAACCTGCTGGAAGCACTGTCAGAGATGGAGCCTGCTGTGACCTCCACGCTGCTGTCCCTGTGCTCCTCGCCAGGCAGACCTGGCACGGAGCTTCCAGCCTAGTGCCAAAAAGTTGGTTTTGGGCATGGGGCCATGCTGCCAGGCAGCAGTCACACTGGGCTTCCTGCCTTTCCTGCATGTGAGTTCACATCCTCAGCCTGCCTTTACCCTGAGACACTGCTGGGCTGCTCCAGAGGGCAGCTGGGGAGAAGCAGCCACAGAAATAAAACCACAGAAGTATGAAGAATTGGTCACAAAACCCCCAACACTCCCGGCCGGATCTGACACACCAGCAGCCAGAAACAAGGAACTGCCCAGTGGGCGAAACCCTCAGGGGTCCACCACAAACAGGATCCACTCCCAAACGCCAGGAGAGGATGTGGGAAGGAAAGGGAGGAGGTTCTGAGGCTGGTCAAGGAGAGGCCAGCTGGGAGAGCTGCAAGGAATGAGGCTGGCTGGGACGTGAGGAGATCCCCTCTGGGCAGCATGCCCAGGTCTGCCTTGGTGACCTTGGAGGCAGAGGGCAAAGCTAGACCACACTGAGCACCCAAAAGTGCTCTGATCTTTGGGCCTGGACCCCAGAGGCCTCTGCACCAGTGCCAAGACACAGGACAACCATGTACTGGAGCTGCTGAGGTTGGCATGAAACTCCTCGTGTGTTGTTTCAAAACAAAGGCTAAGGAGAGGGGGCTGCTGTGGCTTCCTGGGGGGGGACATTCCTCCTCCAGTGCTATCAGCCTCACTGAGCATCATCCAGAAGCAACAAAATCCTGTGGGAAGACTCAGGACAGCTAAATCCCTGCTCCAGCCAGCTGCTTGCAGCTGGCATCGGCAACGGCATGGCCTGCAGTGCCCACAGAGCTCCCTTCTCTGCTCAGCTCAGCCCAGCCCAATACCATCATGTGGACCAGAGATGGGGCTTGCTGGGGGACAAGGGTCCCCTTCACCCTCACCCAGTCACCGCTCAGCCCTGACCTGCACCTGGCTGGGCTTGCTAGCAACGAACCATGGAGAACTGAGCAGCCACGGAGCCATCCTGGGCTGGGAGGAGAATTTGCATCAACCTCCGCTTGTGCCAAGAGCAGGTTTGTGCAGCAACCCAGCCGGGATGAGCTCTCGCACCTGCTCCCACCTCCCTCTCATGGCCCCCTGCAGACAAAGCAGCCAGATGAAGGCGCCGGAGCCGAAGGCATCTGCCCATGCACGTTGGAATGGGGGCTGCTTTGTGCCCCTTCCCTGGAGGACACAGCTTCTGGTAGCAGCCGAAGCCTGGGGTGGCCGCAGGTGTCTGGTTGCACCGCAGCAGTGTTCTCGGCAGGCACTTCCACCCGCCCTGCCCCGTGTCACGCAGGCGGTGGAGCCGGCGTGGGCCAGGCCGGGAGCGCTGTATCCGCCCACCCCCACCCACGGCATGCAAAGCACAACCCCCAGGAACGTGTGCGAGGGGGAAACACAAGGACCAAGTGGCCACAGTGCCCAACCACTCAGCCCGCGGGGCTGTGACAGCAAATGAAGCCTAGCCCAGTGCCTGGTGTCTGCCACCTCGCCCAGCCCAGGCTCCGAGCTGCAGGCAGCGCCAGGGACAGATCCGCCAGGGAGCAGGATCGCACCAAAGCCAGCAAAGGGATGAAAGGGAAGAGGGGAGGAGAGCCTGCAGCACGGCAGGAGCTCGGATACCTTGCAGCACCCAGATGGAGCTTTTTGCTCTACCGGACCAGGCTGTGCCAATCCCCACACTGAGGAGTGCCACCCAGCAGCAGCATCCGGAGGGAGCTGCAGTGCTGTCTGTGCCAGGGGAATGAGCCCGTGGATGGCAACGGCTGTGATTTCACCCCGTGGCTGTGGCACTGAAGCCTCCCCATCAGCAGAAGCACAACGGCAAAGTGTGCCCTTGGCTCAGCACGAGCTGGGGGAGCTGGGGCTGGTGTCCCACCAGTGGGCACTGCTGCAGCTCCATGGGCAGAAAGGACCAATTTCCCCCTGCTCTGCCTGCATGCACCAAAGAAGCAGCCTGGCAGATGGGGAGGCGAGCGTGGAGATGTGCTGGGCACATCAGCTCAGCTCTCTGCCCTGACTTGGCACTGCCCTGCACACAGCAGAGGGCCCACGTGAAGGACTCTGCCCTGGGTTTGGTGCTCAGCTGGATTCTGCCCATGGGGAGAAGGAAACTCGAGCTGAAGACAACTCTCCCCATCAGCATTTAGGGACATCAAGAACCCACTTGGAGGGATCCCATGGGTTAGGGCTCTAGAAGATGAGAGGACTGAAGAGAGGTGGTTAATATTCAAGCACCACCTCCTCCTCTTAGCTCAAGACTGGTGCATCCCCAAGAGACCTGCATGGATGAGCAAGGAGCTTCTGGAAAAGCTCAGATGGAAGAAGGAAGTTCCCAGGATGTGGGAAAATGAGGATCAGGTTGCCCAGAGAGGTGAGAGCTACCCCATCTCTGGAAGCATTCCAGGTCAGGTTGTTTGGGACTCTGAGCAAGCTGCTGGAGTTGGAGATGTCCCTGCTGAGTGCAGGGGGTTGGGCTGGATGAGCTTTACAGGTCCTTTCCATGCCAGACCATTCTGTGACTCTATGATTCTAACCCTCAGCCTGCAGACCTTGGCTGCCCTGTACCCCCTCACAGTCATGGGCTGGGAGCAGACCCCTGAAGCCTTTCCTCCCCCAGGGCAGAATCACAGAATGGGCTGGGTTGGAAGGGACCTCCAAAGCTCATCCAGTCCAAGCCCTTGCCCTCAGCAGGGACATCCTCCACTAGAGCAGGTTGCCCACAGCCCTGTTCAGCCTTGAATATCTCCAGGCATGAGCCTCAACCACCTCCCTGGGCAACCTGTTGCAGTGTTGCAGCAGCCTCCTTGTGCAGAACTTGTTCCTCATATCCAGTCTTAATCTGCTCTGCTCTAGTTTGAAGCCATTGCCCCTGGTGCTGGCCCTGCAGGTCTTGGGAACAGTCCATCTGCAGCCTTCCTGTAGCCCCTTCAGGCACTGGTAACTGAGATGAGTCAAGGATTTTGTGAAACGTGGGGGGGGGGGGGTTGAAGTGGGCTGGAAAAGGCCTCCCATGGGTGAAGCCAGGGTGACCACCTCCTTGCACACAGACCTCAGAAGAGTCTGAACTGGAGGAGACTGTAAAATGAGGTGAGAAATTCTCATGTGCTGTGGGCAACCATCCTCATCTGCCATGCCAGGGGAAGCCTCCTGGCTGGGAAGAATGTTTGATTGCCAGAAGAGGAGAGAAGGATTGGAAAGAAGCTCCTGGACTTGGGAATTCTGCTGGTGACAATTATGAACATTTCAGTACACTGAACAAATAAAACACCCAAACTGGCAGCTTGTTCTGCACAGCCCAACCTGCAGCCCCTCCTGGTCACCCTGGGCAGCAGGAAGCTGCATTTCCATGCTCCCCACAGCCTGAAGCTCAGCTTCCAGACCTGACACTCTTAACCTCCTCCATGGCCATGCTAATGGAGATAAAGTGGCCCTGGATAGCAGTCACAGCCTGAGGGACTCCCTGCCTGAATGAATCAACTCAGAACAGCTCCTGCTTTTGCCAAAGAAAGAGTTTTGCTCCGTGCTCCAGCAACCCATAACCTCCCACATGATATTTCTGTCAGCTCCATCAGTTCCTCCTTTCTTTTCCCCTCTGCACTCACGAAGGTACCGCAGGGAGGTTCGTGCCGGGCGGTCGCGTGCAGTGTTTGTGCTGAGGAAGTCAGACAGGGGCTGCCAGCACACAGCCAAGGCTGGCATTGTTCCATCCAGGACCAGACCTTCCTCACAGAGCACAGAGACCATTCTGATGAAGTGATGCATCTCCCACTGCCACCGGCAAGCCTGTCCCCAGGGCGGGCAACTGACAGTCATTGGAGATGCTCAGCCGAGGCACACTGGGGACATGTAAAACAGCTTTTCCCCCTGAGTTCCCCTGCCTGACTCCCTCTGGAGACACTTTCCATGGGGAAGCAGAGCTCCCACGGCCTCTGCAGAGCGTGTGGCAGGGGTGGGAACTCACAGGGGATGCAGAAGTGGCTGAGACAGCAACCTGTGTGGGAGCAGCACTCTCCCAGCTCACCAGCCCAGCAAATGCTCCCTTCTCTCTCTTGACAGACCCAACTTCTTTTTTTCTGACCCTGGAACAGGGCATCAAGGGACTTTCTGGCTGGCACAATGTGGCATTTAACTGCCCTGCAATACTGGGCTGTCCTAGCTGGGTCACTTGTAAGGTGTTGAGTTCCACTGCCCTGCTCCGTTCTTCCTCCTCCTAAAGGGACAGCAAAGTGTCCCCTCCCAGGGAGAGTTGTGGACACCGAGGGGGTTTCAGCAGCACTCCCTGCTGCCCAAACTTCACCCTCACTGTCTTGACAAAACCCAAGAGCAATGCTGAGGACTGTGCTAGATCCCACCAGGGCAGTGATGTGAGCTGGAGACAGAGCAAGTTGCAGTCTGCATCTGCTCATCAGTGCAAGTAAAAATTGCCAAATGAAAAGGGAGAAGGGAGGGGAAAAATTATATCTTGTGTTGCATGAAACATGGAGCAAAACCACAGGGACTGAAATGAAAAGGCCAGGATGGAGGAAAGTGCAAGAGGAGCTGCATGCAGGTTGCAGAAAGCAGGCTGCACGCAGAGGCAGAGCTGCCCATTTGGTGCCCTCTCACACAGGCTGGAGCAAGCACAGGGCAGTGAGGAGAGGCAGTGGCTGCAGCTCTCCATGGCTGTCCCCTGCCCCCCAGATCAAACCCATCTCTGCAGGGAGGCACAGGGCAGTGAGGAGGGGCAGTGGCTGCAGCTCTCCATGGCTGTCCCCTGCCCCCCAGATCAAATCCATCCCTGCAGGGAGGGACACTGCCAAATCTTCCTCCATCTTTGTGTCTGCTGAAGAGCATGAGGAGGAGGAGCTGCCATGTGCAGAGACCTCATCAGATGGGCAGGGTGGGCATGGGGCTGCTGAGGCTCCTGGGGCTGCAGGGAGGGGGATCTGCTTGGCATCCATGACATGGAGGGCACTGGGATGGGCCTGATGCCAACACAGATACTGTCACAGGTAACTATGGGGAAAGGTTCATTTGTTTGCTTCCAGCAGCTTCTTCCATTCAGGCTCCTGAGGTATTTTTCACTGCTGGAAGATTTTCACTCTGCTTTAGAGCTTGGTAAAAACTAGAATGGATCTCCTGGGATTTGGGGGGTGGAAGGGGTAAACCCCCTCATTCACAGCCCCAAAACCTGAATCAAAGGGCTTGTTTCAATCAAACCTGAATCAAATTAAAGCTTGTTTAAGGGCATCTCAGGAAAACCAAGCAAAACCCTTCTCACAGGTGGGACTGGGGAGGGGGCTGGGAAAGTGCTGTGAGCTTCCAGCTCCTCAGAAGCTCCCACCCCAGTCTCAGCTTACATCTCAAATCCTGGGTTCAGTTTTGGACCTGTCACTCCAAGAAGGACATAGAAGTGCTGGAGAGTGCCCAAAGAAGGGCAATGAAGGGTCTAAAGCACAAGTCTTGTGGGGAGCAGCTGAGGGACCTGGGGCTGTTCAGCCAGGAGAAAAGGAGGCTGTGGGGAGACCTGGCTCTCTACAGCTCCCTGACAGGAGGCTGGAGCCAGGTGGGGACTGCTCTCTTCTCCCAAGGAACAAGAAGAAATGTCCTCAAGTTGCCCCAGAGGATGTTTAGGTTGGACATGAGGAATGATTTCTTCCCTGATAGGGTTGTCAAGCCTGGGCACAGGCTGCCCAGGGCAGTGCCAGCATCCCTATGCTTGTAGCTTGTTTCAAAGCTGTGCAGATGTGGTGCTGAGGGCTATGGTTTAGTGGTGCCCTGGCAGTTATTCACGATCTTAAAGGTCTTTTGCAACCACAATTATTCTGTGATTTGCTGTTCCCTCTCCCAAGCACCCACAGCCACAGGCAGCCATCAGCCCCTGCTGTAGCCCTGCAACCCCACTGGAGCCCCAAACCTCATGGAGCAGCCAGGGCTGAGGGATGTCTCTGGCTGCCCTGTCGCTGTCAGGGGGACCTCCAGGACCCTCCGTTGCACATCGCAGAGCAAAATCACAACCAGCCCACAGACTCCCCCCCAGTCACTGCTGCTTCGTACCCAGCGCCCCCAAACCTTCCCGCAGCTGGCACCGAGGAGGGCTCAAAGCCCAAGCGCTGGGCGCGGGTGTTGGGGGGGTGATAACTGCGCTCCCCCCCGAGCCGGCAGGCTCCCTGCCTGTGAGAAGGGGCAGAAAGCAGGCGAAAACAAACAAGCAGCTGGAGCCGAGGGGCGCAGTTATTCTTGGCCCCGGGGACTTCACACACTCTGTGTTGTTTCAGTAAATAGCTGCGAAGGAGCTTGCGGCGCGGGGCGGGCGCTGGGGCCAGGCTGGCGGCGGGGCCGGAGCCGCTCCTGGCGCTCCGCTGCCGGCAGGAAGCCACCAGCGCAGCAGCCTTAGCACCTCTCTGCTCTCGCTTTTATGGGCGCCACATCCTTCGGCAGCCACATCAGAGAGGAGCCGAGGGGACAGCGCTGGGGCAGGCAGCAGCACGCCGTGGGAAGGCAGCTCCGGCGCTCGCCACCCCAGGAGGGCAGCCCCAGCCCCCCCGCCCCCGTCCTTTCCAACACGCCCACGGGGAGGAGAGTCGTGGAATTTTTGGGGAAAAGCCCTCTAAGATCACCAAACTGTCAGCCTAGCACCACCATGGCCATCAAACCGTGTCTCCAAGTGCCGCGGCCACACGTTTCACCTCCAGGGACGGGGACTCCCTTCCTGGGCATCCTGTGCCAACCCCTGAGCACTCCTCAGCAAAGAAAATTTCCCTGATCTCCAACCTAACCCTCCCCTGGCACAATTTCAGGCCATCTCCTCTCCTCCTACCACCTGGTCCTAGCGATCAGAGGCCAACCCCTCCCCACCTCCCTGCAGCCTCCTTTCAGCTGCATATTGACTTGCCACCAGGACATGGACAACACAAAAGCCAGGTTGGCACTGCTGGCTGTTGGCCTGGGACTGGGGGAGGGAATCCACGATGGGCTCTGGACCCAACCATCACTGCACCCCATGCCAGTCAGGGCTCCTGCTCTTCTGCCTCTCCATCTCCTCCCCAGTAGCCTGCACTGCTGGCAGTGCCAGGTGAGTCCATGATGGTGCCTGCATCAGCCTGGGGCAGCAATGAGGAGCTCTGATCGAGCTGGGGGTGTGCAGGTGGAGCAGAAGAGGCTGAGGGCAGAGCTCATTGCTCTCTGCAGCTGCCTGCAGGGAGGTTGCAGCGAGGAGGGAGCAGCCTCTGCTGCTTGGTGCCAAAGGACAGGAGCAGAGGAAATGGCTCCAAGCTGCCCCAGGGGAGGCTCAGGCTGGAGCTCAGGAAATATTTCTGCACTGAAAGGGTTCTCAAACCTTGTCCCAGGCTGCCCAGGGCAGTGCTGCAGTGCCCACCCCTGGGGGTGTTGCAGCAGCCTGTGCAGCTGTGCTGAGGGACATGGTTTGGTGCTGGCTCTGCAGTGCTGGGTTGAGGGCAGGACTGGTTAAGCTTGGAGGTCTCTTCCATCCTGGTGTGTTCTGTGTGATTCTATGAGCAGATCTCAGAAGAAGTCAGTCTATTAAAACCCTGCAGGATGGAGATCATCTGGGTTGGGGACTGCTTTGTCCCCCTGGAGCTGAAGGGAGTGGATCAGCCACCTGCAAGAGGCTCAATTGCTTTCACTGACAGCTCAGCAAAGCCACCTGGGCTGTGCAGACTGTGCCTGAACAGGTGCAGCCAGGACTGAAGATCCAGAGGGGGAGGCTCTGTCCCTCCATGCTCCCCCCAGCTGACCCAGGGGTGCTCAAGGCAAGTCCCATCCCCAGCCTTTGGAGAGAGGCCCTTGGCTGCAAGCAGGCTTGGCCTGGGCTCCAGTGCTTGTGCATTGCCAAGCCTCCATGTCCTCACAGCCTTCCAGAAAGCCTGGCTTGGTGACACCAGAGCAGTGGCTCCTGAAGACACTGAGATTGGAGCTGATGGTCTCTGGACCTAGGGGGCTTCATCTGCCTCCCTGGGGAGGATCTTCTGCTCCCTGCCTGCTGCCATGGGGAGCAGAGGGTCACTTTTCTTGGATGGTCTCATCAGGCTTCAGTTGTATCTGCAGCACAAATCCTAAAAGCACTGTTTGTAGGCTCATAAAAGGCTTCCCTGGGGGCAGATAAGAATGGAAGACAACTGCCCTTAATGATGCTGGAGAGATTTATGGGATCACCTTAAAAGGATTTATTGGAGAGCTTTTTTTAATGAGCAAATAATTAGTAGATTTATCTGTTTTGAGCTGCCTTGCTGGTTTATGGCCTTGGTGAAATCAGTCTCTGTGGGTTTTAATAAAGTCTGATTCTGCTCTGCTTCCTGGAGTCTAACCTGATGCTACCTGCCTTGGGGAGAACAGCTCTGGATGAGGAGGGGAGTGGGGGTAGAAGGCAGGGCTGGGAGTGCCACCCTTGTTTTTAGGGACAAAAAAGAAGCAGCAGAAGAGGAAAAAGCTAGGGGAGGCATCTGGTGGAAGTCAGAGCTCTGAGAAATTTGTGTGGAAGCATGGTGAAGGCCAAAGCCCTGGAAGGAGTAAAACAGGGGATGCAGCTCCCCCAGATCCCAGTGAGGGAGTGGGTTCCAGCTCCTTCTCTGCTGTGGTGCTTGGCTTTAAGCATCTGGGGAAGAAAAGCAGCCAGAAGTGGTGGTCTGTAGGTGAGGCAGCACCATGCAGGCTGCTGGGGAGGCAGCACAGTCTGTCTGTGCAGGTCTCTGTGTGAGCAGTGCCTGCTCCTGCAGGGAAATGTCCCCTCCAGCCACCTGCACCCCCTGCCAGCCCTAGGAACTCCCCCACCCAGGCTGTGGCTCCCTGCAGTCCCTCTTGCCACACGGTGGTGGGCACCATGGCACAGCCACAGTGCTCGGGCAGCTACCACTGGATGGACCCCACAAACCCCCTGCAGAGCACCCCAGGTCCTCAGGCTGTGTCCAAGCTGCACTGACACAGAGTTTTGGTCCTCAGGTTGAGAAGCTTGCACACTGCTAACATCATTTTACTGAAACAGGCCCAACTTGGGTCAGATGTGAGCTGCCCAGGGCCAGCTCTGCCCCTGCTTCCAGGAGATAGGTGGGCTCCAGGCATGGAAAAATCTGTGGGGAATTGGGGTCCTGTGCTCTGGGGCTGGCAGGCTATGGAGCTGCCAAGCTCATGGTGACCCAGAAGAGGCTGTGCTGGAGCTGCCCATCTGTCCCTTGCATGGGAAGTGCCAACTGGGAGCATCCCCAGCAAGGTGAGGGAGGAGGAGGTGCTCCCAGCTGCTCAGCCCAGGAGCAGCCCCTGTAAGAATCACAGAATGGGTTGGGTTGGAAGTGACCTTCAAGGTCATCCAGTGCCAATCCCCTGCCATGAGCCTTCAACACCTCCCTGGGCAACCTGTGCCAGTGTCTTCCCACTCTCACTCTAAAGAATTCCTTCCTCATCTCCAATCTCCATGTCTCCTCTTCCAGCTCAAAGCCCTTGTCCCTTGTCCTGGCACTGCCTGGAACCAGGAATCCTCCTATGGACACAGGAGCTGCTGGGAAAGCAGAGGCTGAGGACCCTTCCCTGTGCTGTGGGAATCAGCCCCACTGGCTCCCAGCTTTTTATGTGCAGCCTTGCTGATAAGAGGCCCAGGGTGTTGTGGGAACCAGGAAGCTCTTATCTCCCAGCCCCAGCAGCTTCTCCTGCCACAGCCTTGCTGGTTTTTATTTTTCCCCACTGCTCTGTGATCCAACATGATTTGGGTCAGCAGAGCCAGCCTCCTGCTGCTGCTCTGTGCCTCAGCTTCTGCAAGCACCACTGAGACCTTCCACTGCTCCAAAAGGTTGAGTCCATCACCAGGATGCTTGGGAGAGGGGCAGCAATCACAGAATCATAGAATAATTGTGATTGGAAAAGACTTTTAAGATCATGAAGCCCAATCCTTAACCCAGCACTGCCAGGGCACCACTAAACCATAGCCCTCAGCACCACATCTGCACAGCTTTGAAACCCCTACAAGCATAGGGATGCTGGCACTGCCCTGGGCAGCCTGTGCCCAGGCTTGACAACCTTATCAGGGAAGAAATTATTCCTCATGTCCAACCTAAACATCCTCTGGGGCAACTTGAGGACATTTCTTCTTGTTCCTTGGGAGAAGAGAGCAGTCCCCACCTGGCTCCAGCCTCCTGTCAGGGAGCTGTAGAGAGCCAGGTCTCCCCACAGCCTCCTTTTCTCCTGGCTGAACAGCCCCAGGTCCCTCAGCTGCTCCCCACAAGACTTGTGCTTTAGACCCTTCATTGCCCTTCTTTGGGCACTCTCCAGCACTTCTATGTCCTTCTTGGAGTGACAGGTCCAAAACTGAACCCAGGATTTGAGATGTAAGCTGAGACTGGGGTGGGAGTGAGTGCTTCTGGGGAGCTGGAAGCCAAAAGGCTTGACAACCCTTTTGGGCCTGTCCCTAGGGTCTCCAGAAGCATGGCAGATGCTCACTGTCTGCTGGCAGGAGCTGTCTGTTCATGCCAACCCCCAACCTTGTGGATAGCAGAGACACATTTTGGTAGCAGCTGTCCTTAAACAACATTTTGGAGCAGGCAGCTCACCTGGCAAGGCAAGGACCAGCATGGCCAAAGCCTTAGGATTAGAAATGCTGACAAAACAAGGACAAAGAGTTTGTGAGCTGCAGGTCCTCTTCCAAAAACCAGCTACAAAAAAGCACAGCTCTGAGGCCTGCAGGCACCTCTGCAGACAGGCAACACAGGAGGCTTTGCCCATCCTTCCAACCTACACAGCCTGGAAGTGTGGCTGCTGCTGTTGGATTCCCACTACAAACACAGCTATTGGCTTCCTTCACTTGGGCAGGACCTGAGCCTTCATCTAACAGCTGCAGCATGGGCTGGAAACTGGTTGTGTTAACAGAGAACATGCTGGGGTGTGAGGGTTAGAGCCAAGACTCTCCCAAACCAGGATCAAAAGTCACAGGCTCACAGATCACAGAAGTCAGGGGTGGGAAGGGACCCAAAGAGCTCATCCAGTCCAACTCCTGTCAGAGCAGGACCAGACAATCCAGCTCAGGGCACACAGAACACATCCAGACAGGCCTGCAAAGGCTCCAGAGAAGGAGACTCCACAACCTCTCTGGGCAGCCTGTGCCAGGGCTCTGGGACCCTTCCAGGCAAGAAGTTGCCCTTGTGTTGAGCTGGAACCTCCTGTGCTGCAGCTTCCATCCATTGCTGCTTGTCCTATCCCAGGCAGCAGTGAGCAGAGCCTGTCCCTCCCCTCCTGACCCCCAGCCCTCAGAGAGTTATAAACATTTATCAAATCCCCTTTCAGCCTTCTCTTCTCCAGACTGCACAGCCCCAGGTCCCTCAGCCTCTCCTCACCAGGCAGTGCTCAGTCCCCTCAGCATCCTCACAGCCCTCCCTTGGACCTTCTCCAGCAGGTCCCTGTCCCTTTTCAACTGGGGAGCCCAAAACTGAAGGCAGTGGTCAAGATGAGGTCTCAGCAGGGCAGAGCAGAGAGGGAGGAGAACCTCCCTGGATCTACTGGACACACTCTGCTTAATGCCCCCCAGGACCCCATTGGCCCTCTTGCCCCCCAGGGCACATTGCTGCCCATGGATGTTCTCCAGCAGGGCTCCCAGGTGCCTCTCCACAGGGCTGCTCTCCAGCAGTCACCTCCCAGCTCAGACCTTAGGTCTCTGCTGAGGTTCCTCATGGAACCTGCAGCTCTGGCTCTTGCTAGTCCCCAGTGCAATGAACCCAGTCCAGGCTGGCTGCAGCTTACCCCAGCTCGGATGCTGTGCCCATGGATCTCAACCCCAGCTCAAAGCCTGCCCAGAAAGTGGGATGAGCTGAGCTGGGACATCAGGGCACCATCTGCTTGGGGATATCTATTGTGACTTTGGAGCCATGAGGCCACAATGCTCATGCCCAGCAGTGAAAGTCACCCTCTCTGCTATTGCCCCACAGCAGAAAAAGAGCCTTAAAAATGCCAATTTTGGGGGCTCTCAATTTGGACAGCCTCATGTGGAAAGCTTTGCATGAATCCCTCCAAAGCCAAGTCCAGACATTAGCCCTGGTGATGCTGGTGCTGAGCTCATCAGTGGCAATGCCCATGCCCCAGGGCAGGTGCCTGCCTCCACCTTTCAGAGATGAGGATGCTCCATGGCAGAGCCCTGTGACAGCCACAGCCTGGCAGAGATGGCACTGCCAGAGCAGGCACAAGGGCTCAGCCAAGACTCCTGCCCCATGAGCAAACCCAAGGGTAAAACACTGCCATGGGGCCCATCTCGTGGGATTTCAGCCCCACATCTCCCTCAGGCACCTGGCAAAGGGGCTCTCAGGTCCTGGCTCCCAGGCAGAGATTTGGCAGGAGGACCTGGGCTCGGCCTTGCCTTTGTCCACCTCTGAGTGACTCCTTTTGACACCTCAGGACAGCCCAGGAAGAGCAGTGCCCAGTGTTACCATGGCACCTCCAGCCTCTGCAGCCCCCTTGGCTGCTACCCATCGCTGAGCTGCTGCAGGCTAATGGAGACATCTCAGCTCGGATCAGCGACCAGCATGGAGCTGCTGGGGGAGGAGGCAGACGACACGAAAGCACTCAGCGATGGGCAAGGAGAGGAGGAGGGGGTTGAAGTGAGCCCTTAGCGGGAGGCACAGGAGCAGCCATCCCCGGTGAGGAAGGATGGAGGCAGTGGCAGCAGAGCTGGCTCTGCCTGGCCGCCCTCCGGCCCCCGCCCCGCTCCCAGCGCCGCGGCAGCGCCTTTGTGTCTGCTCTGACCCAGGGATTATGAGTGTGGGAACGAGTGCGGGCACCCTGCGTGCTCACAAAGGCCAGCCTGGGGCTGAGGGGGAAGGAAGGCAGCGAGAAATGACTCCTGCGGCAGGGGCTGCGCTGCCCTCCCTTGCGGCTCCGCGGGGAGCGCTCCGCGGTGCTGCCAGCGCCGAGAGCAGAGCGGGCACACGGGACTGTGCCCTGGCGCTCCCGGGTGATGCTGGGCACCTCCGCCGGTGCAGCAATACAGCATGGAGCTGCCCCTGGCAGCTGGGCCACGCTGCATGCACACAGCGCTGGGAGGAAACCTGCGACGCCAGGGAGCAGCCAGTCCGGCCCCAGGCGCAGCCTCGGGGACACGCAGGCTGAGGATGCTCTGCACTGCGGGGGTGATGCTCGGCCCGGGTGAGGCTGAGAGTCCAGTGTGGGTATTCCATCCTCACCCGCTGGGCTCTCACAGGCTCAAAGCGTCCTCTCATGCCCTCCCTCTCCTCCACCTCCTCTCTCCAGGCCAAGGAGCTGTGGCAGGAACTGGAGCACCTCCAACTATTGCCCAGCCTGATCCTGCAAATGCCTTCCCCATCCTTGGCCTCCATGTCTCCTCCAGCCAGGTGTGCCTATGGCTACATCAGCAAGTTTAGAGGTTCCTGCTATGGCTGCCCTTGAGCACCCAGATGGTCCCAGTGTCCCTCTGGAGACCCAGCCCAGGTGTGGGGAGCAGAGGGAGCAGGAAAGGTTTGGCAGGAGCATCAGTTCCCAGAAAGGCCAACCCATGGTTAATGCCTGCCACTGCCATTAGCCTAACAGCCCTGGTAAGGAAGGCTCCTTACCTCAGGAGAAAAGGTGGATGTTGGCTCCAGGAGTCCCAAACACCAGAGCCTGCTGTGGGGAACTCCAGCCTTGTATGAGTCCCAAGCACAACTCCAGGCTGGGTGGGGAATGGCTGAGAGCAGCCCTGAGGAACAGGCCCTGGGGGTCTGGGGTGATGAAAAGCTCAAGATGAGGCNAGAATCACCCAACGTGATCAAAGATCACGTTGGGTGATTCTGTGCTCCACAACCTCCCTGGAGGTGTTCAAGGCCAGGTTGGATGAGTCCTTGAGTGACCTGTACTAGTGGGAGGTGTCCCTGCCTATGGCAGGGGGTTGGAAGTAGGTGATCCTTGAGGTCACTTCCAACCTTCCCATTCTATGATTGAGTCTATGAAAACAAATAGGCTGAGGTTTGCTCAGGGGGTTGCATTTTAAAACAAGCCAAAGACACTCAAATGATTTTCCAGAGAGCTCTGTAGCTGGGAGCTTGTCAGGGCAGGGAGGGAGCCCTCTGCTCTGCCAGGAGTCCAGGCACCCAGGAACAGACACTCTGTGTTCCAACCTGGCAGAATTCTCTCTTGCCTTGGGGCACAGCCACAACCAAAACCCACCACAAACCTTCTGTTCAAACAGCAAAACAAATCACAGTGCCAGGGAGGGGACCAGGACATTTCATGGGGTGATTTTATGACTCCTCTTTGGCCTCAGCACCTCCTCATGGTGATACCCAAGGAGCAGCAATGGCAGCCCTGGGTCCTGTGCCCTGGTTGGGCAGCCTGGTGTTTAGCTTAGCACTGCTTGTTGTGAACAGCTGCAAATCTGTATCCAAACAGGTACAGAGGGTAAGAAGTAACATTTTAACCATGCCAAAATTTGCCTAGGAAGGCATTCCCAAGCCATGCAACACTGCTCTTGAATCACAGAATCACAGAACCACAGAAAGGGCTGGGTTGGAAGGGACCTCCAAAGCTCAGCCAGTCCAACCCTGTCCAATCCAGGGACATCCTCCACTAGATCACTTTGTCCACAGCCCTGTCCAGCCTCACCTTGAATATCTCCAGGGATGGGCCTCAACCACCTCCCTGGGACATCTGCTGCAGTGCTCCAGCACCCTCGTGGTGCAGATCTTGTTCCTCACATCCAATCTCAATCTGCTCTGCTCTAGTTTGAAGCCACTGCCCCTGGTCCTGTCCCAGCAGGCCTTAGCAAACAGTCTCTCTTCATCTTTCTTGTAGGCCCCCTTTAGGTACCATGAACCTACCTCCTCCTCCTGAGGCTTCCCAGCAGCTCCCATTAGCTTCAGGAGCTCAGCTCAAAGCATCAGGAGATCAATTAGCTAAAGCCTGCTGAGTGGGAAGGGCTCCAGAACTGAGCTGTGCTGCTACAGGGATAGCCACAGGGACCCTCCTTTGCTGCCCACTGAAGAGGGGACACCTCCAGTTACACCACAACTGTTTCCCAGCTCTGACACCAACCAGCCACCACTCCATGTTCTGCACAGAGGTCCCCATCCACCTGCACACTCCAGACCAGTGCATTGCCCTGGGTTAAACACACTGAAAGGCCAAGGGACCAGCAATGAGATGCAGCAGCCCAGTGGCAGGTGGAGCAGGCAGGCTTTTGGGCACCGCTGTGCCACCTGCACTTGGAGGTTGCAGGTCATCATGATGCTATGAAACCAGAGCCTTCACAGAATTGGTTTGGTTGGAAAAGCCTTTTAAGCTCATCAGTCACCTCACTCCAACCTAACAGACAGCCAGGAGGTCTCCCCTCAGCCTCCTCTTCTCCACACTGCACACCCCCAGCTCCCTCAGCTGCTCCTCCTCAGCCCTGTTCTCCAGACCCTTCCCCAGCTTTGTTGCCCTTCTCTGGACCTGCTCCAGCTCCTCAATGTCCTTCTTGGAGTGAGGGGCCCAGAACTGAACCCAGGATGCAAGGTGTGGCCTCAGCAATGCCCGGCACCAGGGGGACAGTCACTGCCTTACTCCTGCTGGCCACTCTGGTTGACCCAGGCCAGGCTGCTGGGCACCTGGGCACAGCCTGACTCATCTTCAGCTACTCTCAACCAGCAGCCCTGGGTCCCTATTCACCAAGCAGTTTCCAGCTACTCTGCCCCAAGCCTGGAGTGTTCACAGGGTTGTTGTGACCCAAGTACAGAACCTGGCACTTGGCCTCGTTGAGCTTGATACAGCTGACCTCAGCCCATCAATCCAGCCTGGTCAGGCCACCCTTACAAAGCCTCTCTGCCCTCCAGCAGATCAACACTGCCACACAACCTGGTGTCATCTGCAAACTCACTAATGCCCTCACCCAGAGCATTGACAAAGGCATTGAAGAGAACTGGCCCCAGCACTGCACCCTGGGGAGCACCTCTGGAGACCAGCCCTGGGGGGCACCACTTGTGATCAGCCCTGGGGAGCACCACTGGTGATCAGCCCTGGAGAGCACCACTGGTGACCAGCCCTGGGGGGCACCACTTGTGATCAGCCCTGGGAGCACCACTGGTGATCAGCCCTGGAGAGCACCACTGGTGATCAGCCCTGGGGAGCACCTCTGGTGACCAGCCCTGGGGGGTACCTCTGGTGACCAGCCCTGGGGGGTACCTCTGGTGACCAGCCCTGGGGGGGCACCTCTGGTGTTCAGCCCCCAGCTGCACTCTCTGGGCCCAGCCATCAGCCTGTTTGCAATCTGGGGAAGCACTCAGCCAGCCAAGCCATGAGGGGCAGCTCCTCTGGGAGCTGGAGCAGGACAGCTCACAAATTCAGGACCTGGTGCCCAGGGATGCTGAGGGCACAGAGGCTGACACCCAGCACTCAGCTTTTCCTGCCCTCCATTCCAGCAGGGATGGGAAGCCCACAGGTGAGGCTCTCAGCAAGGGCTTCTCCAGGTAATCAGAACCAAACAGTGAGCCAAGAGGATGCAGCATGAATCCTGCTTCCTCCTCCCTAACATTCCCTGGATTCTCCTTTCACCTGGCAGCTCTGCAGAAAGCAGCTTGCCCGAGGCAAGGCAAGGAGGTGCCCAACACCCACACCATGAGTCCTCACGGCAGAGCCACTGCACAGCTGCCATCTCCCTGCCCTTGGGTGCCACCATCCCAAACACACCCCACTGAGCACAGGCTCCTGGCTGCCCCCAGGGCACTCATGGCTGCCTGGCAGCAACTCCATGGGCATTGGTGTGCCATGGCTCTGCTGTCCATGAGGAGAGCTGGAAAGAGTCAGAGGCTCAGAGATTCACAGAATGGGTTGGAAAGAACTTCAAGATCATCCACTACAAACCCCTGCCATGGGCAGGGACACCTCCCACCAGCACAGCTTGCTCAAGGCCTCATCCAACCTGGCCTCCAACACCTCCAGGGAAGGGCATCCACAGCCTCCCTTGCCAACCTGTGCCAGTCTCTCCCCACCCACGAGCTCTCTGTTCTGTTCATCTCCCTGACTAACTCCATCATCCACAGAGCTGAGGAGGATGGAAACAAGTGGACCACTCAGGAAGGAAATTAAAAATAGCCCTGCTGTGGCACTGTGTCAAGTGCTCATGTTTAGATTTTAATTTTATATATATATTTTTTTTTTATTCCAAGTCTCTTTGATAAAATATTTTCCCATGCTGAATGGGCCTGGAACGTCCTTTCCATCACAGCATTCCTGATGGATGAGCCAGGCTGTCACAGATCCTATGCCAGAGCTGTGGTCCCTCCCCTCTGCTCTTCTCACTCCCACATCCACACCTTTGGGACCTGGAAGTCATCAATCATCGTGTGCCAGCCAGGAAGGTACCTCTGGAGGCAGAAACACATCTTGGATGCAGCCTGGGGAGGAAAGCAAAGCTCTGGCAGCCAGCATGGGACCAGGGGCACCTCTGCTGGGCTGGGTGGCAGGAGGTGACACTTGCAGCAGGGAGGTTTTCCAGCCCTGGGGACTCAAGGATCTTGGTAGAGAGTGAAAGTCTCACAGTCCCACTGCCTTGTTCTCCTGGATGGAGACTCAGCAGAGCTGTGTGGGGGGAGAAAGAAATTCTTAAGAGGATGGGGAGACACTGGCAGGTGGTGAAAAGCTCAAGATGAGGCTGCAGTGTNCAACGTGATCTTTGATCACATTGGGTGATTCTGTGCTCCACAACCTCCCTGGAGGTGTTCAGGACCAGGCTGGATGAGCCTTTGAGCAACCTGTTCCAGTGGGAGGAGTCCCTGCCTATGGCACAGGGGGGTTGGCACTGGCTGAGCTTTGAGCTCCCTTCCAACCTTCCCATTCTATGATTCTATCTGTTTGAGGAACTATCCCCTGGTGCCATGGTGGCAGGGTGAGAGGGTGCAGGGTAGTTGGGGGAGACAGCATCAGCACAGCTGCACCATGGGGAGCTGCAGCAATGTCCCCAGACCACAGGAGCTGCTCAGACCACAGTGCTCCAGAGAGGAACTAAACACACCCTGGGAAGCCATCAGATTTAGACCCCCAAAACCAATTAAATTGCAGAATAAAACCATTACCATTTCAGCAGGGAGAGAGGAAAACTAACCCAGCTTTGCTCTGCTCAAACCCCCAGCACCACTGGAAGCTAAACTCTTGGAGCATCTCTTAGGTGCAGCATCCAGATGGCACAGCTCAGCACCTTTCCACCCAGTGGACCTCACCACTTTGGGTCCACCTAAGCAGGTGAAGGCAGATAAGTGAATGCTGCTGAGCAGGACACTGAAAGCCCTGAGAAAATCTCAGAGCTGACTCAGAGCTGGCTTGCAGCACCCAGGGCTGGCAGCAAGATGCCAAGGCTGGCACAGGTTGCCCAGGGAGGCTGTGGATGCCCTTCCCTGGAGGTGTTGGAGGCCAGGTTGGATGAGGCCTTGAGCAAGCTGTGCTGGTGGGAGGTGTCCCTGCCCATGGCAGGGGGTTGGCATTGGATGATCTTGAAGGTCCCTTCCAACCCAGACCATTCTGTGGATCTCTGACTCTTTCCAGCTCTCCTCATGGACAGCAGAGCCATGGCACACCAATGCCCATGGAGTTGCTGCCAGGCAGCCATGAGTGCCCTGGGGGCAGCCAGGAGCCTGTGCTCAGTTGGGTGCGTTTGGTGCAGTGGCACCCAAGGTTGGGGGGTGTCAGCTGTGCAGTGGGGGGGGGGTTGGAACTAAATGATCTTTAAAATCCCTTCCAAACCACTCTGTGAATCTGTGACTCTCTCTGGGCCACACTGGAGATGCCCACAGCCAGGCTTGGCACTGTGGCTCTGCTCACACTCAGCGGAGGGGTCTGGGGGGATTTTCTCTCACCCAAAGCAGACTTCAGCTGGAGGCTGAAGCAAATCCTGTCCCAGATGTCACTGCTGTGAAAGGTGCCAGAGGACAGCCCCAGGCATGAACATTGGCCAGAAGCCTCCCAAGCACTTCCAGGTTCTGCATTCCCTGGAAGCATCTGAAGCAAAGTGATTGTCTGATGTCAACATCTCTGAACTGCTTCTGCTGCTTTCAAACCCTGCAGACCCAAACATTGTCCATCTGCTTCTCACCACCAGCAGTTACCAGCCTTGGGGGGAGGGGGAGGGTTATTAAAATGATTTTTTTTCTTGTCCCTTTCAGACACCTCACTGCCAAGTGTGCTGCCAAGGTCTCACCATGCAATATTCTGGGCTGCAGAATTAGGAAATGTGCTGTGCCCAGGCTCCCACCACTCACTTGTTGCTGCAGGGCAACACAGGCACTCAGAGCCCCTCTGCTGAGGAGAGATCCAATCCCACCTGCAGCCACATCTCCTCTGTTCAAAACTGCTCAAAGCAATCCAAGGGTGGTTGGGGATCCTGCAAACAACATGTACAGGGCAAAATGTGTGTCAGGCTGGTTTGGATGCTTCTGTGGAGACCCAGGGATGCACCTGGTGCCAGTGATAAGCTGTGAGGGAGGTGATGCCAGCCTGTCTGCCATCTGCCTGCAAGGGAGCCTAGATCATAGAATGGGAAGGTTGGAAGGGACCTCAAGGATCATCCAGTTCCAACCCCCTGCCATAGGCAGGGACACCTCCCACTAGCACAGGTCACTCAGGAACTNTCCAACACTTCCATGTCCTTCCTGTGCTGGGGGCTCCAGAACTGCACACAGGACTCCAGAGGCTCAGCTCAGCTCCTGGCAGCAGCCATGTGCACCAAAAGCAGCCTGATTTTTCTTCTGTCCTGAAGGAAAGGGAAGAGGAGGATTTATGGATCATTTACTGCCCTCCAGAACTGCTGGGGAAAGCCTCTACTCAAAAATGTCTTTAGCCCCCACCTGCAGCAGGTGCAGCCCCACAGCCTCTCTGCCCATGGGAGCCAGGCAGGGTTGAGACAGCCTGAGGATGCTCATCCACAGGCCTGCATCAGCTCCTTCCACTTCAGCACTTCCAACCCAGCTGCTCCTGCCAATGGAGCTGGGCTGGGGGTTTGGACTGAGGCACATCACATCTGTCCTGCAGTGGAAAAGGATGAGCAGCTCCTCACCCAGCACTACAGGCAGTGGAGAGGGAAGTTTTTACTGCTTGGAAACTTGTTTGAGGGTCCTAGGAGGGACCCCCATGGGCTGCAGAGGGCCTGACCAATCTACTGCCAAGCTTCTCCACCAGGGCTGGCTGCAGCTCAGTCACAAGAGCTCCAGCCCAGCTCTCTTGGGCACATTGCTGCTCCCCACTCCATACTGCCCAGTCACAAGCCCTACTGCACACACCTATTGCCCCCCTTGCCTAGGGGTGGGCTGCTCTCCCCACACCCAAGGGTGTCCAGCCAGATGGTCCTTCCTAAGAGGAGGCACCTTGCTGTGATGGAGTGATGGCCCTCAGGAAGGCCTCTCCCTTTAAGGAGAGAGGCTTGTGAGGGATCTGTGGCTGTTTTGTCATGGGACAGATTACCCTGAACCCAAAAGAGGAAGGAAAAAGAGAGGGGAGAGAGCTTTTGCCTTTCTGGTGGGAACAGCATTTGAGCAAACTTGGTTTCCCTGGGGGAAAGGCACCAAAATAACAGAGGAAGGGGGGGTGCGGTGGGGGGGGATGAAGCTAAAAAGACTACGTAATGTGCCTGGGAACAAAACAGCTCCCAACAGCAGTGCTGAGCCTGGCCATGGGGCAGCACAGCCTGGCAGCCCCGAGGGGGCACAGAGCCCCTGGCACACTGCCTGTGCCCCAGCGACACAGCTGCTGCCAGCCCAGACATGCAGGGACCCTAATGAGGGTCTGCAGGGCACCCTCCAGCCTGCCCAGGCCTTGCCAAAGGCACAGCACACACGGCACAGGCACACGGCATGGGCACAGGCACAGGCACATGGCACAGGCACACAGCACAGGCACATGGCACAGGCACACGGCACAGGCACACAGCACAGGCACATGGC
>WBNM01006695.1:0-32344 GCA_013399055.1 Ramphastos sulfuratus | reverse complement strand
AAGGCCACTCCAAGCTCTCCTGGAAGCCTTCTCCTCTCCAGGCTGCAGAGCCCCAACTCTCTCAGCCTGTCCTCACAGCAGAGCTGCTGCAGCCCTCTCAGCATCTTGGTGGCCTCCTCTGCACTGGCTCCAACACTTCCATGTCCTTCCTGTGCTGGGGGCTCCAGACCTGCACACAGGACTGCAGGTGGAGTGTCCTTGCTTTTATCCATCTCAGCAAGCCTCTGAGTGCAGCAGACATCACCACTGTTTGCTTTTCACAGCCTAGAATCTAATTTTTTTTCATTAAAATATTCCAATTAGCCTCAAACCAGCACACTCCAGAAAGTCTCTCCTCTGGAGCACCTTTCCTGGAGTGGTTCTCCCCTGCAGCAGGAAGAGAAGAGGAGCTGCAGGCTCCAGCCACAGGCTGCTGGTGCAGCAGGGCTTGGAGCTTTGACCACCTGAAGAGGCTTTTACCAAGGGGGGAGCAAAGGAAAAGTGCTTCAGAAGAGGATGAGAGACTTTGCAGCTCTTGGAACAGCTCCAGCCTTGGCTGGGAAGTTGAGACATACCTTGGAGGGGATGGGAGTCCCCTTGGAAGATAATCAGAGGTTTGGAGTCTCTCCTACTTCCTTCCATTTACAGAAGGCACAGAGCTGCTTCTCCACCCTACCCCCCCCACAACCTCTGCTCACGACAAGACTTGGGGACACCTCAATGGGAGGCTCCTGAAGGCCCCTCAGGAGCTGCAGGACTGGGGGAAGGAAGTGTTAGGCTGTAGGAGAGTTTCCACAGCCTGACTGCAGCCAAGAGCAGGGCAGTGAGATGCAGTGCTGGGAGGATCTCCCTTTCTAGAGGCTTGGCCCCATCACTGAGCACACATCCCCTGGGCAGGAGCAAACACCTCTCTGACCACCTCCTTCTGCTGAACCACAGCTGACCATGGTGTGTTGGCTCCTGCCAGCCCTTGGGTGGGCAACTGATTGCCTTGTTTGCTCCCCTCTCAGCCTGCCAGCCTCACACTGGCCTCTTGCCATGCTGCAGCACCCTGTCTGTGTCTGCAGCTTCCCTGAGTGATTTGTGGGCAGAGCAGTGCTGGCTGGACTGGCAGGAGCTGGGCTGGAAGGGCTCATCCTGACCAACAAGCCATTAACTCTGCCCTGGTGAGATCTCATCTTGAGTACTGCCTTCAGTTCTGGGTTCCCCAGTTCAAGAGGGACAGGGATCCAAGAGAGGGCTGTGAGGATGAGGGGACTGAGCACTGCCTGAGGAGGAGAGGCTGAGGGACATGGGGCTGCTTAGTCTGCAGTTTTGGGTTCATGAGGAACCTCAGCAGAGACCTTAGGTGTGAGCTGGGAGGTGAGTGCTGGAGAGCAGCCCTGTGGAGAGGGACCTGGGAGTGCTGGGGGAGAACATCCATGGGCANGAGCTCTTTGGGTCCCTTCCAGCCCCTGACACCTGTGAGCCTGTGAACCATTGATTGCTCACAGTGTCAGGGTCCCTGCTGCAGGTCTGCTCTGCAGCTGCAACCCTGCCCTTCCAACCAGAGGATTTAACAGCCACATGTAATAGCTCTCTGCCCTCCCCTCTCACCACACTCCCAGGGGATTCTCCCCTCCCCACTCACTTCCCTTCACTTACCTTAACTGGGGAGGAAACCCCAAACCCCTTCCAGACAGGCTCCAGCTGCTGCAGCCCTGTGCTGGGCAAAGGGAGGTTAGTGCAGAACTTCTCTGTGCCCAGCAGCAGAAGAGTTAAACACCAGCAGGATGCAGGTGGCCATGCATTCTCCATGCCTCAACCAGAGCAACATCCTGCCCCTCTGCAAGGTGCCCAGGAAGGCCTCTTGGATGGAGAAATCCAAGCAAGACCCCCTGAGCAGTGGTGGGACCTGGGCTGTTGGCACAGAGCCTGCTCCCTGCTGGCATTTCCTCCTGCTTGGACTTCACAGGTTGGCCTGGAACCCCACAGCCACCTTGCAGAGAAGTCCTCCCCTCACAAAGTCCCAGGGCCTCTGGGCTATGTCCTTGGTCAGCAGAAAAAACAGAATCAGATTCCTCAGGTGAAGTCAGACACAAGTTGAGGGAACAACTGAAGCCTGAGGAGATGTCTTGGGGGTGTTTCTATAAAGAAGCAAAGTCACAAACTGACTAAGCAGCTTGGCTCTGACAGCCATGGGCAGCCAGAGGCACATGCAGTACCACCCTGGCACCTTGCAGGGCACAGAGCCTTTGTGTGCCTCAGTTTCCCTAGCAGCTGTGCAAAACTGGTTGTCTTTCAGGGGCCTGCAGACAGCTCATTAGCCAGGGGCAAGAAAGTGGCTTGAGAGCCTCCCTGAGCCCCACCAGAGGGTCCTGCACCCCAGGCTGGTTCACAGCACTCAGCTGAGAACAAAAGTTCGATCTCTGCTGCAAACACCTGGCACAAGTGGGCAGGGCACTGGCTATTGCTGCCCACCCACAGCTCCCCCAGCCCCTGCTCTCATTAATAGGGGCATGAAAGGAGGCAGAGAGGCTTGAAGTGCCCCCAACTGCCCCCACTGCCCGGGGAAGCTTTCAGCTCTCTTTGCTGCGCCTGTCGAGAGCCCTTTTCCATCCGGGAGGCAGGAAGCAGCATGGATGCACAGGGACAGGAATCCCCAGCAAGGCTCCTGAGGAGCCTTGGACACTCCACAGCCCCATCAAAGGAAGCACAACTCCCTCCCTGCCCCCCAAAACGCAGACCCAGGCTCTCGCAGTGCTCCCCTCGAGGGTCCCCACCCTGACAGAGCCTCACGGAACAGCCTGGACTGGAAGGGACCCAGCACCGAGGGGTCCTTGACTAAGCCACATCCCTGAGCTCCAGGTCTGCTCCCCCAGCTGTGAGTAAGGGTTCAGACATGCAAATCTGCAGGCAAGTGTGTGCATGCTGCAGCAGGGAGCAGGCTGCTGGGCTCCTGCTGCCAGCAGACTCAGGAACAGGCTCACCAAAAATCTAACCCTCCAAGTATTTTATTTCCATCCATGAGCCTGGCAAGGTCTCCTGTGAACATCCACTCAGCTGGCACTACATTGGCCTCAGAGGGAGAAGTGGGAGTGGTAGGAAGCCAGAGGCAGACTCAAGCGTGGCTCAGGCATGGGTTTGGGCAGGCTGCTGGGAGAGCAGAGGGCACAGCCACGAGCCCTGGCACCCAGACTGGGGCAGGCACATGGAGGGGCCTGGACTGTCCTCTGGCACACAAGGGCATGCTGCTTTGGTTTGGAGGAGGCACTGGTCCCTCAGCCCCAGCACCCTGCAGCTGCCTCTTGCCTGGGAGACACGTGGGGACATCTGGGGTCAGCCTGGTTCCTCCAGACACTCCTGCCATGATGCCAAACCAAAGGTGACCCTCTGAGTAACCCAGCAGCTGTGGGTCTGCTGGAGAAGCAGAGCCTCTCACTCCTTTAAGCAAATATAGAAGCTTTGGTATTTAAGGACAAAAAGCCTTTTGTGTAAGTAGCTCTTGGGTTGTGTGAGTAAAAGCTTCTTGGACACCTCCCCTGCCTGCCTGAAGAACTGCAGATCAGTACCAAGATGAATGGATCCTGCCCAGCACAGACCAGAGCAGGGCAAGAGGTACTAGCACCCAGCTGGCAACCTGTGATGGAGCAAGGTGCAGTCCACCTTGGCTCAAAGATTTCATGTGATGAGGAACCCACCCCTAGGAATGCTGCACTCACCAGAAGCAAAGCTCACACCTCACATCCTGAAAGCAAGGAGCTCAGCTTGGCACTGCCTTGCTGGAGCCCAAGCACAACTCCAGGCTGGGTGGGGAATGGCTGAGAGCAGCCCTGAGGAACAGGCCCTGGGGGTCTGGGGTGATGAAAAGCTCCAGATGAGGCTGCAGTGTGAGTGCAGCCCAGACAGCAACTGTGTGCTGGGCTGCAGCAAGAGCAGTGTGGGCAGCAGGGCAAGGGAGGGGATTCTGCCCCTTTGCTCTGCTCTCCTCAGACCCCAGCTGCAGTCCTGTGTGCAGTTCTGGAGCCCCCAGCACAGGAAGGACATGGAAGTGTTGGAGCCAGTCCAGAGGAGGCCACCAAGATGCTGAGAGGGCTGCAGCAGCTCTGCTGTGAGGACAGGCTGAGAGAGTTGGGGCTCTGCAGCCTGGAGAAGAGAAGGCTTCCAGGAGACCTTGGAGTGGCCTTGCAGGATCTGAAGGGGGCTCCAGGAAGGCTGGGGAGGGACTATTGACAAGGTCTTGGAATGCCAGGACAAGGGGCAATGGGTTTGAAGTGGCAGAGGGGAGATTGAAAGTGGATGTTAGGAGGAAGTTGTTTGCAGTGAGGGTGGTGAGACACTGGCACAGGTTGCCCAGGGAGGTTGTGGAGCACATTTCTTTTGTTCATTCCAGGAAACCCCAGGACATGCTCAAACCTGTACCTGGTTCAAAGGAGAAAGCTGAAAGCTTAGAAATTAGGACTTTAGCAACCCCAACCTCCCCAAGCAGCTCCTGCTGGAGGTGACTGAACCCCCAGACCAAACATCCTGGTCACCAAAAGGACTCCATGGCCCAGGGCTGGTGTTTGCTGCAGCAGGTCCCTGCCTCAGTGGGCATGGCTGTGGGTATCTCAGAGCTGATCAGTACTCTTCATCCAAGAGAGATCCAAGGCAAGAGGAAACAGCCTCAAGTTGTGCCAGGGGAGGTCTAGGTTGGACATGAGGAGCAGTTTCTTCCCGAAAAGGGTTGTCAAATGCTGGAAGAGGCTGCTCAGGGCAGTGGTGGAGTCCCCATCCCCAAGGGGGTTTCAAAGTCATGCAGATGTGGCACTGAGGGCCACAGGTCGGTGGTGCCCTGGCAGTGCTGGGTTAGGGGTTGGACCTGATGATCCTTCCCGACCCAAATGTCTCTGTGTGCCCATGATTCTATCCAGACACCAAGAAACAGCCCAGGATCTCCTGCAGGCTCTCCTGGAGCTGGGCACACAAACCTCACCAAGTTCAAAGCTGCTTCAAGTCCCTGATGGACACAAGTGGCTGGAAATGCCCTGGAGAGGCAGAGCCCCCACAGCCAGGGCTGGCAGCTGTGCCATGCAGAGCCGTGCAGTGCCATGCGAAGCCATGCAGCGCCATGTGGAGCTGTGCAGTGCCACATGGAGCCATGTGCAGTGCCATGCAGAGCCGTGTGCAGTGTCATGCAGAGCTGTGCAATGCCATGCAGAGCCGTGCCGTGCCATGTGGAGCCGTGCAGTGCCATGCAGAGCCATGCAGTGCCATGCGGAGCCGTGCTGTGCCATGTGGAGCTGTGCCATGCCACACGGAGCCATGTGCAGTGCCATGCGGAGCCATGTGCAGTGCCATGTGGAGCTGCACAGTGCCATGCAGAGCTGTGCCGTGCCATGCAGAGCCGTGCCGTGCCATGTGAAGCTGTGCCGTGCCACACGGAGCCGTGTGCAGTGCCATGTGGAGCCGTGCCGTGCCATGTGGAGCCATGTGCAGTGCCATGCGGAGCTGTGCAGTGCCATGTGGAGCCGTGTGCAGTGCCATGTGGAGCTGTGCTGTGCCATGTGGAGCTATGCTGTGCCACGCGGAGCCGTGTGCAGTGCCATGCAGAGCTGTGCAGTGCCATGCGGAGCCATGTGCAGTGCCATGTGGAGCTGCACAGTGCCATGCAGAGCTGTGCCGTGCCATGCAGAGCTGTTCCGTGCCATGCAGAGCCGTGTGCAGTGCCACGTGGAGCCGCGTGCAGTGCCATGTGGAGCTGTGCTGTGCCATGTGCAGCTATGCTGTGCCACACGGAGCCGTGTGCAGTGCCATGCAGAGCTGTGCCATGCCATGCGGAGCCATGTGCAGTGCCATGTGGAGCTGCGCAGTGCCATGCGGAGCTGTGCCGTGCCATGCAGAGCCGTGTGCAGTGCCATGCAGAGCTGTGCAATGCCATGCAGAGCCATGCAGTGCCATGCAGAGCCATGCAGTGCCATGCAGAGGTGTGCAGTGCCATGCAGAGCTGTGCAATGCCATGCAGAGCCGTGCAGTGCCATGCAGAGGTGTGCAGTGCCATGCGGAGCTGTGCCATGCCATGCGGAGCCGCGCAGTGCCGTGCAGAGCCATGCAGTGCCACACGGAGCCGTGCAGTGCCAGGGCAGCAGGCTGGGGCGGCGCTGCCGCGGTGCCTCGCAGTGCCTGCTGTCCCTGGCAGGAAGCAGTTTGTCTGCAGGCAAGGAAGCAGGCAGCTGGTGCAGATGGCAGAGCCGCAGCTCCTGGCTGCCTTTCCCAGCCGCCCATCCCCGAGTGCTGCTGTTTACTTGCAGCCTTCCTCCCCGCTCGGCTGCCAGCAGCCCGCCCGCCGGACACAGGCCACCCCGTCAGGAAGCACCCTGCCTGCCAGCAGATAAAGAGGCACAGGGACACTGCTCCAGCCTTAACCCTGCTCTGCCTAGCGCACAGCAAGGCGCCGGCCGGACAGGGCCAGGGCCAGGGGACAGCCCCGCGGAGCGCAGAGGCTGCAGTCGGAGCTGTCACACCTGAGCCTGCTCCACCGTGACAGTGCTGAACTAGCACTGAGTCGTGTCCCAAGGGATCAGTACTTGAATCGCATCTCGGTATCAGCACAGGCTGGGGGTGAAGGGCTGGAGAACAGCCCTGGGGAGAAGGACTTGTGGGTGCTGGGGGTGAGAAGCTGCACAGGAGCCAGCACCCAGCGTTGCCAGCTCAGCCCCAGCCTGGCCTGGGCTGATCCCAGCAGTGTGGGCAGCAGGGGCAGGGAGGGGATTCTGCCCCTCTGTTGTGCTGTGCTGTGGTCTGCTCTGCTCTGCTCTGCTGAGACCCCCCCTGCAGTGCTGGGGCAGCTCTGGAGCCCTCAGCACAGCACAGGCAGGGACCTGTTGGAGCAGGGCCAGAGGAGGGCACAGCAGTGCTGGCAGGGCTGGAAGGGCTCTGCTGTGAGCCAGGCTGGCAGAGTTGGGGGTGTTCAGCCTGGAGAGGAGAAGGCTCCAGGGAGACCTTCTGGTGGCCTTGCAGGGCTTCAAGGGCTGATCAGAAAGCTGGGGACAGAGTTTTGAGCAGGGCCTGATGTGACAGGCCAGGGGGTGAGGGTTTGAACTGAAAGAGGGAGATGGAAGAAATTTTTGGCACTGAGAATGGTGAGACCCAGGCCCAGGCTGCCCAGAGAGGTGGGAGTTGCCCCATGCCTGGAACCAACCCCGGTGAGGTCATCTGGGGCTCTGAGCAGCCTGCTCTGGTTGCAGATGTCCCTGTTGACTCTTCCAACACAAACCATTCCATGACTCTGTGGTACCCACTGCTTGCAGGCAGGGAGGTTGGATGTGCCAGGCACATGGCTGTGGCTCTGTGTTCAAACCCCATGCAGCTGCTGGAGTGGCTCCTTCAGGGCAATGTGAGGATGGGAGGCACTGAGGCAGTGCTACCCCTGCAGGCACCTCAGCTGCAGAGGGCTTGGCCTGTGGTGCAGCCAGGTCGACCTCAGCAGGGGGTGAAAATAGAAGGGGGTGAGATAGAAGTGTCCCATGGGTCATGGTGGCTCACCAGGGCAGACCACGGGCTGATGGCTCAGCCTCTCCCCTGCTGAATGAAAAGGTACACATTGCCTTCTCAGGCTGGCTGGGCATGGTGGCATGCTGGGCATGGCCGTGGCTCAAGACCTGCCAGGACCTTTCCCCAAAGGCATAACCCTCGGCAGCACCATGAGGCTCAGACTCTAAAGCAGGGCTCAGAAGACCAGGCTTGGCTCTGGTCCAGCTTCTCCTGTCACCCTGGATGTGTTGCGTCCCCCACACTGCTCTCCATGGCCCAGGTGCTGCCCATGGCAGTGTGTCACTGCCACGTGCTGGGGGCACCACCACCCACGGGCTCCCTGACTCCACTTAGCAGGGCAGGTGAAGCAGGAAAGCAAGCAGCAAAGACAGACATGCACTGAAGCATCAGAGGGCAGCTTCTGCTCTGCTTCCCTGCAGAAGACCTTTGTGTTTGCCACATATCTGCAGTCCCCTGGCCCTGGCAGGCAGACAGATGATGAGCACCCACTGAGCACTGAGCACCCACCACTGTACACTGAGTACCCAGCACTGTGCACTGGACACCCACCACTGTGCACTGAGCACCTCCACTGAACACTGAGCACCCACCACTGAGCACTGAGCACCCACCACTGTGCACTGGGCACCCACCACTGTGCACTGAGCACCCCCCTCAGCACCCAGCACTTTCTTCTCCCTCCACCTTTCTGCACATTTGCAGCAGTCCAGGTGTGTGCCCAGCAGGTCTGGTGGGCAGGGTTGGCAGGGGGCTGCCATGGGTGAGTCCCACAAAGCTGTGTGTCTGCTGTGTGTGATGCCATGGCTGACAGCTGACATCTCACCACTCCTTCAGCAAGAGGAGGACAGTGCACAACTGTCACCCTCCTGTTCTGGCTGAGGCAAGAGGCTGCTACAGGAGCCAGGGGAGAAACAACCCCAGAGCTTGAGTGAGGTCAACATGCAAGTGACAGCTGGAAAGGCAGCAGTCCCTTCTCACCACCTCACCCACCTTCATTACCCCAAACGCTACAGTCAGCAGCCTCCCTTAAACCACAACTGTTCTGTCTCCTCTCCCTTGTCTTAGTGAGGGCTGGCACCCAGGAGCAGGCTGGCTGGTCCCGGGGCAGCAGTGACCCAAGGAGAGAGGACCTCTGCTCCTCCTCAGCTTCATTCTCAAAGCAGAAACGCTGAGGTTTCCATTGTGGCAGAAAGGCAAAGCAAATGCCTTCAGCAAAGCTCTGGCAGGAGCACTGAGTGACAGGCAGCCACCAATGCATCCTCCTGGTGACAGCTGCACGTGTCAAGGTGTGCTTCATCTCCCCTGTGTTTTAAGGGAGATAAAAGCTATTTCAAAGTGACCTTCAGCCACATGTGCCACTATTGCTTTGTTGCTGCTGGGCCAGCAGCCTGAGCTGATTTTGCTCTCAGCCAGAGGACCAAGCAGTCCATGAAGCTAACCCATCCAAAATACCACATCTGCCTGGTCTGGCCAATGGGAGCTGAGCCATCACTCCTGAACACAAGCCTCAGCCACCCCTTGCGCCTCCTTGGCTTACAGCAGGCTGCACCCAGCTCTGCAAAGTCACCCAGCTTCACCCCCACCCCAGCGAGCAGCAGGATGCCCGATGGGGCAGAACTTGTGCACAGCAGACTCTGGCTGTGCGGGTGCAGGAGGCTCCTCTTTGGGAGAACACTTGGCAGCAAGCATCTCCGCAGCAGCTCTGACGTGCCTCAGCCTCGCCGCTAGCCAGGGTCTGCTAATCCCCTCCCAGCGCTGCCTGCACACTGCCTGGGTCTGCAGGGAAGTGATCCTGGGTTTGACATCCTTGTTATTGTGTCTGGCTCGCTCTCACGCTCGCTGGCCTGGGGCCAGCAGCAGAAGGACGTAACCTTGAGCCAGGACAAACCCTGCCTTTCCCAGCCATTGAAACGGGAGAGCGGCTGCGGCAGGAAAAACAAGGAGGCAGCTTTTCCCTTTCTTTGGGTGGCAATTCCCCTGCCCTGCCCAGCACACACACATTCCTGACACGGTGCCAGGATGGACGCCGGGCAGCCCGCGGGGAGCCAAGGTCCTGTCCGAAGGGAGGCAGAGTCCTGGAGGCTTCACTGAGACCTGCAGGTCCCTGCGCAGGTGGGTACGAGGCTGTGACTCGCCCGGGCAGTGCTGCACGAACAGGCAGGGCAAAACCATCCCCTGCAGTCCAGACTGAGGCACCCCAGGAGCAGCTCAGCACCAGCTCTGCTTTGGGGTTGATGTTTCGCATTTCTCCCAGTCCTTAGCCAGAGTTACAATGTGCTGAGGCTCCAACCAACCCACGCCTCACCCACAGCCCCTGCTTGCCCTCACACAGTGCTTTGTGCCCCTACAGCCCCCCAGCAGAGCCTGCTTGCCCTCACACAGTGGTTCTTGTCCCTACAGCCCCCCAGCAGAGCCTGCTTGCCCTCACACAGTGCTTTGTGCCCCTACAACCCTCCAGCAGAGCCTGCTTGCCCTCATACAATGCTTTGTGCCCCTACAACCCTCCAGCAGAGCCTGCTTGCCCTCACACAGTGCATTGTGCCCCTACAACCCTCCAGCAGAGCCTGCTTGCCCTCACACAGTGGTTCTCCGTCCCCGTTGCCCTCACAAGTGGGTGACAGTGAGGGGCAATGGGGACATACCAGGGTGCAAAATACTCTGCCCCACCTCACATGGCATCCTGTGCCTCTGGGCTCTCAGCTGGTGCTTCTCCCAACCTTGTATTTATCTCAGAGGAGAAACCCTTTTGGCTGTTCTCCAGGCTCTGCAAGAGCCTCCCACCCTTGGCCAGCTGGAGCACAGACCCCATGGGCAAGGTTTGCAGCACCAGCCAGCAGGAGTGAGGGATGCTGCCCTCATCAGCTCACCTAACAACACCCCAAACCCACATCCAGCCACCAGCACACAGCTTGCAAAAGGCCTCTCTGGAGCACATCTGAAGTGCAAAGATTTTCCTCATTGCCTTCTTGAAATAACCTTGCAGGTGGCCTTGCCTGTGAGCATGCCTGATCCTTAAGGGTACGTCTGGGGTGTGTGAAGGAGCATGTACTGCAAAGAGGCACCTTTCAGCTTCCCCAGTGCTGTTGGCACTGCCAAGTGGTTCAGCTGATGGATCTTGAGCTGAAACCATCTCCCATGGAGATCATCTACCTGGGAATCAAAGCAACTTCACATGAAGGTTAGGGAGCTGAATGTGGGAGGAGTTCTTTGAGAACCAAAGAAGCAATGAGAAGGCAAGAGACAATTTACAAAAGCTGCACCAAGGTCTGCTCTGGCATCAGTGACAGCTCCACAGCACCAAGGCCTGCTTCTGCCAGGTCAGCTCTCAACCATATTGTCTGGAGAGGAGACACAAACCTGCTCCTGGAGCAGATGCTGCATCCACCTACTGTGCTCCAGAAACAGATCTGCAAGCAAATGCCAAAGCTGTCACTTGTCACCTGGAGAGCAGCCTGGCTGAGAGGGACCTGGCAGTACTGGTTGGCAGCCGGCTGGATGTGAACCAGCAGTGTGCCCAGGTGGCACGGAAGGCCAATGGCATCTTGGCCTGCATCAGGAACAGTGTGGCCAGCAGGGCTAGGGATGCAATCCTCCCCCTGTACTGGCACTGGGGAGACCTCACCTGGAGCTCTGTGTGCAGCTCTGGGCCCTCACTGCAAGGAGGATATTGAGGGGCTAGAGCGGGGCCAGAGGAGAGCAACGAGACTGGGGAGGGGGCTAGAGGGGAAGGCTGCTGGGGAGAGGCTGAGGGAGCTGGGGGAGTGCAGCCTGGAGAAGAGGAGACTTAGAGGGGACCTTCTCACTCTCTACAACTACCTAAAAGGAAGTTGTAGTCAGATGGGGGTCAGGCTCTGCTCCCAGGCAACTCATGACAGGATGAGAGGGCATGGCCTGAAGCTGTGCCAAGGGAAGTTTAGGTTGGATGTTAGGAAGCATTTCCTCAGGGAAAGGTGATTAGGCACTGGGATGGACTGCCCAGGGAGGTGCTGGAGTCACCATCCCTGGAGGTCTGTAAGAAAAGATTGGTTGTGGCACTTGGTGGCATGGTTTAAGCTGCTGTGGTGATGTTAGGTCATGGGCTGGACTTGATGATCTCAGAGGTCTTTTCCAGCCTCAGCAATTCTGTGATTCTGTTGCCCTCAGCATTGCCTTCACAGAGATGTTTCTAGCTGGCTTCAGGAGGGCTGTGCCAGGCTCTGCTGCCTGAAGCCATGGCAGCAGCCAACACTGCTCCTGGCTGGCTCAGCAGGGCAGTGCCAAGCCGGGCAGGCAGAGCTCCCTGGGCAGGCTCCATCTGCCAGCCTGTCCCTGGCAATCCAGCTTGGCTCAGCCCCTGGGCACGGCAGCCCTTGAGAACGGAGGGGACCTGAGGTCCCAGGAGCAGCAATCAGGGAAGGAAGCAGCAGGCCGGAGGACACTTGCAGATGAGACAGGAAGGGCTTACACACATCCCACCCATCCCAACACTGCCTCCCCTCCAACAAAGCCATTCCTGCAGCCGGGGGCTGGGAACGAGCTCCCAGCTGCTCTGGGAACGTCAGGGATCACTTTTCCTTTCCCACTGTCAGCACCTGCTTAGAGGTTACTTCCCTACGACCCCGGATCACAGTTTTTTACTGCCCTGAGAATGAGATGGGGAGGATAAACCTGGGTGCAGGCGAGAAACGCGACCCACCCCCCACCCCCGCGGGCACCCTACACCTTCCCTCCCGGGAACTGATCCCTGCNNCTTCGTGCGTCCCGGGGGCTGGAGGGATGCTCCGGGGTGGGGGGTGGGTCGGGTTCCTCGATTGCCCCCGAGGGCTGCCTGCGTTCCCTTTCTCCCATCACACCAAAGACCGAGGCAGGAATAATACGGAGGCATATTTTTAGCAGAAGGAATATTTCCATGCTGGGCTTTTCCCCCCTCCCTTCCTCTTATCGCAGTTCGTCTATTTAGAGCGTGAGAACTCTACCTCCGCCAACGAGCGCTGCCAGGGGCTCCCTGCCCCGGCGAAGGGACCTCGCTGACGTGCCCCTGGTGACAGCCAAAACCACCCGTCAGCCCCCCACAGCTCTGCTCCACGAGTGGGAACTGGCAAAAAGTGGGAGCTGGCTGAAAGGAAGGGGGAAATGCCCTCCAGAGAGCTGCGCAGCAGCAGCGCTCGTTTGAAACCGGAGCAGCTGTAGCCGGGGCGGATCCTGAGCCCTTGCCGCAGCCACCGGCAGGCTCCCACCGCTTTCCTCTCTGGCTGCAGGTGCAAGCCAGGGGATCCCGAGGGATGGAATGGTCTGGGACGTCCCCAGGGGGCAATCTGGCTGCTAAACACATTGTACCTGCCAGCAGAGAGTCTCACCCGGAGAGAGGTTTTACAGCCTGCGCTGCGCAAAGCTCCCGAATCAAAGGCTTAAACGACTCTGCCCCACCACCTATGACCCTGCCCCGCCACATGTGACCCTGTCCCACCACGGGTGACTCTCTCCCACCACCTATGACCCTGCCCCACCACCTATGCAAGTGCCAGGTTAATAAGGGGGTGTGTCAAATAGCATGGCCTCTTGTTTTCACCGTTTTACCACCCTCTTGCACACAGGAGGCTGTGCAGCCTTGTCTGCCTCCTTGCCCGCCTCCTTGCCCACCACCCTGCCCATCCAGCCACTGCAGGGAGCTGCTCTCTGGCAGGGAAGCCACAGCCAGCTGGGCAGCCCTGGATGGCAGCCCTGGAGGCTTATCATTCCTAGAGAGGAGGCTGATTTCACAGCAAGCATCTCTGCCGTTCCCGTGGTCTGTGGTGGATGAGGAGCCCTTGGATCTATGTGTTCTGCTCCAGGAGGGAGTCAGGCAGGAGGACTGCCCCTGGCTGGGGAGGCCCAAACACTCCCCGTGGCCCCTCGAAGGCAGATTTAATGCATTTCAAATACAAATGTGCCCTAGGCCACATTTCCACACCCAGCAGAGGGATTTCAGGCTCTGGGTGACTCTCCTGGCACTGGGATTGATACTGAGCCTTCATCAGAGGTGCAGTTGCTGGAGGAAGCCCCAGGGCTGCTGTCTCAGGTGCCTGTCTGCATTTCACAGAATCACAGAATGCTCTGGGTTGCAAAGGACCTCCAAAGCTCATCCACTCCAACCTCTCTGCCCTCATCAGGGACATCCTCCACTGGAGCAGGCTGCCCACAGCCCTGTCCAGCCTCACCTTGAATATCTCCGGGGATGGGCCTCAAACACCTCCCTGGGCAACCTGGGGCAGTGTTCCACTATCCTCATGCTCCCCTGCACTTTGCCCTGTTGGTTTCCCCCACACCTGTGCACGAGCATCTGCTGGCCCAAGGAGGATGAGTGCTGAGTCCTTAGAGCTCTGCAAGTCACAGCACCATGCCCCTGACCTGCACTGAGGTAAGGCAGCAGCAGCAGCATGAGAAGGGGAACCAAGGTGGCTGGTGCAGTGCTGGCAATGCCTGCACAGTGTGCAGCGATCAGCTGGCACCTCCAGAGCTGCCACAGCAGTACAGGCACAGCTACTGCAGAGCAGAATTACACCACCACATCTGGCTGGAAGAGCTCTCCAAGCTCATCCAGTCCAAGCCTCCACCCAGCACTGCAGAGCCAACACCAAACCATGTCCCTAAGCACAGCTCCACAGGCTGCTGGAACACCCCCAGGGATGGGCACTGCAGCACTGCCCTGGGCAGCCTGGGACAAGGTTTGAGAACCCTTCCAGGGCAGAGATATTTCTTCATGTCCAGCCTGAGCCTCCCCTGGGGCAGCTTGGAACCATTGCTTCTGTCCCTGTCCCCTTCCTCACTCCAACCTCCCTGCAGGGAGCTGCAGAGAGCAATGAGCTCTGCCCTCAGCCTCCTCTGCTCCACCTGCCCACCCCCCACTCTCTCAGCCCCTCCTCACCCCCAGCTGCTCCAGGCCCTTCTCCAGCCTTGCTGCCCCTCTCTGGACAGGTTGCAGCCCCTCAATGTCCTTCCTGGAGTGAGGGGCCCAGAACTGAACACAGTGCTCAAGTGCTGCATGCCACAGGAGGATGGGCTTTACCCACAGCCAGACACTCAGGCTCTCCTTCCCAACCTGTGCAGCATCCTCAGCCCCATCCTGCCCAAAGTGGGCACACAGCAAGCCCTGCCAGCCAGGAGCATGGTGGTGGGCAGGGAAGGCCAGGCTCAGGCTGGCTGTCAATCAAAGATTTATGCACCCCCACCTGTAAACTCCTTCTCCTCTTCTGTCCAGAGTGTGCTTCAATGGTCAGGACAAGAATGGCTTCTCTGGGCATGCTGGGCACGTTGGCATTCCCAGTCTTGGTCTACTCATCCTTAATTGCCAGCAATTAATTGGGATTTTCCCAGACATGAGATAGACAACAGCAATCACAAATGGCTGCAAATGGGCCACCTCCAAGCTCACATCCTGACCTCACATGTCCTTGACGCCTGCTCTGTCTCCAGGGGACATTCTCACTTGCCTGCAGTGGTGGCAGGGTGGGCTGGGCTCTGGCCTGCCCCATGCATCACCACAGCTCAGATCTGGTGTTCTACCCAGCTGCTTTATTGCTGTTAATGGTCTATGGGTGCAGCTGAGAAAGCTTTAGAGGTGTCTCCACCCACGGCAGATGTGCTGGGGCTGCAGAAGGCTCAGAGTCCCTCCCACTAATGACTTGGAAGAGGGGAAGAGGAGGAGCATTTTTGGTTTGGAGAGACAAATCATGTGGAGACATGGAACTCCAGAGAGAATCAAATCAGACAATGGCACTCATTGCAAGAACAATCTTGTGAAAAACTGGGCCAAAGAGCAGGGTATTGAGTGGATCTACCACATCCCCTACTATGCACCAGCTGCAGGAAAGATTGAGCGCTACAACGGTTTGCTGAAAACCACCCTAAAGGCCATGGGGGGTGGAACTTTGGAAAACTGGGACAGGCATCTAGCACAAGCAACCTGGTTGGTCAATAGTAGAGGTTTAGTAAACAGAGCAGGACCTGCACAATCAGATCTGGTCCAAACAGTAGATGGTGATAAAGTTCCTGTTGTACGTGAAAAGAATCTGTTAGGGAAATCTGTTTGGGTATTTTCTCCTTCGGGCGAAGGGAAACCTGTCCGAGGGGTGGTGTCTGCTGAAGGTCCTGGTCATACATACTGGGTAATGCAGGAGAATGGTGAAATCCAGTGTGTGCCACAGAGAAATCTAACCTTAGCTGAGAGAGGTTAAATTCAGAGTGTATAATACAAGCTGTTAGGAGTTTTCTGTTTTAGGTATTTACTACCTGGCGTCCAACAAATCTACGAGAGAATCTACAGTACGTGAGCACGAACCCAATGTCACCTGGGAGTCCCTGTTCTCATCTCATCTGTGAGGAGACAAACTGTTTCCTGTTTTCTGAGCTTTTGAATCACCTACATCTGAGATAGCCAGAATGAAACATGAACTGAACTTGTAATATTCATTCTTGTAAATATTGTTTTAGATTAGACAGTTCTCAGCAAAGCTCTGAGTGAACTAGACAGGGGTGGATTGTGCTGGTTTGAGCTAACTGGAATATTTTAATAGAGAAAATTATATTGTTGGCTGTGAAAAGGAAACACTGGTGATGTTCACTTCACTCACAGGCTTGCTGAGATGTTTAAGAATAAGTACTCAAAACATAGATAACACAGAGTCTCTCGGGCAGACAGTGTCTGGGGCTGTCTAGCAGCTTCTGGCTTCTCCTCTCTGCCAATTAATTTCACTAACCACTTTTCTTCTAACCCCCCCTGACCGATCCTCCAAACTCACCTTGTGTGTAAGGCAAACCTTGGGGTAAGGTATAGGGGTGGGGAGAAGGTGGAAGGGTGATTGGGAGCCCCTCCTGGGGTCTCTGATTTCTGGGAGTTGTGTTTCTGTATTACCTTTAACTCGTATATTTCTGTAACTATTCCTGTCTATAGTGTTTATCTCTGCTTGTACCTTGTGCTGAGCTGTAAACAGAGCTTCAGTCCTGAACTTCCAGCTGGCTGAATCCAGTGTGGGTCATTTTACAAAGTTGGGGGGGAGGGGTGGGGAACTTCCAAACTGTCACAAAGGAGAAGCAGCACCAGCAGTGCATGACCTGCAGTGAGGACCCCCAGACTTCATTCAGTCACCTCGAAGAGTTTACACAGTCTCAGTGCTCAACAGACCACACCAACTCCTCTCCACTTCTCACAGTCATTTGCTCATTCCTCTCAGAGGCACTGGCCAGAGAAGGTGCTCTGGAGCCCTTCCTCTGACCCAGCTCCATTGCACGTCCTGATTTTCACCATGCTGCAGGGTCAGGGCCAGTTCTACTCCCACAGCAGAGCTTCCTTCACCCTGTACTGATGGCCTGAGGCATCTCAGAGACCTTTGCCTGGGAAGGCTCCAGTGGGGAAAACCTCCTCAAAGAGCTGAGTGTCACCTTGAGCCTCCACCCAGTGCCTCTCCAGAGCCACAGAGCTGTGGGATGGGGGAGAGCAGCAGCTCACAGTGTTTGCTTGCACTTCCACCCACCTCAAAGAGAGGAGGAGGAAGCTCCCACCTCTGAGCTGGGACAAGCCTTCCTCAGTCATTTCCTCCACCTTCCCCTCCCAGCTGCAGGCAGAAAGGTTAGCAGAGCCCAGGCACAGGAAATCTCTGCGTGAAGCTGGTCAGGCTCTGAGGGACCTGAAAAGGCAGAGCCTGGAGGCAAGGAGGTGGCATCCTGCTTCAGCTGCCTCCAGCTCCTTCCCTCACAAGAGCTCAAGCTGCAGCCTTGGCTCCTGCTTCAGCTCAGGCATTTCTAGAGAGGACAGACAGGTCTGGGGGCTGCACACAGTGACCAGAGCCAGTGGTGAGCAGAGGGTTTGTCAGGAGGTCCGAGGGTTACTCATGGTGGAAGAGGTCTCCACAAGCTGCCCAGCACAGGGGCTGGTCCCTGGCATAGCCCTTTGGAAGAGGGTCAGCAGGCAGGAGGGAGCCAGCACAGGAGAGTCCTCTGCCAAGACTCCTTTCTCCCATGCATGGGGCCAAGATGGGCTGCAATGACATCAGTCCCAGGCACTGCTCGGAGCTGGCTCAGCTCCACGGGACACAAACCTGCTGGCACAGAGCTGCACTGTGCCAGGCCGAGCCCAGAGCCTGAGCTGCACCATGTGAACCACTGCCAGTGGAAAGGAATCCCACTGAAACCAGAGCCAAGCTGGCAGCCAGGAGAAGCAGCTCTGGTGCCTGTCACCTGCTCCCCAGAGGCACACAAAACACTGCCTGGAGGAGGCTCTGCCCACCAAGGAGAGGCCTCAGCTCCTGGGGACCCCACAGGACACAGCACAGGCAGAGGTGGGCACAGCCTGTGCTGAAAACCTGAAGCTAATGGGGGAAGGCAGGAGGCTGGAAAGCATTTGCACATTTCTCACAGCCTGAGGTTCTGAGTGGCTTGGTAAGGACCAGCAGGCCGAAACTCAACCCCCAGGCTGACCCTGGCAGGGGCATCTGTACAACTTGGGCTGCAGCAAGTGGCTGCAGCTGGGGCAGCTGGCAGCAGTGTGGGTACAGCACTGGTGGCTGGCAAGGCAGCTAGGGCCAGGCAGGAACCGAGGCACCCCAACTACTCCTGGCTGAATACCTCAGTCCAGAGAAACACTTCAGATGGGGGTGGGAAGCGAGAAGTAGCAGCAGGGGCCCTGGCAGGGGAAGCAGGGGAAGCAGAGAGTGTTGGGGGCAGCATTTGAGCCGAACCCCTGGTGGGGGGAGGGTGAGATGAGGTTTCCAGACAGGCATCTCCTCCTCTCTCTGACCTGAGCAGTGGCTGCAGGAACAAACCAGCTCACCCTGGGAGATGCACATCCAGGCACAGCTCATCAGCTGCTTCCAAAATTGCTTTCTGCAGGGTCCCCACACGCTGGGAGGCTCCACCTGCACTGCCCTGCTCTTATCTCCTTGCTGTGCTGTTATCACTCCAGGTACGTTTTAGCTCCTGGGGAAGCCCCTTCCTGGGCATGTGCTCCACAGGCCAGGTGGCACAGTAAGCTCACCAGTAGGGACCATGCCTCCACGTTGCTGTGGTCACTACTGAGAGGCAGGAAAGCAGGAGACCCAACCCCCCACACACACACCAGAATCACTCCTTGAGGGTTAGCCCCAAGGCTGGGGAGAAGCCTTCACCCACTTGGAAGTTTTGCACTGTTGCTCAAGGTGCCCAAGCCTCTCATGCAGGCAGGGCTGGTGTTTGGATTCCTGGTGAGCAGAGTAGCACAGCTCATCCTGCCCCTGCTGCTGGGGAGCTCTGCCTCTCCTGCAGCACTCACACCGAGAAGGGGACAGGAGCTGGCTGGGAGCTGCGCTGAGCGAGCAGGATGAGGCCAGAGCTACTGTTCGGCTGCCTCCAGGCTCAGGCACACAGCTGTGGATCCACAGCTGCTACAGAAAGCAGCTGCCCGAGCTGGGCTGGACAGGAGCTGAGCAGGAAGGCTTCCAGGGTGAGAGGGCCAAGAGAGAGGCAGGGTCTGCTGTGAGACAGAGGAGCTGACTCTGGTGGAGGTCCTCCTGCCACAGCCATGGCTGCAGGGCTTGGGGTACTCTGTGGCAGAGAACAGGCAGGTAGGAAGGAGGGGTCAAGTCCTCTGTGAAAGCACTTCAGGAAGGCTCAAGACAGAGAAATGACAGCATGAAGAGATGAGAAACAGTCCCTGGGAAGTCCTTGGTGGAACTTTTTGCCACCCAGCTCACAGGCAGCCTCTGGGCAGTCCATGCTCACAGAGGGGAGGGAAAAGCTTAACTCAGCCTCAGACAGAGCTCAGCAGCACCTCTGGGGCTGGGTTCATCTGCAGGCTGCACAACTGCCCCCAGAGGAGCTCTCCTTTGCCCTGCTCCCAGAGGAGCTCTCCTATGCTCTGATCCCAGAGGAGCTCTCCTTTGCTCTGCTCCCAGAGGAGCTCTCCTATGCTCTGCTCCCAGAGGAGCTCTCCTTTGCCCTGCTCCCAGAGGAGCTCTCCTTTGCTCTGCCCCCAGAGGAGCTCTCCTTTGCTCTGATCCCAGAGGAGCTCTCCTATGCTCTGCTCCCAGAGGAGCTCTCCTATGCTCTGCCTCCAGAGGAGCTCTCCTATGCTCTGCTCCCAGAGGAGCTCTCCTATGCTCTGCTCCCAGAGGAGCTCTCCTATGCTCTGCTCCCAGAGGAGCTTTCCTTTGCTCTGCACTCAGATGACCTTTCCTTGCCTGCTCTCTGTTGCTTCTCCTGTCCTACCACAGCAGCAGTTTGATGGAGGAACTCAAGGGTCACACTCAGTAGCTCCACTGCTGCTTGTCCCTGCTGCAGCACTAGACCCTTGCTGGCAGGTACTCCCCTGCAGCCTTCAGCACAGGACACTTCACAGGAAGGGCAGCAACGGACTTCTGAGAGGATGAGAATCTCATTACCACCACAGCTGGCCTGGCTCTAGCACCACAGCTGCTAACATCCCTGCGCAGCAGAGGCCACAGGCTCAGTCAGAGCAGAGCTCCCCCAAGTTCATGAGGGTACATAAAACACTGCTGGTGGACACATTGGTGACACAATGCCCTACATTTACTGCTGCTGCATGCCCACTGCAAAGCAGGGGTGACCCCAGGGCTGAGCTGGCACCCATGTGCTGCTACTTGGATGGCTTCCACCACAGCTAACAGCTGGGCCCTGAGGAGCAGCCAAGGGCAGCTCAGATGTTGTCTCTCTGCTCCAGCAACCCACCCACGGCCGCGGCTGTGTGCCCAGGGCCCCAGCACTGGGGAGCAGGGGGTCCCAACCAGGCTGCCCAGCTGTGGCTGTGCTTTGTGGTAGCTCATGAGAGGTGGGAGCTCTGAGCTGGCATGGCCAGATGTGGCCTTTTGACAGCTCTGAGCTGGCATGGCCAGATGTGGGCTCCTGAAAGCTCTGAGCTGGCATGGCCAGATGTGAGCTCCTGAGAGCTCTGAATGTGCATTGCCAGATGTGGCCTTTTGAGAGCTCTGAGCTGGAATGGCCAGATGTGGGCTCCTGAGAGCTCTAAGCTGGCATGGCCAGATGTGGGCTCCTGAGCTCTGAACTGCTGCACCCAGCACTGCCTCCTTTATACAAGAGGGACATTCAAGAGTCAAAGAGGTGAGCACATTCAGAAGGCAAGGCCCAGCCCACACATCTGGCAGCAGGGAGAAGGTGGCAGCAGGAGCCTGTCCTGGGCAACAGGGAGAAGGTGGCAGCAGGAGCCTGTCCTGGGCAGCAGGAAGAAGGTGGCAGCAGGAAGAAGGTGGCAGCAGGAAGAAGGTGGCAGCAGGGAGAAGGTGGCAGCAGGGAGAAGGTGGCAGCAGGAAGAAGGTGGCAGCAGGAAGAAGGGGGCAGCAGGGAGAAGTTGGCAGCAGGGAGAAGGTGGCAGCAGGGAGAAGGTGGCAGCAGGAGCCTGTCCTGGGCAGCAGGGAGAAGGTGGCAGCAGGGAGAAGGTGGCAGCAGGGAGAAGGTGGCAGCAGGAGCCTGTCCTGGGCAGCAGGTCCGCGGCGCAGCAGGGCAGGGTGCATGCGTGGCCCCTGCGTCGCTGGGGAAGAAGGAACAACAGGAAGAGAAGAGAAGTGACTCAGACAGAAGATAAACAGAGCAGCTGGAAAGCGAAGCCAGGAGCTGCTAATTAACCTCAAATTGCTTCAGAAAGGGCTCCAAGTGGAGCGTTCCCTTCCGTGAGGCTGGCTCAAGACGACTGCTGCGTGGCTCTGCTCTGCAGCCCTGGCTCCTGCCATGGCTCTGAGCCCTGAGCTGTCCTGGGTGTGAACCCAAAGAGGAGCTGCCTCTTGCTCTTCACTCGGCCTCAACCTTGTCTGGGTTCCACAGGAATGAGCTGAAGCCCTTTGTGCCAGGACACCAGGACCCTGGCTGGGTCACAGAAGAGGCTGGAAGAGGGTGGCACACAGCTCTTGGGGGAGAGAAGGAGACATCCTTGGCTAGGGGTGTCTGTGGGGTCAGGCTGTGGGCTGGGGATGTCTGTAGGATCAGGGTCTCGGCTGGGACTGTCTCTGGAGTCATGCTGCTGGGAATGCTGCTCGTGGGCACAGCCCAGCAGTGGCACAGACCTGTGCTCCCATGGGCACCATGCTGGGAGCCTGCAGGAGCTGTGTGCTGGTGGAAGGGGCTCCAGCCATCTGAGCAGGCACCAGCAATGCACCTGAGCAAGCCTGCACTGCAGCATGGCCAAACCCAGCAGCAGTTCAGGCAACAAATCAAGCCCTTGCCCCTGTGAGCACATTTCAGACAGCACAGGATAAGGAGATGCGGAGCAGGGGCCTGGAGCACAGCTCCCATGAGAAAAGGAAAGCAATCAGACCCAAAAATCAAACCCAAGGGCCAGTCAGGAACAATCTAGGCTCCTCAGAGCAGGAAATGACACTCAGCTGAGCATCCATGTGCATGTCAGGACAGATTAGGAGCCTGCCAAGCTCACAGAGAGGGCTGCAGTGGAGCTCTGGCCACCAGCAGCAGGCTGAGGAGCACTGCAGCCCCAGGCCAGCACCCTGCAGGACCACACTGCTCCCCTCTCCACTCAGGGGAAGCTGTGCCAGGCTGAGACATCAAATCTGGATGCACACCAGGGCAGGTTTTCAAGCAGAGCATCTGGTGAAGGGTGGGGATGTGACAGCCCTGCTCTGCCCAAGAGCTGCCAGGCTGCTCCTGCCAGATCCAGTTGTGTTTGAGGGGCAAGGGAAATCTCTGCACTGGCCAAGAAGGGTTTTTGGGACCAGCTTTACTGGAAATAGGCCTGGCTTTAACAGCTCCCTAGGCTGCTGCAGCCCTGCAAGCACACTAAGATGCTTTGTTGTCTCTGTATTTGTGGACTAGGAAGGGCTGCAAACAAAATCTTCAGCCACAGATGGGTTCCCCAGCCCCCACCTTTCACTGGGCTCTGGGGTACATACCCTGTGCTGCCAGCTCCAGTGGCCAACCAGGTGGCTGGAGAGGGACAGTGGCACAGAGCTCAGCTCAGAACACAGACAGCCCCAGGATCCAGAGCCCAGCCCAGGCAAGTGCCTTCTGCCATGACTGCCCCAGAGTGTTACAAGGGAGATGCTGGCAGTGCCACCTGCCCAGTGCCCATCATGTCACCCCTGCTGCAGGGAGCTCAGCCACCCAGAGCCACCCTCTTACACCCCACTGGGACTTACTCTGAGTCTGAGCCTTGGGAAGTCTACACTGGGATGGCCATGGGGGCTACCCAGAGAGGAGCTGGAGGAGTCTGCACCTCAGGATGGCCATGGAGGGTACCCAGAGAGGAGCTGGAGGAGTCTGCACCTCAGGATGGCCATGGGGGGTACCCAGAGAAGAGCTGGAGGAGTCTGCACCTCAGGATGGCCATGGGGGCTACCCAGAGAGGAGCTGGAGGAGTCTGCACCTCAGGATGGCCATGGGGGCTACCCAGAGAAGAGCTGGAGGAGTCTGCACCTCAGGATGGCCATGGGGGCTACCCAGAGAGGAGCTGGAGGAGTCTGCACCTCAGGATGGCCATGGGGGCTACCCAGAGAGGAGCTGGAGGAGCCTGCACCTCAGGATGGCCATGGGGGGTACCCAGAGAGCTGTGCACACCCCTATCCTGCTGGCACTTGTGCAGCTCAGCCAGTTGAGTCTGTAGCCTCTTTTCTTCACACCATAAGCAGCAGCAGGAAGGGCAGAGAGCAGTGCAGGCCTGGCACAGGGCAGCAAACCCTGAGGCATGCAGAAAATGCTGCTCCATCAAAAGGTTTTGCTTTTAGAATCACAGAATGCTCTGGCTTGGAAGGGACCTGTAGAGGTCATCTTCTCCAAACCCCTGCAGTAAGCTGGGATCAGGTTGCTCAGAGCTCCATCAAGCCTGACCTTGAATATTTCCAGGGATGAGGCTTCCCCCACCTCCCTGGGCCACCTGTTGCAGTGTTCCACCATCCCTATACTAAAGAACCTCCTAATGTCCTAAAGGTCTAATGTTCTAAGCCTACCCTTATCTAGTTCCAAGCCATTGGCCTCCTCCTGACACTCCCAGCCCTTGCCCAAAGTCCCTCCCCAGCTCTCCTGCAGCCCCTTCAGGCACTGGAAGCTGCTCTGAGCTCTCCCTGCAGCCTTCTCTTCTCCAGGCTGCACAGCCCCAACTCTCCCAGCCTGTCCCCACAGGGGAGTTTCTCCAGCCCTCTGAGCATCTCTGTAGCCCCCTCTGGACCCTCTCCATCAGCTCAGACTTTCATCTGTTCAGACTTTGAGCACAAATCTTCAGTCCTTGCTCAGACAGCAAAAGCTTTTCCCTACAAAAAGCTTTGGTCACACAATTCTGCAGCCCAAGACTTCCACTGCTCTGCACTGGGTTTTCTTTCCCACACCTCAGCATTCATGCTGAGGCTCAGTACAGCCTGCACAAACACTACAGCTTGCTCAACCCTGGATTTCCTTTGCAGCAGAAAGGAGTCTTAGGAAGTTCAACCCAGCTGCTTTCCACCGCTGTGGTCTTGCTTCATGGTGTGTCGCAGATGCTGCCCTTCCATTTTTCCATGTGGATTCCCTGGAAACTCCCAAATTTTTGTCTATAAACACATTTTGAGAGCAAGTAAGTCCACATTATGGTAACAGCCTGATGCTTTCAGCTTCTGGGCTTAAATCCTGCTGGCTGAGCTCTCCTCTGCTCGCGCTCAAGCGGCGCAGCTGAAGTCTAGCAGCAGGAAAACCCTCCCTGTGGAATGAGAGTTGGGCACTGAGCCTCAGCACAGCCTTCAGCTCTGGAGGCCCTGCCAAGTCGTTTGCTTCACTGCAGGCTAAAACTCCCCTGAACACTGAAATGAGTAAGAGCTGCTCTCAGTGCAGAGCCAGGCACCCAGACCTGCTCAAGGCGAAGGTCACTCTCACCTGCACATCCCTGAGGACTGGATGGGTCACAGAACCTTACCTAAAATCTGGTGGCAAGAGACCAGGGACCTGCAATAGGTCACTCACACCCCCGTGTGCCTCAGGATTGGTGGAGGCAGCCCTGGAGCCACCTGAATCTCTTCCAGGAGCTGCCTAAATGTTAGGAGACCAAAGTCTGGGGGCAGAGATGTCGCCAGAAGCCTCCCAGAGCTGCCCCTCAATGTCAAAGGAAGCCTCTGTGCTCACTCTGAAAGAACCTGAGATGAGCCCCAAGACAGAAACATTTCACCTGAGCTCCCACAGCCCTTTCCTACACTCAGATCAAACTAATATCAGTCCTAAATTAAACACCAGGGCCCCCCAGAGGGCCTTTCCAACCTCAGTTGTTGAAGGACTCCAAACAATTTTCCTTTTGTTAAACCCTTTTGGGGACAAATACACCAAAATCATCATTGGTGGCACAGGCAAATGTTCTGCACTCCTCAGTGGGCTGGGACAGGTGAGACATTGTGCTGGGCTGGCTTTGGGCCCTGGTGCCCACCTGTGTGCCAGGAGCTGTGGTGGGACCAGCATCTGCTTCTGCACAAGCCCTGCTGTGACTTTGGGAGTGCAAACCAAAGCTCCTACCTGGCAATTGGGACAGAGGCAACTCCAGAGAGGGAGAGGTAAGACACAGGAGCAGATGTCCCTCCTGTGACACAGGGCTTGGGCACCTGCAGTGACCACTGAGCTCATTTTGGCTCTGAAGGGGCCATGGCTGAGCACCTGACTGCTCTCCTCTGCACACTCAGCACAGAAGCTGTCACAAGCCCACCAGATTTAAATGCTCTCCAAATACTTTAAAGCATTCTATGATAGTGCAAGCACAGCCCATGAAACATCCATCTGTGCCAACCTGCTCCCTCTAATCCCTGCTACAGGCACCAGTGTGTCCAGTTTGCCTCCCCCACTGAGGAGGTGACACTCAGAAACCCTTCCCAAGAACTGAGCTGCAGGCACATGGATTGAAGGAGTTGCTGAGGCAGGTTTGTTAAAGTCTCTCTGGTCCTTTCTCCTGGGGTACATCACAACACTGCTGAAACTGGCTTGAGAACAGCCCTGAAGAAAAGGTTTTGGGGATGCTGGTGGATGAGAAGCTGAATATGAGCTGCCAGTAGGTACCCGCAGCCCAGAGAGCAACCAGAGCCTGGGCTGCAGCAAGAGCAGTGTGGGCAGAGGGCAAGGGAGGGGATTCTGCCCCTCTGCACCCTCTGTTGAGACCCCACCTGGAGCACTGTGCCCAGCTCTGGAGCCCCTGGGACAAGGAAAGGTCTGGAGGGGCCCAGGAAAGTCTGGCGAAGGTGTCCAGAGCAGGGCCAGGAGGCTGAGCAGAGGGCTGGAGCTGCTCTGCTGTGGGGACAGGCTGAGAGAGTTGGGGCTGTGCAGTCTGGAGAGGAGAAGGCTCTGAGGAGACCTTCTTGTGGCCTTGCAGTGTCTGAAGGGGGCTACAGGAAAGCTGGGGAGGGACTTTTTAGGGTGTTGGGTAGTGATAGGAGTGGGGGGAATGGATCCAAATTAGAGGAGGGGAGGTTGAGATTAGACCTTAGGAAGAAGCTCTTCAGCATGGTGGTGAGAGCCTGGCACAGGTTGCCCAGGGAGGTGGTGGAAGCCTCATCCCTGGAGGTGTTTAAGGCCAGGCTGGATGTGGCTCTGGGCAACCTGCTCTAGTGTCAGGTGTCCCTGCCCATGGCAGGGGGGTTGGAGCTGGATGGTCCTTGAGGTCCCTTCCAACCCTGACAATTCTATGATTCTAGTCTCAGAGCTCTTGAAGCTGACTCTTGCCATGCCTCTCTCTCAACCCAGCAGTAATGCTGCTCAGGGACACCCACTGAAGTTCCAGGTCAATTCATTTCAGAACCAATTCTATGTTACAGAGGAATTTCTACAACCATCCCCTTGCACAGGAATGATCTGTGATTGATCTGTGATCTGTGACTGATCTCCACTGCTGGTGCCCCTGAAAAGGCTTCGAAGGACTTTCAGAGAGGAAAGAGAAATTCCATCAAAACAAATTTATTCTTTTTCCCCCCACACCTTATTTTATCTATGGAAGACCTAATGTGGCCACAGGGTCTTCAGTTCTGTGATTCTGTGAACCATTGCCCAGCATGTGAGAGTCTTGCAATTAAAAAGAAGAAAGAAAAAGAAAAAGAAAAAGGAAAAGGAAAAAAAGAAAAAGAAAAAGAAAAAGAAAAAGAAAAAGAAAAAGAAAAAGAAAAAGAAAAAGAAAAGGAAAATGAAAAGGAAAAGAAAATTGAAAAGGAAAAGAAAAACGAAAAGGAAAAGGAAAAGGAAGAGAAAAAGAAAGAAGAAAAAGAAAAAAGAAAAAGAAAAAAAGAAAAATTTTAAAAAAAAAAAGATAAAAAGAAAAAAGAAAAAGAAAAATAAAAAAGCAGTGAGAAACCAAGCAAGCATCCCAGGATCTGTCACAGAGCAGTAACTGATTGCGCAAGCAGGGATGAGAAGCTCGGGTAAACGATTTGGGTATTTGACAACTGAGGAAGAGAAAAGTTTGGATGGGAACAGTCTCACTGGCTGGGAACATTCTCACGCCTGAGCAGGGATGGGAATAAGGCTGAGCACAGCTCACAACTGCCACCACTGCTTTCTGCACAAACTTCACTTTCTTTTCCTTGGAAAAACAAGGCAGAAAGGAGAGCAAGCAAACAAAGCAAAGGACAAGCCTTGCCTGAGAGAAACTGCAGCGTCATGATAGAGGGAGATAAGAGACGGTGGAGAAAAGCTTGTGCTGGGGCTGCGGAGGGCTCAGCCGTGCTGGACGGCAAAGGGAAACAGACGACTCCCTCTCGGCTGCGAGAAAAATGTTTCTCCTCGCTTGGAGAAAGGAAAACACAGAGCGGCTCAACTGCAGCCCCGAAATTGTGCAATTCGCTTTGCATATTTGGCAGCGAAAGTAGCAGGAGCAGTTTCTAATGCAGGGTTTTCACGCAAATGACAGGTTCTTGGTTCTCCGAGGCGCGTTTCATTTCGGTGCGCTCCGGTAATTAGCATTCTAATAGGAGGGCAGAGTTAAAGGAACGGCACTCGGAGGCGAAGGAGCGTTTGCGGTGCCACAGCAGTGCCAGGACTGTGACTGAAGCAGATCAGAGAACTGGCACTGCCCCGGCTGCTGTGGGGGTCGTGTGTGCAACCGAAGCGTTCTCTGTGCGGCCACTCTCTCCGTGTCCCTGCACCGGGCAGGGTCCCACGGCGGGAGGGGACAGGATCTGAAGCGGAGCAGGCAGCGATGCCCCCCGAGAGCGCCGAGTGGGCAGGGGCTGAGTGTCAGGGCTGAGCTCTGGGTTTCTTTAACCATTTAACCGCAAAGCTGCAAGCTGCTGTGCATTTTACCCTTCTTAAATGTTGATCCTGACTGCGTTAGGGTGGAAATTCTGTATAAACCAGCCCGCAAGGCTTCTTTTGCTGCCCAAAGAGTTGGTTCTGCGTTCCGCGGTACAGAGCAGCTGGTGTGAGACACATCCAGAGACTGAAAAGGGCACTGCCTGCCTGCAAAAATCACTTCACGGTTGGTGAGAATCTCCCACAGAAAGTCCTTTTTCAGAGAGGAGCTGCACCGGGCTGCTGCCCAGCAGCTCTCGGGGTAGCAAAGAGGAAACAGCTCTGCCGCCTCTGGAAAGGAAGGGGGAGAACAAAACCCACGGGGGGAAGTGAAACTGTGACCATTTTTAAGTGCTGGGGGACAGAGTCCTGTGACCGGGCACAGCCCCGCGTCACATGCGAGGTGTGGGAAAGTGCTGCCGCGTGGGTTAACGCTGCAGGTCTGCCGGCAGAAAGTGCCTGAGAACCAAGCGATGACTTCACGGCGGCGGCAGCTGCCGTGCGCGGCGCTGCCAGGAGGCTCAGCGGCTCCCAGCGCTGCTGCTGCGCTGCGCCGCGCACCCTCCGCGCACCCTCCGCGCACCTGCCCGCGCCGCTGCCCTGCTCCTGCGGAGCCGCAGCCTGGGGCACGGCGAGCGCGGCTGGAGCTGGGCCGTGGCTTTCAGCTTGCAGTTAAAACCTCGGAGGCAGCCGAGTGAGGCATTTTCCAGTGCTCTCGTCCAGCGTCTCCAGTCCCGGCGCTGGCTTCACGAACCGACCCAAACCGCACACAAACCGGCTCCAAGAGCAGCGCTCCGCAGGGCTGCCCTGCGCCCTGCTCGCCAGCCTTAACTCTGTTTACAGTTCTCTTTCCTGCCCTTTATCGTCCCAAATTAGGAGGAAGTTCTTCACAGAGGCATTGGAATGGGCTACCCAGGGAGGTGGTGGAGTCACCATCCCTGGAGGTGTTCAAGGCAAGACTGGATGGGGCACTTAGTGCCATGATCTGGTTGATTGGCTACGACTGGGTGCTAGGTTGGGCTGGATGAGCTTGGAGCCCTCTTCCAACCTGGTTGATTCTGATTCTCTGAAATTGCCCAGTCCTCAACACTAGATGTAAAGAGGCAGACATTTGGCTGCTGGCTCTGAGGACAAGATGTGTTGTATGAATTCTGGTGAGAATAATAAGTACAAAGCAGAGTGTCTGAGCTGCTGGTGTGGAGTGCTGGTCTGAGAGCACCCAGAATGCCTCCAAAGGTGTTGCATGTCTCAAGGTCAGGGCTCAGCATGCTCTGTGTCTGTCTAAGGCTCACAGCATCTCTGTCTAGGGAAGAGACATCTCCTGCACAGCTGAAGCTCACTGATGCCCACCTGGATGGAGCCCCCCAGAGCCTCATGCACAGTCTGGGGGGATGCAGGGCCACATAGTACTCAGCAGCTGTGCCACTCACAGCCTCCTCACACAGCTCTCACTCCTGCCAGCACCTGGCTTTGTCTCAGCTCTGCCACAGGTATGAGAGAACCAAGAGCTTCTACCAAACGAGTGCTGCACTGGGGTCAGGCCAGGCAGTTGCTGCAATGAACTGTCAGTCATCTCCAAAGAAAAGAGGGGAAATCTCCAGAAAACAGCCTAAGCCTCCCAGAAAACAACTCAAGCCTCCCAGCTCCCAGCACAAGGCAGCCAGGCTGCTCAGCCCCACACCAAAGCAGGCAGCAGCTGCCAGGCCCCCCTGGGAAGCCCTGGCTGTGTGCTGTGCTGCAGTGGAAGGGCAGTGAGGCCTCTCTGCCTGTTGAGCTGCAACCATAGGGTGCACCCCAGATCACAAAACCATCAAGGTTAGGAAAGACCTCCACGAGCATCACGTCCAACCTTTAACCTAGCACTGCCAGACCACCACTAACACACATCCCCCAGCACCACAGCTGCACAGTTTCTGAACACTTCCAGGGATGGTGATTCCACCACTTCCTTGGGCAGCCTGTTCCAATACCTGTCTGGGCAGCAGCTGCTTGTCAATGGCTCTGCTAGTGGCCAGTGCCCAGCTCTGCTTCAGTGCCATACAGGTTCATCAGCCCTCTGGGGGTTTTACCCTGCCCTGCAGTTTATGGCAGTGAGAGCTGCACAGGGATCAAAGACAATTCCCAAAACATCTGTGTACCACCCTGCTCCCATCTGCCCTGGCCATGAGTGCAGGGGAGATGTTCTCCATACAACAACCAATGCCACACTGCAAAGTGGGCACTGAGTCTGGGAGGTGACAACGCTTACACCTGGCCACAGTGGCACAGTGGCACTGGCACCTGCACTCACAGTGGGCTGGGAATAGATATGGCCTTAAAAGATAGCAAGAACAGCCATAAATACAAGAGAAATACAAAAGCAGCCACATTCAGCAGCTCCAGATCCATGCCACAGAGTTCAGCTGCTCCCCTGTTACAGTGAGGGTCACAGCCACTGTCCCCAGGCTGCTCCTGCATGAGCAAAGCAACAAGGCAAAAAGGAAAGAGTGAAGAAACCATTGGCCCTGTCCTGAGGGTACTCTGCTCTCTGGAGGCTCAGGTCCTTGGCAGTCCTCAACCCCTTTTTTTTTTTGGCAGCTCAGGGTGTTCTTCCACCCAGCCCAGCACACCCTGCTCCCACGTTTCTGCTGACACAGCTGTTTGGTGACTGATGCACTACACCAATTCAGGGAGCTTGGTTGTGCTGCATGTGGCCCTGCAAAGAGACAAATCAGTTGTGCTCCATGTCTTTGTTTGGGGTAATTTTTTTTTGCCTGTTTTTAGCAGCTAAATATTGTTTACCATTTTTTTCACAGGATTCNAGTACTCAGGATGAAGTCTCAGGGATCTCCCTGTCCCTCTCAAATTGGGGAGCCCAAAACATTTTCCCACTGCTGCAGCTCCTGGTGGCAGCAGGCACCTGCTCCTTCAGCCCCATTCTCCCAAGGGGGTTGCTAAAAGTGACAATGCAAAATAAAACTCCTCTGGAGCTCCAAAAAAGGCAACAGCATCTCCTGCTCAGAGAGCAGATTGCCAACTGCAAAGGGAGCTCCTGCCAGAGAGCAACAGACACCACTGATGCCAAATGCAACCACCCAGGAGCTGCAGCACCTGAATGGTCAGCACATGGCACAGTTCAGCCTGCCCATCCTTGGGGCTGGGGCCAGTGTGGCTCCACAGGTGTCTCTGAACTGCTTGTGAAAGCAGCAAGATGCTTCCTGTGAGGGGGCAGCTGCCAGCCAGCCAGCTCAAGGCCAGTGCTCAGGTTCTGGCAGCCCACAGAATTCAGTGTCCCTTTGCTTCCCCCTCTCTAGAAGGCAAGAGCATGAGGAGAGCTGCAGCAGAAACAGCCCAAGAAGAGGTCAGAGCCTCATGGGCAGAGGCTGGCAAGCACAGGCACTGTGAGCAACCTCTCCACAGTGCTTTTGTCCTTTTAGGCTTTACCCTGCTACTGAGTCTTTCAGTGGCAAGGGCCTGGGTGACAGAGAGAGGAACAAGTGTCCTGCCCAGTGTCCTGCCCAGACTGAACACCTCCACCCCATAAGGCTGGAGGCTCCTGAAGCTCTGAGGCTAGAGGCTCCTGAAGCTCTGAGGCTGGAGGTTCCTGAGGCTCTGAGGCTGGAGGCTCCTGAAGCTCTGAGGCTGGATTCTGTATGTTTCCTGTTGTGGTTGGCATGTCAAGAGATGGCTCCACAAGTCATGAGTTCCCTTACTCTGTCATCTCCAGCTCTGCATCCTGTTTTCCCTAGATACAGGAGCTCTACATACATGAAGCTTCAGAATGAGGAAGGGTGAGGAGCAGTGGGGAACTGTTTCCAGTGATCTCATCACTAAGGATGAAAAGGGGAACAGCTCAGCTCTGTGGTCTAGCACAGAGAACTGCTCACACTCCTCAGGAACAGGCTTCAGCACTCAGTGCAGTGGCACACACAGCTCACAGGTGCCAGTGCCAGGCCTTGCTGCTGAGCTCAGGTCCTGCACTCAGAAATTCTTTGCTGCTCTGGGTGTCTGTTGCTGCCTGCAGTCGGATTCCTGCTGCCTGTTTGCACTTGCTGCTGTAACTCCATGCAGGCATCAGGCACACCTTGCTTGTGCCTCCTGCTCCAGACACTTGCATACTTGGCACAGCTCTGCAGACCAGAGAGCTTTTATGAATGAATGAAACCACTCCACAGAAGGAAAGGTTTGGGGGTAAAAGAACAGAGCCAGCTCTGCTTTAGACCCCTGGCAGAGGACTGACATCTTCCAGCTCTGCCTCAGCACAGGCTGCTGAGCCTTTCCCCCAAGGATGCTGAATCTGTCACTCCAGGGCTGCCAGAACACAGTCCCTGCAGCACAGGAGGTAGCTGGGGAACTCTCTGCAGGCATTGGCTCTCCTTGTTTAGTCTGGAGAGGAGAAATCTCTCAGGAGATCTTATTGTGGCTTGAGAGCAGCCCTGAAGAAAAGGCCTTAGGGATGCTGGTGGATGAGAAGCTGAATATGAGCTGCCAGTGGGCACCTGCAGCCCAGAGAGCAACCAGAGCCTGGGCTGCAGCAAGAGCAGTGTGTGAAAGTCTCCTTCTCAGGCCTGTCTGGATGTGTTCCTCTGTGACCTGAGCCAGATTGGCTGGTCCTGCTCTGGCAGGGGGGTTGGACTGAATGATTAAGTATCAAATCTCTAATTAGTATCAAATCTCTAATTACTCT
>WBNM01006685.1:61268-77459 GCA_013399055.1 Ramphastos sulfuratus | reverse complement strand
TTTGAATCATTTATATACATTAAAAACATATAGAAATGATTTGAATCATTAATTTTTATATATATATATATATATAAAATAATCAAGCAACAGTATTCATAGATGATACATGGATGTCTAATAGTGGTGGCTCCACTTTATTTATTTATTTATTTTTTTTGGGGGGATGAGAATTTTTAAGTCCAAACTTGTAACTGTTATGCAGTGCGAGTGAGACAGATGGAAAAGTCCACTTGGATTCTATATTTAATACACATTTAAAGTCTCAAGACAGTAACAGTGGCATTGTTGGGAGCATTTGTGTAGGTTTTTTGTTTGTTTTTCTTTAAATACACAATCCTCTTATTTCAAAGAAAGATACAATGGACTAACAGGATGGATTCATAGGCTGGACTTGATCTCAGAGGTCTTTTCCAGCCTCAGTGATTCTTTAAGAGATTCTAAGCATTCAATATGAAAATAAAGTGGATCTCGTACAACTCACCTGATTTAAAAATGGGCACAGGTAGCTAAGATGATCTTTATACTTTAAAATGGAATTGTAGGATCAATCAAAAAAAACTAAGTTAGAATTGCCACATTGTCCTTTTTTAAAACCATTTTCAAGGAAGTGGTAACTTCCAGTTGCTAATTAGCAGGAAAAAAAAAAAGATATAGGGTCAGGAGGAAAAGAAAAAAAAACAAACCAAAAACATCAGAAGTCATAAAGATGAAAAATGCACTTTGTGAAAGGCTCCTTCAAATTCTGTAAAGATGAAATGGGGGGGATAAGAAAATCTTAAATTACAGTTTAGAGTTGTTGAGCTGCTTGCTTCCTTTCTTTAAAGACAGTTAAACTGGGGATATGCTGAGTGCTATTTCCCAGAGACTGTGCTGTAATGGTGGGACAGAATTTTATTTCCTAGGAGGAATAAAAGAACCATGTAAATGTCTAAATATTTTACAACATCTTCTAGTACTCACACCCCTTTTTGTTTGCAAAACAGGCAACTGAATCATTTAAACCAGAACAATTTCCAATGGCAATGAAAAAAATTTACCCCTGAAGAGAGCATGTATAGCTTGAGTCATTTTGTGTGAGCTGAGTACATGGAAAGATTATAAAGAAGCAACAGTGTCATGGTTGATTTCAGAAATGTTTTGAAGTTGGCTGTTGTCCTTGGATGACAGAAAATAGGGATTCCCATTTTAGGAAAGGGGCATGCCCCCAAATTTTTTCTTGCCTTAGGTCAAGTGATTTGGCCCTCCCATATTGATCCATCTATTTATCTATGGCTGAAATGGCTTTTCTGAAGGCAGTTCTTGTCTGCATGACTGACTGGCAGTACTGTTTCTAGTGGGATACGTTCCCTTTGTCCCTGTGTCCTCTGTTTTCTGGTTAAAGATCACTCCAGGAAAGTGAGAGGAAGACATTGCATAACATGCATATGAAATGCAGGCTGCCTCCCCATTGATAGGCCTTCCTAAATATGGACTTTCATGTAGTGCCTTTTGTTGGGCTTTCCACATGGAACTTTCTCTTGGAATGGAGTGTAAGAAACTTAGTGCAACACAGTTATCTGGTGTCTAGCTAGATGAAAGGCAAGGAGGTAAAGTCAACCCTTATTAACTATTATTAACTACAGGACTAGTGAAGGAGGGCAGAGAAAAGATGGGATTGGATGGTTTTTAAGTTGAAACTTGATGATGAGAGTGAAGAGGAAACTCTTAGTTTAACAGATCACTGCAGATGTCATTGTTCTGATTTTCCATCTAGTTGATCTTCAAAGGAAATAAAACCAAACCAACCAAAGGATCACTTCTGGGCAATATAGAGAAATGTAACTCAACTCTGCTACTACAGAAAAAAATGGATTTAAAATGTAATCATGGTGGCTTTTAAACACAGAATGGAACACAGACCAAGAAGCTACAAGATATACCACAATCCTGAAGTTCGTGCAGCTTTTCTTAGCTTAAAACCTGATGGGTTTTGGGTGGCAAGCTGAGAAACACCAAGTACAACTACTTAAAAAAAGTTATCACAATGTTCTCAATTAAAACTTCCCTCTTTTTTTTTTTTCTTTTTCTTTTCTCCTTTTTCTTTTCTCCTTTTTTTTTTCTCCTTTTTTCCCCCCCCTCCAAGATACAGGAGTACATCTTTTTCCTGCAGTCGCTTCCTCTCCATTGTTCATTAAAGGTGTGAGCACACAGGTTTTCTGCACAACCAGTAAGTTGCAAAGAGGCTGCTGCAATGGATTTCACACCTTTTTAGGAAGTGGCTTTAGTGCAAATAAGAACAGTACACAGCACAGAGTAGCCAAGGGCACGCTTTGCTCTCCATTTCGATGCCCGCGTTCCGAATCATTTTGAGTATAAAAATGTTCAAAATTGGATTAGTTTTTAGAAAGAAGTTGGAAGAAACCTACAACAGAAGCAGATACATCTAAGCACGACAAAACAAAATAATTTAAAGTTTGCTAGAGGGAAGTAAGGCAGAGCAGTTGTTCAAAATGGAGCAAGAATAGTATTTGTACTCAGTTTTACAAGGTGGCAGCAGCCATTTTTGACAGATGCAATACTGAGTGAGAAAGAAGGGAGAAGCTTGTATAAGGCCAAAGGTGCAAAGGCTTTGCAGCTTTGAAAGCAAATGCCACAAAGGCCACTCTAGTTTTTGACTCACTGTACTGTAAATCTTTCTCCTCAAGTGCAGTGACTCAGGCATGCAGTTCTGAGATCAGGCCTGGAGCTGATTTCCTTCCAAATGATTTCTAACAACAGGAAACATTTATGGAACTTCTTTGGCAAACTTTTTTTTTTTTTTTTTTTTTTTAGGTTAATTTGACACAAAGGTCTATAAACATCTTGACTCAAAACCTTTCTCAAAGAAGGTGAATTAACACCACTGGGATACTTATAGTTTTCAGCACTTGTTGAAATCAAAGGCTTGTTATCAACTGGATTTAAATACACTTAACACTGAAAAACCTTCACGGATGCTAATGGTCTGTCAATGTGAAGTACATTTGGCAATCCTCCCCAGAATAGGACCAGTATTGATTCAACTTCATTGTAAAATAAGCAAGCTGGCAAGATACAAGGTAAATTCCAATCTGTTTACAAAGGCTAAGCAAATACTTGTTAAAAAATTTGGAGATGGTGTGTTACAGTATAGTCGCACAGTGCTTATGTCTACTGAATACACAAATCCAAACTTTATGGAACCAGACCATCATAGATCTTTAAATCTCTGATAACTGGGCCATGGTCGCAGCTCCCAGTAAAGATCTAGTGGCCTGTCTCACAAAAGTAACAAATAAGGCCTAAAGCTCCAGTTGTGCTCCTTCACCATTCCTCAGGCCTTTGTTTGGTGGTATCGTAGGCTCTTATTACTTCAGACTGGGAAACGATTCCATTTTCATCTTGAGAGAAGGCATAGCCATCTGCAGATAGGAAAAACAGAAGCCAATTAAGTTTTGATCAGATTTTTGGGTTGAAGCTTTAATAAAAGCAACTTAACAAAGGTCAGTAGAGGGGAATCAATCTCTTTTCAGCAATCAGTAGGTAGAAACCCCATGCTGATTCTCTATGTAACTTTAGTTGTAAAACAGCAGAACTCTATGCAGAATCTTAGGATGAAGAGAACTCTACCAACAGGCAAAGAACATGGTCACAGGATCACAGGATGTTAGGGGTTGGAAGCGACCTCTGGAGATCTTTGAGCCCAAACCCCTGCTAGAGGAGGACCATAGAATCTAGTGCAGGTCACACAGGAACACATCCAGATGGGTCTTGAAATCTCGAGAGAAGGAAACTCCATGACCTCTCTGGGCAGCCTATTCCAGTGTTCTGTGACACTTACAGTAAAGAAGTTCTTCCTTATCACAGTATAAGCAAGGTTGGAAGAGACCTCAAAGATCATCAAGTCCAACCCATTACCACAGACCTCGAGAGCTGGAACTTCCTGTGCTGCAGTTTACACCCATTGCCCCTTGTGAGCAATCCATTGTCCCTTCCTTCCTGACCCCAGCCCTCAGATATTTATAGACACTGATCAGATCCCCTCTCAGTCTTCTCCTCTCTGGACTGAACAGCCCCAGGGCTCTCAGGCAGTGCTCCAGTCCCTTAATCATACTTATAGCCCTCCACTGGACTCTCTCAAGTAGATCCTTGTCCCTTCTAAACTGGGGAGCCCAGAACTGGATGCAATATTCCAAGTGTGGTCTCACTAGTGCAGAGTAGAGGGGGAGGAGAACCTCCCTGGATCTGCTGGCCACACTCCTCTTAATGCCCCCCAGATGCCATTGGCCCTCTTGGCTACAAGGGCACATTGCTGTCCCATGAATAGCTTCTTGTGTACCAGCACTCCCAGCTCCTTCTCCACAGGGCTGCTCTCTAGCGGATCAACTCCCAACCTGTACTGGTGGAGTTTATTATAGTTCATTATGCTCTTCTGTGTTTAGGATACTACATCTTTACCATAAACCAACACCCTGGAAGGCAGAACTGTAGTTCTATGTTATTAATGGGTATTAATTTTTATTTGCCAGGGAACACTCACGAAGTAAGTTCTGCTGCAGTGAGTCGGAGCGATACAAATTCACATGGTTCTTCTTAAAAACATTCTTCAGCAGCTGGGCTCTTTCACTTAAGCTAGAAAGAAAAGTGGATATGTGTGAAAAAAATATTTACTTACTGATCACAGGAATCTCTTCTCTTTGAGTTTGTTAAATGGGAATTAATTTTTAAATGAAGAAGGTCCATTTCCCTTTTTCGTTTTTTAACCGTACTCGGACTAATATTAAGATAATGATTAAAAGAATGTGCAAGTCCAGATACAGGTAATGTTTTTACTCATCACAAAATATCTGTCTGAAGCACTGTTGTGTGCTAAAAATAGAAATAAATGAGTAACACTGTGGACATCTGAGTGTGACCCCTTTAGAAACATGTAAAGCCCTCCTTGACACAGTATGGCCTGACCCATGCCAGGCTGAATTACAGTGCTCAGCCTCTACTGACACAGTACCCCAGAGGGATGGGAAAAGAAGATGAAGGGAAAGTCACATCCGTGGTCATCAGCTGTGTGCATGGAAGCACACTGCTTCCATCAGAAGTGTTCTAGCAAGCTGTGCTCCTCATGGAACTCCAGAAGGTGTTTTGCTGGAGATGATACCCAAATAATAGGCTACTTTTACTCCTAGAGTTTGGTCACTTAGGCTGATCTCCTTCCTTCTCAGTGGTCCTGACTGTTGTGTTATGTGTTTATTGTGCCTGAATGGGATCCAAGTGGCTCTCCATTCAGCCCAACTAGAAAATAGGAGTATTCAACACTTCTGATACCAAAACTCAAGCATCTGAATGCTGTAACTGTAGTGAATGTGTCAGGTTTCTTTACCCTGCATCTCAAAGTTCTCTCAGATAGGATCCTACATTACTAAATAAATCATAGACTCATAGAATGAATGGGGACCTTCTACAGAGGTCATCCAGTCCAACTCCCCTGCATTAAGCAGGGACATCCCCAACTAGATCAGGTTGCTCAGAGTCCCATCAAGCCTGACCTTGAATGCCTGAGCTATAGTTCAGAAAGCTTTCAAAATCTGAGTTTTTGGTAAGATATTAAAGATGTGCAAGGGCCTATACAAAGAAACACTCAACACAAATGCTTCAATTTCCCCTCAATTTGCTATTCACTGGGAATTAAGCTNATTCACTGGGAATTAGAGCTTGTGTTTCAGAGAAATCCCAACCTAACATTTAAGCATACCCAGTGCTGAAAATTCTAGTCCATCCCTGTGTGAACTGGACTAAAAATTAGTTCATTTAAAATAAAAGGAAAAAAAAATAGTTCATTTAAAATAAAAGGAAAAAAAAAGACTTAATGATTATTTTTGGCATATAGTGATTTGATTTTGTTGTAGTTTTGCTAGATCATCAAATTTGTCTCTTGTGTAAGGGCATAGGAAGGGTAACAGGTCTCTCATGCCTATGTTACTGATTTTTGATCAGCCAAATTACCTTTTAATATTATTGTTCATTAGGGGAACAGATTTACCTTCTGAGGCTACTGACCAGATTAAGTGGTGCAAGGAATGGGACTAGATCACCACCTTTACTAGGTTAGAGTTCAAACCATTAAATTAGAAATAGTCTTTCTTTCTTCAGTGAGTATACACTTCTCAGATAGGAAGTTGAACCACTGCCTTAAACTGAAGAGAATAATGGTCTCCCTCCCCTTTCTGTTCCCCTTCAGCCTGGTGGATAAAGCACAGACCAGCAGGTAAGAGCTTGGTTCTTCTGTGTTGGAAGAGGGACATAAACCACTTCCCACATCCATAACTCCAAAATCTACAGGCTAAGGGAACAGACAGGGCAAACTGCCTTTGTGGCCATGTTCTGAATGAAAAGATGGAATGAGACTTCCTTGTAAAACAAGAATTAGGCACCAGTTCCAGGAAAGGAGTCAGCATCTGCTGTCTGAACCAAGGATGGACAAGTGAAGAGCACTGAGACACACTTTACTCTTGGTGTTTCCATGAGCCAACTCTTTCAGACAGGTTTGTTTGGGGAGGGGGGGGTTGTTACTAATTATTTTTTTTTTCATCCTAATTGCTCCTCTAGGCTGTGTAGAAGCCTTGCCCTTTAGTTTAGATCTACAAACTATTGAAGTGATGAGATCAGTTAAAAATGAGGGACTGAGGTTTAAACCACAAGCATACAAAATCATGTAAGATGGGAGGTCAAAGAGGGGGAAGACCATGCAAATGCTTAGAAATGGTTATCAGCTTTTTCTCCTTTGCAATGCATCTGAGAAATCCTTCTTAATGTGAGTTGACATCAGCAAATTTCTAGGAACCTTTTTGTTTTGCCAGGTGTTACTTTCTATTACAAAAATGATTTTATTAAAAACACAGCAGGCCTGCTCTAGCATTATTGGTACCATCGCTGTTCTTTGCCTGGGCCCTAGCAGGAAATCTTCAGATTGCTTAAATGCTAAGGACTGAAAACAATGCCCCAAAGTTTTTCACAGGGACATGAAGCATTGCACATTTCTTAGTTTATGTATAATGAAGTTTCCACTGCACAGATCTGACTGCTGCTACAGAAATACAAATAAAGTAGGGAATACATTTGGGAAAAGGGCTTCCAGCTATTCAGGTATTAAATTCTACTCTATTTCTAGACTTGAAGAAACACTGCAGGCTCTTTATTATGAATCACTCTTTTTGTGTCATGCAAAAAAGCACATTTAAAATTCTACAAGTGAAGTCAAGAAGAGATGGTTTCATAATTAACCAGTGATAAATTGTAGTAACTGAATGCCAATATGGCAAGCAGAATATCAACTATTTTTGAACACAAAATGTATGTGCTTANAGCTGCTCCAGCCCTCTGAGCATCTTTGTGGCCCTCCTCCGGACCCGCTCCAACACTTCACACAAATCTCCTTCACACACACAAAAAACCTGACTGTATTGTGTATTTCTGACCAACTGCTTAGCTGATCTAAAAATAATTTACAAGTGGACTGAATGAAAAACCACCACGAAGCAGCACACACACAGGATAAATCTCTAGAGATGCTTCCAAAAGTCGAGGCTGTTACTCATGTTATTGTTAGCCTATGCAGTATCCAACCCAGCAAAAATATTTTTGTAGTAAGTATTAATATTGTTGTTTTTGCTTAAGCCTTATATATCAGAAAAGCTGAGTTTGGACAATGGTTTCTGTACAAAACTGTATCCTTTGACCTGGGTCATTTCAATTTTAAGTACAAATGGCTTCGTGGCACTTCAGTTACAATGGCTCTAATGCTAGAAATCATACTTTTTGTGGCACTAATTTGTTAATCTACTGAAGCTGCTCTATTATTTATGCTATCAAGGCACCCTCAAGTCAATACATGAAACTTACTCTCTGCTGGAAAGTGACCATGCAAAATTCTCACCTTCTTGCTCAAGATACATTCTTACCTAACTGATAAATATATGTGATAAAAGCAATTTCAATGTCTTGCCTATACAAGAACAGTTTTGGGGGAAAAAATGGCTACACATCCTTACACACGCTCAAACAGCAACATGTGGTAGAATGGCTCAGGTTGGAAGGGCCCTTTGAGATTATCTACTCCAACCTCCCCACCATGGGCAGGGATGCTTCTCAACTAGACTTGGCTGCTGAAAGCCTCATCTAGCCTGGTCTTGAACACCCACAGGTTTTGAACATCCACAGCCTCCCTTGGCAACCCATTTCAGAGGCTTGCTGCCCTTGTACTGAAAAACTTCTTTCCAGCATCCAGTCTAAACCTACTTTCATAGAATGGTAAGGCTGGAAGGGACCTCAAGGATCATCTAGTTCCAACCCCCTGTCATAGGCAGGGACACCTCCCACTAGAACAGGTCACTCAAGGCCTCATCCAACCTGGCCTTGAACACCTTCAGGGAGGGAGCAGCCACAACCTCCCTGGGCAACCTGTTCCAGTGTCTCACCACCCTCACTGTAAAGAAGTTCCTCCTAATATAAGCTTCAAACCATTCCCCCTTGTCCTGTTGCTAGACACCCTTATGAAAAGTCCCTCTGCAGCCCTCCTGTAGGATCCCTTCAGGTGCTGGAAGACAGCTAGTTCTAAGGTCCCCTCATGACCTCTATCTTCTTAGGTTACTTTGGCATGCCACATGTCTTCCTCTGCTATGACATATAAAGGCACTTCCAGGAGATATGCACACTAGAAAAGTATTATCTGGTGCTGAAGAACACACAGTACATTATTCTTGCATGAAAAGCACTGCAACTGAAGACAAAGTGATGCAGAGGATATTTCTTACCAGTTTAACTATTTTGCACTGGTATCTAATTAATCCAGGCTGCTACAGCTTAGGAGACTCAAAAATGTTTAAAATAATTCAATCAAATTTCTGAAGATGCAAGTAAATCAGTTCATCAGATCATGTCTTTAATAAAGAAGACTTTCTCCATAAAGGAGGAGGATTGAACTATGTTACCTGTTTGAAGAGACAATTTAAAAAGAAATCATGAAGGGAATAAAACTTTTAAGAGAGATTAAGATGTCTAACATCCATTGATCTGCATGGTAGTTTGTAGACTTCAAAGAACACAGGTCTAAAAGTAACTTTGTGGAGAAGAATGGATCCAAGAAAGGCTTTCTGGCAGGTAACTAAAGCACCTTCATGATACTGGATTTGTGGGATTCAGACTGGAGGTGAGGAGGAAGTTCTTCACCATGAGAGTGGTGACAGCCTGGAATGGGTTGCCCAGGGAGGTGGTTGAGACCCCATCCCTGGAGGTGTTTAACGCCAGGCTGGATGAGGCTCTGGCCAGCCTGATCTAGGGCAGGGTGTCTCTGCCCATGGCAGTGGAGTTGGAACTAGATGATCCTTGTGGTCCCTTCCAACCCTGACTGATTCTATGATAATTATAGAGCTAGTGGTGAAAACACCAAATTCCTCATACCTAAATAAGAAGGGATGTGGAAGACATCTGGTAACATGAAAGATGAGCATACTGTCTAGACAGCTGAAGTAAAGGTAGCTGAATTTGGGAATACAAGAGAAGTCTTGGGAATTCAAGTATGGAATTCTGAAAAAGGTACATTGTCTTACTTCCTTTTACCTCCGTAAGATGTTGCCCTTTTAGCACTGTCTACTACCAATTTCTGTTGTTTTTTTTTCCTTCTATATCATTCCTCTACTCTTGCTCTTTGCAGAAGAGCATACAGCACAGACTGTTTCTGGCTCAAAGCTCAGCACATCAATAGATGATGTGGTTCATTTGGATGAAGATCCTGCCCTGAAGCTGCCTGAGTGCTGCCACAGGAGAGGCATCCATAAAATAACTTTAGAACAGCTTTAAAGGTAAGAGATTCTTGCAAGCACTAGTTGGATCTTGCAGTGATGAAGGAAAAATAAGGTTGATGCAGGAATTGTCATCAACATAGAGGATTTTGGAGTACTTTCAGTATGAAGCTGCTGCACAAAGACAGCATATAGAGCCTGATGGCAGACACTGTATAGGTGAGTGCTACTGTGCAGCCCACCACACTGGATTAAGTGTTCTACAGATGGTGGGATGAGTTTCCAGGCATCACAGTACCTCCCCTGGTATTTGTTGATGGTAGTGGGGAAGAAGAACTCCACTAGAGACAAAACATTCTGGTGAAAATGATTTCTAGGAAAGAAAATGAGAAGTAAGAGCAAGCAAACACTCACATGAGCTGGATTATTTCACCTGTTAGAAACAGTGGTAATCACCTTGCTACCCAATGTAATATGTATGGTCTCAAAATGGTAAATCCTAGCAAGCTGGTACCCACAGAACTGCAGGAGGGATATAGTATGAAGGAAGGACAAAGGCAACTTAAACATCTTTATGAACAAAAGGCTTTTCCTGAAAGTTGAACTTACAATAAAATGAAGTGGCTGATTGTGCTTTTTTCTGGTCTCTGCCTGGGCAGGGACAAAGCTTTCCTGGCTAAGCTCTTTGCCACGAAGATACTAAAACCCCAGCAGCTCCAAGGCAAGAAAGAGCAGGAAAATTCAAGTATCCATAGTTTTGGCTTTTTTCAGACCTCACAAAACTCATGAAAATGAAGACAAGGAAAGAAAGCTCTGGTTCAGCCAAATAGCACTAATGAACTGGAAGGCAGGGAGAGGAGAGGTTTGTCATACTCCCATTCAACAAGTGCTTGCTACAAGCTCAGCCAGGGTTAAAAAGACTCCAGCATTTTAGTGCACACCTTTACTCTGAGTTCACACACAGAAATTGTCCAGTTGTTCAGGTTTATCTTCTCCCTTTTCCAATTACCTGCCTGAGCCATGAAGGAGGATGCAACAGCAGAATTCTCGTGGAGTTTTAAGTTTAACATAGATGAGGTAAGAAATAATTTTGTCAAATTTGTCTGCTCTGGACTGGCATTAGATATAAAGTCAGCTTGCTAGATTTACTTCCACTCAACCCTGGACAGATTTTGCTCTTTTCCCTTATGCTACCAGGCAGGATTTAAAAACTAATTTTATTGTTGTTTTCTGCTTAGCTGTAACTATGCTAGTGCATGTTGCAGGTTTAAACTCACTTTGTAAAGGTTTAAACTCACTTTGTAATCTTGGTAACAGAGTCAAAAGTGACAGAATTAAAACCATACCTCAAATTTGTGCTATGTGTAGTAACTAGAAATGTAACAGCCAAGTATGAAGAAGGACATCAGTTAAAGCCTTTGGTAAAAGCTGTATCTAAGCACATGAAAAAGCACAAGGAGACCTGAAACCTCTATACTGATGTCTGTGGTTTGTATGGATTTTGAAAAAGAACTTTTCTGCCTTGGAAGGCTGAAAAGATTTAGCTGCCTTTTTTTTGTTTTGTTTTGATTTAAAAGACAATAATCTACAGGTTTGTTTTAAAACAATAATCTACAGGTTTTTACAGTACCTCTTGCCATGCACAACTGCCCCAGGATCCTCGGACTTTGCTTCCAACTCCTGAACTTCATCTACCAGTGTCTTAAAAGTAGCTCTCTTTACTCTGTAAGTAACACAAGATACTGCCAGATTTACACTTCTTGAAAGTAGAAGAACAGGCTGTTTTAACACTTATGAAAACATTCAATTTACAAATCCATTCTCCCAGGTGGCTCAAAATCAAGCTTTACAAGAAGAAATATTATAAAGCAAGTTGAAATAATGTATTCTTGCAAGTAAGAAACAACAAATATTTATGTAGAAGACATCACAATTGCTGAAACATTTAAAATACTACTAGCATTGGCAGTAAAAAATTGTCAAGAGCAAAGAAGGTTAAAAAGTAATTTTATGCAATCACCAGAGCTGATCTTAGTTTACTTTTCTTCTACTGGTGATTAGATCACACATTTAAAAGTCAGTACTTTTTCCCCATAAGCTTTGGCATTCTGTACTCACACTTTGTATACTACATCAAGAAGTAAAGCTGTCAGAGGAATACAGAGAAGTCCCATCCAAAACACTCCAGAGCTAAACATCATAGCTGCCTGTAAGGGTATAAAAGCACAGTGTGTCATGATGTTATGACAAGAACTAGGTTAAAAAAAAATAAACAACTTAGAAATAGGAATTACTTGGTTGAGGGTATCAAAAGCCAATTTAAATTTGCTCTAATGTGAAATAAGTTTACTTCTTTCTAAACCTCCCCGAGTCACTGCAGAAATCCAGTAGATAGTAAGCACTAATTCATGTTAAGAAGCTGGTAGAAAGATCTCACTGCTTAGCATTTAGAAGAGAGGGGGGAATCTACCCCTCCACAACCCTGCTCTGCACCACTATGCTGACTGTAGACATTTCCATTAAAATCAGATTTATTGAAAATCCACTTCCCCGCCTCACACAACCTTTGCCAGTAAGTTGTGAGCACAATTTCTTATTTGCAGTCACCCTAAGCAGGATATAGTGGATCCTGACCCTTGATATGGATGTTGAGCACTGTTAGATTCAAGCTGAAATATAACTCGGATCAAAGTTTTCTCCAACAGAACTCAGCACAGTTCCCACACTGCCACTGACTCTTGGTCAACTAACTGCTTAAAAAGGAATACTAAGGCAACAACTAATGACATAATTATGGACATATGCAACACACTGTTAAATGGAGACCTCACAGATGAACACATGGTGAAATATTTGCAAACAAGATGGTTAGTTTTAGCTGTGTGGTTGCTTTTTTATGCGCTGCTTTACAGAGGGATTTTTTTCCCGTCTGTAATGACTAAACACACTGAAACCTGCAACACACCAAAAAAACCCAAACCCCAATTCAAATATAATATAGGGATGTTCAAGGGGAAAAAAAAAATCCTCCAGTGCACCCCTGTGATTTGTTCAAGTATCTACATCAATAATGTTCTGGATGGAAGGAGTATGATTAATACTTAATGAAGCATACGGCTGAAATATTGTTTTGCAGTATTAAAAATACCTTTCTAACGTAATTAGGTTGCACAGAGACTGAAAGTAACATTGCAACATGAGGATACACTTTCAAATCCTTTGCTTGGTTACTTGGAGACCAATTCCACAATGAAACCTCAGCAGGCAACAAATAAACAAGCTCAAACTTTGCTAATATTAACCAGCAGACGAACGCAGGTAGCTTGCGGGAGCTGAAGGTTGATTTGTGAATCCTGAACAAGTTGGAGTTACAGTTGATAATGCTCATGTGTAAAGGCAGAAGTGAATTATCCTCAGAAAACAAATTTCATTTTCACCTAGGTAAAAAATTCTCTTTACCTTGTTTTTGTATGCAGATTCCTACTGCCACCGATTCTTTGGAAAGCGTTTAGACCCGAAAACGTAGTCAACTTGCCACAGCTATGCTAAAAGGACATAGATCCTGCCCCAAAATTCTAGCAACTTCTGCCAACAGCTGTCAGCAAAAGCGTAAATAGATTCAAACTAAAGCAATTCACATTTTCAGTGGGGGAATAAAAAAAGAGAGAAAATTTTGTATCGAGAAGTAGAAGAGAAAATGCCATTAGCACAGGCACTTTATAGGCAAAACATGACTTTTGGCATACTTGATGAAATACTCATCTCCTAAACTAGCAGCGAATAGGAAATGTCCATCACTACTTCATTTTGCAAGCTTTTTATAATTAAGTAGCAATTAGAGAGAGATGGAGGTTCCCAAAAAAACCCCAAAAACCGAGAAGCAGCAGTAAAAAGGCAATCTGAAGTAATCATGACCTTGTGATTTCTTATTAACAGCAACAACAATTTTTTAATTTATAAAGAAGACAGCAAAAGAGCTGTCCTCGCCTTAGCCACCCTGTATTAAATGTTTGCTGGTGAAACAGCAAAAAGTGATAATGTAGGTCTTAGGATGTTAATTCTGACCATTGTAATGCTAACTATGAATGAGGGAACAACTGGCGCCTACTATTCAGTCCACCCAGCCTTTGGCTTTACAAATGAACAACATGAATTGAGGAAGGAAAGGAAAAAAAAAACCCAACTTTTTCTGCGTCATATTTGAAAGCCTGTCAGATTTCTTTTTTCTTTTTTTTTTTTTTTTTCCTCTTCCCTCTTTTTTTTCCCCCCCTTTTACAGAGTTAATCCAAACCTAAAAGATTTAAAGCCGACATTCGTGTTAAAGACAGAGAGCCTCTTTGTATTTTTTGGACGAAGAGGGGAAAAAAATAAAATCCCACAGAGGTATTTCCTTCCTTTCTGTACAAGAAAGCTCCCCCCTCACTCTGTAGAAAACATTTTTGTCTCTAACTTTTCACATCTCTCTACACATAGGCAGGTCATCTGGGAAATGGCAAACCAATCCCTTGCAGACAATGGCACTAACAGGAGCAGCCTGTTCTGGGGACGGACTCTGGCTGCCTCTGTTTGTGGTTTACAAATTGTTCCTAATGTGAGAGATTTGTGGTCTATGCCAAGTTTCCCCCCCCCCCCTACCCCCCCCCTTTAGGCCTTGTGAAACCAAATGGAATCTGCCACAAAAGTGGCTCCCAGGGGAATTCAGAAGTAATCCAAAATGAGAGCTGGGAAGCTTGGTTTATTGTAGGACTTAAAAATCCTGTAGGGAGGATAAATAATTTGTCGTCTGTGGAGCTCATGCTCAATATTAGGACTTTCTAGAGTGAATCAGCGTTGCTTAATGAGTGCATTGTACAGAGCTTTAGAAAAGTTCTTATTTAAAAAAAAAAAAAAAAAAGGAGAAAAAATGCTGAGAATGACTCCCTCCTTTCAGGGCTTAGAGGCAGATTAGAAATCCTGGCTGCAAAACATTTTTTAATGCGCTGATGAAGATGTCCTGCTAAGAAATTATAGGCCAAAATGAACAGAGAATATTGCTTTTTTCTTCACTGTGAAGAAAATCTTCTATGTTCTGCCAAAACAGCTGCCTCAGATTTTAAAATGCCTTCTCAAAGAGAGAAAGTTGGAACTAACAGTAAAATTCTTGCTGCTTGTAAAAATTATTTTCAGTTTAGCTATTTCAGCTGTCATCTAGGTATGTGTCCTCTCCTTTTCAGATACAGAACTATTAAAATAATACCTCCTCGACACCACCAAACTAGCCACAAGTTTCTCCTCTCAACAACCCATAAGGTCAGTTTCATTGGTTTCAGTTATCTGCATGTGTTTGCCTTCATACATGTCAGAGAACCTACTGCTGTAATTACCCAGATCTGCATTTAACACCCAGTGCAGTAAAGTTCCAGTAAGTGAGTTCTTGTCATGCCCTCAGTCTTCCTTTGCTGTTTAAGAAACATCTCATAGTTCCTGTTAATTAAGAATGAAGTCAGGGCTCTGCTTATTAGATACATTAAAGGAGAGCCACTCTATTTCCTGCAAATACAAACCAAAGCTTTACTGGTATACAACAAATTAAGTAACAGAACAGAGGGAGTACTGGGCACTCAGGAAGCAGATAACTGGATATCTGCAGGCAGAATCTATAAACTCTTAGTGAACCACATCTCCTGTGAGATGAGAAAAATGAGTAAGGATGGGCTAAGGAACACACTTTTAAATGTTTTTCTCTAGCTCCTCTCATTTTCTTCAGCTAAGGATACTATTAGGCCATTGCAAGTTCACCAATTTCCTCACTGCAGGCAGGTATGAAGCATGGACTGTGTCCTTCAGAGGGATTATTAAGATTATGGTCTGAATTAAACATACATAACAAATAGTATTACAAATAATAAATATCCATAAGGGATACATTTCAGTATCTGAAGGGTGGGGCAGGACCGTTTAGAAGGGCTTGTAGTGATAGCATGAAGGGTAATGGTTTTAATCTAGAGCAGGGTAGATTTAGATTGGACATAAGGAGAAAGTTCTTTACTATGAGGGTGGTGAAATACTGGAACAGGTTGCTCAGGGATGTGGTTGAGGGCCCATCCCTGGAGATATTCAAGATCAGACTTGATGTGGCTCACTCACAGGAAATTCCACCCCAATATGAGGAGAAACTTTACTGTTAGGGCGATGGAGCACTGGAAAAGGCTGTCCAAGGAGGTTGTGCAGTCTCCTTCTATAGACGTCTGCAAAACCCATCTGGATGTGTTCCTGTGTGACCTGCACTAAGTAGTCCTGCTTTGCAGGAGGGCTGGACTCAATGACCTCTGGAGGTCCCTTCCAACCCAACCCTTAGCATTCTGTGATTCCTCAAAAAGCTAGAGAAGGACACACCACCAAAAAAAAAAAAAAAAAA
>WBNM01006685.1:17230-60897 GCA_013399055.1 Ramphastos sulfuratus | reverse complement strand
AGACCTCATTGCTGTCTACAGCTACCTGAAGGGACATTGTGGAGAGGTTGCTGCTGGGCTCTTCTCACAGGTAATTGGAGACAGAACAAGGGGGAATAGCTTCAATCTGAGGCTGGGGAGATTTAGATTGGACAGTAGGAAAAGGTTTTTCAGAGAGAGTGGTCAAGGGACTGGAATGAGCTACCCAGGGAGGTGGTGGAGTCACCCATCCTGGATGTTTTTAAGGGTCGTTTGGATGTGGTGCTTGGGGATCTGGTTTAAGGTGAATCTTGTAGAGTAGGGTTCTAGGTTGGACTTGGTGATCCTAAGGGGCTTTCCCAGCCTGCATGTTTCTGTGATGCTGTGTGAATTGATTCAAAGATAAAATGATGGCAGGGGGTTGGAACTAGATGATCCTTGAGGTCCCTTCCAACCTTACCATTCTATGATTCTATGAAAAACTAGCACCTGATAAAGGAGGTATAAACTCACAAGTAGTGGCCGAGTTCTGGTGGTTCAGCAGTTTGTTACCAGGCTAGGTAATGCTGTTTTCATTGCAACAGGTTTAAGAGGAAGGAGTACAGGAAACATTTGAGTTTTACTAGTGTTTGCAAGGAGCTGAAGTCATTCCTCACTACTGCGCATCAGGAGAGAAAGCTGCTGTGGGGAAAGATGGCAGCTTTGAACAGTATGGATCTTCTAAGTGTGGTCTGCATAAATGCAGTAGGAATGTCACACAGGCTCACAGGATGTCAGGGGTTGGAAGGGACCCAAAGAAATCATTGAGTCCAACCCCCCTGCCAAAGCAGGACCATACAATCTAGCTCAGGTCACAAAGAAACACATCCAGACAGGCCTTGAAAGTCTCCAAAGAGAGGAGACTCCACAACCTCTCTGGGGAGCCTGTTCCAGTGCTCTGGGACCCTTACAGTCAAGAAGTTGCCCCTTGTGTCGAGGTGGAACCTCCTGTGCTGTAACTTACACCCATTGCTCCTTGTCCTATCCCAGGGAGCAAGTGAGCAGAGCCTGTACCCCCCCGACACCCAGCCCTGCTGAACTGGAGTTGTAACTTTTAGGCAAAATAAATCCTTAACTTTTGTTTATGAAGGCCATTTGCAATAATGTGCTGTGGAAATTAATTCAGCTTAATTAATGAAAAAATACCTAAGACTTGCCTCAGACTACTAAAAGACTCATAACTCAAAACTCACCTGCTCTAGTATCTGAGATACAGATATCACATAATAAACACCTTAGGTTATCACCCCTTTTTTATGCCATATCCTTCTTCTGTTTTACAGCCTATTTTTCCCTTTCACTCTCCTTGCTAAATCCCATTGCTTCTTTCACATCTGCCATCCATTTCTCCCCTCTAGGTTGTGTCTGCAGAAAGACAATGGTGAGCTGACAGTTTTGATCTAAACATCATCAATCAGGGGAATGGAATGAAGTTGCCTTCGCTAGGGACTTTGAAAAAAAGAGAAAGAAAGTTTAAAAATTGGAATAGAAATTGGTTTGTGGTCGACAGAAATGTAACTGTTGTCTCCTCTGAATGTTGATGCTAAGGTTTTGTTGGAATTTTAAAAAAGAAGTGTACTTCAGCTGTGATCACCCAGATGCCTGTTACCAATCTGTAACAGGTAAGAGCTATGTAAAGTATTCTGGGCCTCTTTAGCTTGGAGAGGAGGAGACTGAGAGGTGACCTCAGTCATGTTTATCAATATATAAAGGGTGACTGCCAAGAGGTTGGAGCCAGGCTCTGCTGGGTGATGCCCAATGACAGGACAAGGGGCAATGGATGGAAGCTGAGGCATAGGAAGATCCATGTAAACATGAGGAGGAATTTTTTTTCCCTGTGAAGGCGACAGAACACTGGAACAGGCTGCCCAGGGGGGTTGTGGAGTCTCCTTCTCTGGAGATATTCAAGATCTGCCTGGATGTGTTCCTGTGTGATCTGGTCTAAGTGATCCTGCTCTGGCAGGAGGGTTGGACTGGATGACCTTTCGAGGTGCCTTCCAGCCCCTAACATTCTGTGNCACTGGCACAGGTTGCCCAGGGAGGTTGTGGCTGCTCCCTCCCTGGAGGTGTTCAAGGCCAGGTTGGACGAGGCCTTGAGTGACCTGTGCTAGTGGGAGGTGTCCCTGCCTATGGCGGGGGGTTGGAACTAGATGATCCTTGAGGTCCCTTCCAACCTTACCATTCTATGATTCTGTGATTCTATGATTTTATGATGATACCTCTGCTTATGTGAGCCAGAAACCATCTTTCAACTCACTACCTATTTGGCAACCTAGTACCACTATTTATAGGACTCATGAGTACTGTACATGAAGAGCCATGGCCAGTTGGGATGAGTAGGTCCAGTGTGGGAGTGGCAATCCCAAAAGGCCAGAAAATGAAAGGTCTGGATGCCAAAACTGCCTCAGCACTTTAGATCATCAAGGCATTTTGGATCAAAGGGGAGAAGTAGAGCAGAAGAAAGAGAAATAGAAACATACTTGATCATAGTGCTAGGAACACACCAAACAAGGGGGAGTAGTGGCTGAGACCATGAAGAAAACTGTTGGCATGCTGTCAGAAAGTTGCAATTTTTCATTTCAGTGCATTTTCTTTTTTAAAGCTAGGCATTCTACAACCTTTCCTTCTGTGTTACTAACAGACAGTGACACACATCTGAATTCCAACTTTAATAATCTTCTCTACAACTGAATCTTATGCAAAATCAGTGCAAGAAGTAGGGGAAACTTGCAAAAAAAAATGTGTGACATACTTGGCCCTCTTTTCAGTAAGTTACTGGCTGAAGCTTTGATACTGTAAGATGAACACAAACCAGCAACACTTCTGATTTAACCCTGATCTGCTAGCCCCAGTGCTCCAACATAAGAGAGTTTTTGCAGCATAAACAGACTCTTTCCTTCTATTACAACCAATTTTCTCTTTCTTTAGGCATTGTGCTGGAGCATTGTCAGTTTAAACACATTTATCAGAGCTGTATAGGTATTTTATAGGAATAGATGAAAAAAAAATCCTGAGTTTTAAAATATTTTGATGAAACCTTTCTTCTGCATCCAATGAATGAGTTTTCCATCAGCTCCATATGCTTTTTCTCTCCCTTTCAAGAGCATTAATATTTTATTTTCTTGGAATAGAATCAGAAACATGCAGCAAGAATTTTTTTATTATTATTATTTTATGACATTAATATGAAGAAGTTAGACTGAATTCTTATTAGAAGGTTTCACTAGGTTCTTTTCTGTCTAAAAGAAGCCATGAAAGAGATGTTTGCTAAAGACAGGTATCACCTAGTTGGGACTGGATGGCTGAATGAATTTTTTAATCAAGATTACTAACTTGTAAGACTATAAACCTACTAAAGTAGAACTCATCACCAGCTCTAAGGAGCTGAAAGAGAATACATTTAAACTTTACAAAGGATTGTAGTTGGTAAAATCTCCTTCTAAATCGACATTAAAAAAGGGGCACTTTTAATGCACATAGCTGGAAAGAAAACCAAACCAATCAAGCAACAAACCCTGAAAATCCCCTTCAATGTAATTTATCACTTGTTCATTTGGTGATTGCAGAAGTCCTACTGAATGCCTCTAAGGTAAGATCAGAGGGGTTGTCTCCAAGGGGGATTTTACAGTGGTCATCTGCTACTGACCTCAACATGAGCCTGCAGTGTGCACATGCAGCCCAGACAGCCAACTGAGTCCTGGGCTGCAGCAAGAGCAGTGTGGGCAGCAGGGCAAGGGAGGGGATTCTGCCCCTTTGCTCTGCTCTCCTCAGACCCCACCTGGAGTCCTGTGTGCAGTTCTGGAGCCCCCAGCACAGGAAGGACATGGAACTGTTGGAGCAAGTCCAGAGGAGGCCACGAAGATGCTCAGAGGGCTGCAGCAGCTCTGCTATGAGGACAGGCTGAGAGAGTTGGGGCTCTGCAGCCTGGAGAAGAGAAGGCTTCTAGGAGACCTTAGAGTACCCTTCCAGGATCTGAAGGGGCCTACAGGAAGGCTGGGGAGGGATTATTTACAAAGTCTCTGCAATGACAGGACAAGGGGTAATGGGTTTAAAGTGGCAGAGGGGAGATTGAAACTGGATGTTAGGAGGAAGTTCTTTCCAGTGAGGGTGGTGAGGCACTGGCACAGGTTGCCCAGGGAGGTTGTGGCTGCTCCCTCCCTGGAGGTGTTCAAGGCCAGGCTGGACGAGGCCTTGAGTGACCTGTTCTAGTGGGAGGTGTCCCTGCCTATGGCAGGGGGTTGGAACTAGATGATCTTTGAGGTCCCTTCCAACCTCACCATTCTATGATCTCCAAACTAAGATGATAAGGCCCCAACAAAACAATACTTGGGATACTTAGGCGAGCCTCAGGTCAGCAGATCCTGAGTGACTTCAAAGACCCAGAGATTTGTTGGAAAAAGTGTAGTAACTCACATGTCACCTGGCAAGTTCGTGGAGCAAGTTCCTGGAGTGTAGAGAGGACTGCCTCCTCATACAAATGTTACATGTGCCAACCAGGAACCAGGCACTGCTGGACTTGCTACTCACCAAGCAAAAGAACCTGCTATGTTCTATCTCAGTTAGTGATAACTTTGGCTGCTTGTGATTACTGTACTGTGCAGACTGGGATGATGCTGAGCATGCAGAAGGAGGTTAGTACTAAGACAAAGGTTTTAGATTTTCACAGAATCACCGAGGCTGGAAAAGACCTCTGTGATCACCAAGTCCAGCCTAACACCACCACATCAGCTAAACCACGCCACCAAGTACCACATCCAATCTTCTCTTAAAGACCTCCAGGGATGGTGACTCCACCCCACCCTGAGCAGTCCATTCCAGTGTCTAATCACCCTTTAAGTGAGGAAGTGCTTCCTAATACCCAACCTAAACCTGCCCTGGCACAGCTTCAGACCATGCCCTCTTGTCCTGTCACAAGTTGCCTGGGAGCAGAGCCTGACCCCCACCTGACTACAACTTCCTTTCAGGTAGTTGCAGAGTGATAAGGTCCCCTCTAAGTCTCCACTTCTCCAGGCTGAACAATCCCAACTCCCTCAGCCTCTGCTCACAAGACTTTCCCTCCAGTCCCCTCACCAGTCTCGTCACTAAGGAGTGAATGTCAGCTTGCTCAGAGCTCGGTTGGCAGGGATTCCCTGGAGGACAAAGGAGTTAGTGAGTGCCAGGAGTTTTTCAAGAATGCTCTCCTGGAAACACAAAACCAATTCATCCTTTTTAAAGGTAAGTGGTGTGGGTGGAGCAAGAGGCTTCCTTGGCTTTAAGTGCAAGCTTCTGAGTTTGTTCAAAGCCAAAAGAGAAGCATAACGGTGATGGAAAAATGGACGAATATTCCTTAAGAAGGGGCATTGCCAGGGTGTGCAGAGATGCAGTTAGAAAAGCAAAACCTCAGCTTGAATTGAAATTGACCAGAGGCATCAAAAACTACAAGGAAGGATTCTTCAGGTATGTAAACAAGAAGCAGAAGCTAAAGGAAAATATTGGCCCACCAGTTAACAGGAGAGGCGATTTAGACACCAACAGTGCTGAAAAGGTGGAGGTTCTCAACACTTTCATCACCTCTGTCTTTGGCAGCATTGCTGGGATGTATGTAGCCTTGGGAACAGAATTCCAGGTTGATGCAAAGAAAGACCCACTGCCAGTGAAGGAAGAGATGGTATGGAAACTATTACAGGAGCTCAAATCCTACAGATAATTGGGCCCAGCCATTACCCCCCTCCAGGGTGTTGAGAGAGCTGCCTGCCACCACTGCAATGCCACTCTCCATAATCTTTGACAAGTTCTGAGTTTGGGTTTGCAAGTCAAACTACTTTGGTGTCACTTTGAATTCAAAACCCAAGAGTATTTATTTTTGCTGACAGCTACATCTCTTTATGAAGAACTGTTTTTCCAAGTTCATAGGTATTACATCCCCTTCAAAAACAACTTTTTTTCCTCACAATAACTCCAGAGACTGAATGCATACTAAGTAAAACATTCAGTTACCTGAACAGTGAAGTAGCCACCCTCGTGTCATACAGAGTATAACTCACCCTGCTGCTCCTACTGTGCTTATTGCTATAAAAGTTCTTCACTTCTAAGGAAACAAAGTTCTTACAGGATGTCTAAAAACACATTCCAAAAGCATTCTATTGCTGCTATAAAACACAGTGTACAGTGCTTAAGTATGATAGCCTCAATTACTTTCATTTAGAATAATACACATAATTAATTTTTGAGTCATGGAGGCAATAAAGTAATCTGACTATAGACATGGATAAGAAGTTGTAACAGAAAGGAAAACCAGCAAGAAATTGTGTAGTTTCAAGTTCATGTTTTTCTTAGGTATTCAAGTGCTTAAGTTAATTCCTTGGGCTTTCTATTAAGATGTAATAGTGATATAAATGCTTATATACAATTTTTTCCTCTCTAACCGCTTATGTAGGAGGTGAGATTTGTGAGTCTGAATTACCTCCAAATGAGAGAGAGAAAAGCATCTAAAATTTCCACATCCTGCTTGAGTTGCTGAATTATATCACACTGGTGGAGTCAAAGGCACTCACTCTCACTGGTGTAAGGCTTGATTTAGTTGATCTGCTTTGCACAATCCCAAGCACAACTCCAGGCTGGGTGGTGAATGGCTGAGAGCAGCCCTGAGGAAAAGGACCTGGGGGTCTGGGGTGATGAAAAGCTCAACACGAACCTGCAGTGTGAATGCAGCCCAGACAGCAACTGTGTGCTGGGCTGCATCAAGGGAAGTGTGGGCAGCAGGGCAAGGGAGGGGATTCTGCCCCTTTGCTCTGCCCTCCTCAGACCCCATCTGGAGTCCTGTGTGCAGTTGTGGAGCCCCCAGCACAGGAAGGACATGGAACTGTTGGAGCGGGTCCAGAGGAGGCCACAAAGATGCTCAGAGGGCTGCAGCAGCTCTGCTATGAGGACAGGCTGAGAGAGTTGGGGCTCTGCAGCCTGGAGAAGAGAGGGCTTCAAGGAAACCTTAGAGTAGCCTTCCAGTATCTGAAGGGGGCTACAGGAGGGCTGGGGAGGGACTATTGACAAGGTCTTGCAATGACAGGATAAGGGGCAATGGGTTTAAACTGGCAGAGGGAAGATTTAGACTGGATGTTAGGAGGAAGTTCTTTGCAGTGAGGGTGGTGAGACACTGGCACAGGTTGCCCAGGGAGGTTGTGGCTGCTCCCTCCCTGGAGGTGTTCAAGGCCAGGTTGGACGAGGTCTTGAGTGACCTGTACTAGTGGGAGGTGTCCTTGCCTATGGCAGGGGGTTGGAACTGGATGATCCTTGAGGTCCCTTCCAACCTTACCATTCTATGATTCTATGAAAAATATCCTTCTGAAACAAGCAGGTATTCCTAGTTTCTAATTCCCACTGGGAATGCAGCAAACTTCTCAGCTCAGGAGGTGCTGGTTATGTCCAGAAGCAGACATTAGAGTCTGGGAAATGAATACTGAGCTTCAGATGTTTCTGGAAGTGAAAGGTTTAGAGGATCTGGCATTGAAATCCCAATTAGATCTGCACAAGCAGCCATTAAGCATCTTTTATGGATTCAGTCCTATTTCCAATATTCAGAGCAGGTTTACACAAATGGGATAATAAAAGAAAGAGAAGCCAGTAATTACTGTCAAAAGGTTAAAGATACAACACAATAATGCATTCCAAGCAGCACATGAACAGAAAGGGAAATGTCTGCATGGCACACACAGCTGTTCATGCCATGTTGTGGCACCTCCAATTTTTTGGGAGGCATTTATAGTTTCAAATACCTTCCAAATTTGTAAAAAAACCCCACACCAGAAAACCAGCCTTAGTCACAGAATGGTTTGAGTTGGAAGGGATCTTCCAAAGGTCATCCAGTCCAATCCACCTGCAGTGATCAGGGACATCCTTCATGAGATCAGGTTGCTCAGAGCCTTGTTGAGCCTGAGCTGGATCTCACCTACCTCCCTGGGCAACCTCTTCCAGTGTTCCACCACCCTCATGATTATATTTAGTCTAATTGTAAAAATGCAATTTCATTTTCTGACTTTCCAAATCCTGAGTTGTGGTTAATTTGCTCTCTGGGGCAGATTTACAAGAAGTTACTAGGGGAGGGATCCACTCCAACCCATAACAACCTGTTCCTAACATCCAATCTAAATATACCCTTGTATAATTTCAAACCATTGTCCCTTGTCCTATCATTCCAGGCCTTTGTAAACAGTCCTTCTGCAGCCTTCTGCAAACAACTTCCTCCTAACATCCAGTTTCAATCTCCCCTCTGCCAGTTTAAACCCATTCCTCCTCATCCTGTCATTACAAGACCTTGTCAGTAGTCCCTTCCCAGCCCTCCTGTAGCCCCCTTCAGACACTGGAAGGTTACTATAAGGTCTCCTTGAAGCCTTCTCTTCTCCAGGCTGCAGAGCCCCAACTCTCTCAGCCTGTCCTCAGAGCAGTGCTGCTGCAGCCCTCTGATCATCTTCGTGATCCCCCTCTGGGTCGCTCCACCAGTTCCATGTCCTTCCTGTGCTGGAGGCTCCAGAACTGTACACAGGACTCCATGTGGGGTCTCAGGAGAGTAGAATAAAGAGGCAGAATCCCCTCCCTTGCCCTGCTGCCCACACTGCTCTTGCTGCAGCCCAGCACACAGTTGCTGAGTTGCACGCACTCTGCAGGCTCATGTTGAGCTTTTCATCAACCCAGACCCCCAGGTCCTTTTCCTCAGGGCTGCTCTCAGCCATTCACCACCTAGCCTGGACTTGACCTCTATTTTTCTAAGAGTGCATTCTATCTTAAATAAACACAGTCACCAAACCGAAGGTATAAAAGAATCAACCCTGTTATGCACTTCTAGTTAGCACAAGGATGCAATAGAGTTTGAGCCTGTACTGAAGACTGAAACAGTAAATTTTGGACGTGTTTAGGTATGAGTTAAAATATTCTTTTACCTCTCCTGACATGTCAGGTGCCATAGGAATGACTGGCCACAGAGAAGAGTAGATTCCAAAAAACACTATCCAAAGTGCTATGCTGCCCCAGATTGCTATGTGGCTGAACTGTGAAGCAAAAAAGAAGAAAAGAAAACAGAACAATCACAGATGCATCATGACATAAAGAAAGAGCTTTGCCACTTAGTATTTACAATATATTGGATGAAATTTCTCTGTTTTGTATTAGCTCTGCTACTTCAGGCAGCTATTTCTTGGAGTAAAATGATACTTTCAGTAGCAGTATTGCTGCATTTTATGCCAATTTAAGTTCAGCTGCAATCAGTTCAGAGTAATTGTCATTTTTTACAGTTTAAGGATTACATTAAGCCTTATCCAGTGTCCTCCTTTTCAATAGTAAGCCTTGGGTTATTTTTTTTTTTGCATGTGAATACTCTGCCTTTCCACACAGTAACCACAATTTAGTTTGATATTGTGGGGAGTGCTGATGAACTACAGCTCATGTGAGGTTATATCTATAACAAACAAGAAGAGGAGAATGCAATTATTAATCCACCATATCTTAGAGAACATTTGAGACATCTGCTTACCAAAGTCCAATACGAAGTTTCTAATCCAGCCTTCAAACACACAGTTAGAACCACAAACTTAAAGAGAAAGAGAGAAAGGGGTTTTGTTTAATATGGGAATCTTACTTAACATACAGAATTAATTAATTTGGTTAAACTTTCATGAGAACAGAAGAAAAACTACAATGATTTTCATACTTCATGTTTACTTGCACAAATGAAACAAGGGACAGGATAATCAAGCTCTTCAATTTAAATGGGATTTCCTTAATAACATTCAGTGAAGACCCTGTGTGTCAATGCACCAGCTATGCAATAGGATCCAAACCAAAAGTTTGTGAAAGCAAAAGGCAATCATGTCCATGGACCTGGAGAAGACATGGAATGGCTGTTCTGCTTTAACAGAATCTGCTCCCAAAAAAATAGAGGACTCTCAGCAGCCCCAAAGTGAAATTCTTTTAGAGCTAGTTGTATCTATTACTTTGCAAGTGTGTGCTCTTAAAGCTGAAGTTCAAGTGCCTATTTGAAATGACCACAGGAATATGCCAATAGAACATTTAAGGATAGAGCCCAGTAACAGAACACTAAGAATTAAAAGCTTCCATTAACAATCACCAAAAAAACTCTTCTCTTGTATTAGGAATCNAGCACTGGAACAGGCTGCCCAGAGAGATTGTGGAGTCTCCTTTTCTTTGGAGACTTTGAAGGCCTGTCTGGATGTATTTCTTTGTGACCTGATTGTCTGGTCCTGCTCTGGCAGGGGGCTTGGACTCAATTGATCTCTTTGGGTCCTTTCCAACCCCTGACATCCTGTGAGCCTGTGAACCCTGCAAGTCTGGCTCTTGGTTTGTTAATTGATTGTATTCTGGTTGCACAGAAAGGTTCATGAAAGGTGCAGTCCACTTCAGCAGAGATGGCAGACCAAGTGGTTACGGAGAGGATGACTCCTACTTCTTACACAAAGACAGGCTTAGAAGATCTAGATGGTTGTCTGAAAACTTGCAAGTGTTTAAGTTTACATTTACCTAACTCAAAATGAAATTTTATTAGTACTTTGTTAGGAAATGATATGTTTGCTACACCCTGAAAAGTCAGAGTTAAATATTGGCAGCCTAAAACCTACTCTCTGTGTGCAAGCATCACATTGACCAAGCCTGTTGTGCCCTTCTTTATTCCTCCCTCTCATTTTTACTCTATCTTTACTCTTTTAATGGAGCAGTCTCTGAAAACCTCATGCTATTATCCTGTAGGACATGCTTCATTTTACTTTAGAGATAAGTATTGGGAAGTTTATTATCTCACAGAAAGGAGTAGTTGGTTCAGGAAAATTTATCTCCTTGATTTGAAATTGACACAAATGAGTTCTCTGTTCAGCAAAGAAACAGTTGCTACGTTTTCTAACTCATGTGTGAACACACATCACAAGTTTGGCTCTGGGTGTTCATAAAGCATATCTACTTTATGTGTTTGCTCAGGTGTTCTGCACTACTGTGAGATTTCAAGACTCATCTGTCAACCAATGTGTGACAATCTAAATGAGAGCAGTTTCTGAGCACTCAGTTCCATAGGAGCTGCTGTATCCAGGAAACTCCCAGCACAGCAGATGTAAACTATTTTCTCTTGGTACCAGGCATGGCTTTTGGAAAGAAGCACAGAGCAGAGAGTTGGATGAAATTCTTAGATCCCTTCAGGAAAGAACACTGGATAATTTGGTTTAACAAGTGTACTATGCCAACTCAGTCTACAAAATGAAGGCAAACACAAAGGATGCTGGAGAGAAATCAAGGAAAAGGAGATACTGTCAGCGAACTTGGCTTAGGTGCTAGGACAGGTGAAGTGATGCAGCTCATGTATATGTACATACAATTCATAACATGAACTTCTGTTGAACTGTGCAAGGTTGCAACTTCCAAGCACAGTAAGCAACGTAAGATTTGTAGATAGGGTGAAAACTGGGTGCAGAGAACCTCTTCCCAAGAAGAACCTGCTTCACTTAGAGCGAGAGGTGGTTTGGCAGATTCTCTTTTGAAGTATCTATCATTATTAGGGAAAGCAGTGGCACTCAGACAAATGACTGACTCCTAAACACTGCCAGGTATTACAAGCTCATAATACAAACAGACCTGTGTCAGTTGAACTACTTCTGTCAGGATTGAGCTATGACAAGAACTGTGACTTTACATCTTAATTTTAGTAAGACTTGCATGGAAAATACCCACCCAGGATTATTCCATCCATGGATCAGTTCATCATATGATAGATTGCATGGTCCTGTGTGATTACTGCTGACAAAACATGCTGTGCTTGCCTTTTGGAAAAGGGATACAGATGTGTAGAGCAAATACATCTTAAGAGAACGTGCAAATAATTTTTCAATGTGCCTCAAAGAATGTACTGACTACCAAAGGAAATATTTTTAACTGCTAGAACAGTAGGAAATCCACAGAATGGGCTGTGGTTATTCAGCCCTTTATGCTCTTTAACCTTTCTGGTTAGCCAACCAGAAAACAATATTCAAAATGTTCTCTCATATGTAGGAGATGTTGACAGTAGCTACATTCTCAAAGGACTGCAATGTATTTTAGAAAACTTTAATTTCAGTTACAATGTTTCCCTTTTCCCTAAGGAAATCATGCTTGATGTGAATATGTATTTTTTTTTTTTTACAGCCCCCCTCTTTTTGATGGAGGAATTAATTTCTTTTTTGTATCTGCCAACAACAGGAGCTTTAAAAATAATTAAATTCTTAACATTGAAGAACAGAGGAGAATAAGCACAAGCCTCATTTTGCTTCTAAGAGAGATCTTGGAAAACCCTCATCTGTTGGATAACATTGATACCTAGCAAGTGAAAACCAGATATTTAGCTTCATTAATTTATTCTAGGAGAGAAAAGAGAAAGCCCCACACAATAATGATTAATGTCTATGAGAGTAACAGAAGATTAGGTTAGGTGTGGGTCAGGTGTAATTCTGGTACCTTCATCTGTCTCTAAAGAGACATCCTACTGGTTCTATGTGGCTCTATCCTTCAAGGACAATTGAAGAGAGGAAAAAGAGACTTTTATCTTCACCAGCCCACAAACCAGTTCCACATCCAACAGCTTGGGATTTCTCCTATGCAGAAACTTATCTTACAATTCATATCTTGATTAGTGACAGACTTGGCTGCAGTGATCACAATGTTGTGGAGGCTAGGATTCAGTGATTGTAGAGTTCTGGTATTCTACCAGCATGCTAATCAGGGAATTACAATTCCCATTATTCAAATGAATAGACAAGTTTCCAGTAGAGGACAGATGTATCTTCTGCATCTCTACCAAATGCCTTTGTTTTAAAAACTGGAATCAAAATGCAAAATGCTCGTCAAAGCTTCTCAGAGAGTGATTCAAGAGCAATTTCTTATTCTTAAGGCATGACAATGGATCAAGCCTTCTATGCAGAGAATTATAAATAATAATAAACCTACATCTCTTTAAGAGTTAAAGACAGAGCCAATATAAACAGTCAGTTGATAGGAGCACCAGCTAGCTGTAGGAAGACTTACGGTGTACACAGTGTTCCCCAGGAGCAAGTAATCTGAAGTTTTACCATTGCCAAATACTGTACCTGGAAAAGAAAACAGTGATAAAGAACAGTTAAATATCCACAACAGCACTATATATATATCATAGAATCATAGCATCACAGAATCATAGAATCATAGGATCATAGAATCATTGGATCATAAAATCATAGGATCATAGAATTATAGGATCATAGAATGGCTTGGCTTGGAAGGGAACTTCAAGAGCATCAAGTTACAACAGCCCTGCCATGGGCAGGGACACCTTCTAGTACACCAGGTTAGCCATATATTAAAAATATAAATATAAATATAAATATATTTATTACAAAATAGATGGTATTACCTCCTACAGGGTAGTAACAACGGATCTCACCTTGAACTATAGTGAACAGTAGAGATCTATGACTTTTATCATTTTTAGTCCTTGAAACTTTTCAGTGACTTCAGGAATTACACTAGAAACAGGAGCTCTGTGTAACATCATTTCCCAAAATGAGGAATATTACATTCAGTAACAATTCAGTGGCTTTTAAGGTCAGAGATACAGCATCTTACCTTCAGACAATGATGAAATACAATAGCTCTACTGTATTTCTTTTGTTACAACATAAATGTAAACAGCTTAGAGAGTCAGGTTTTCACTGAGTCTTGATATTTGTGGTATAGAAACTTTTCTTTGTTCTCATCTACAGTTCTGAGATTCAGTTTAGGTGAAAAAGTAAACTACATTCTGTTTGAATTCTTGAGATGCTTCTTATTCAAAACATTTTCAAAGTTTACCCATTCAGGTTTATGGATTCATATCCAGCTTGCATATATGGATTCACACACCACATTTATGTCACGAGCCAGTGCTCTGAAGAGATATATTTGCATAAAAAGCACACCTACTGTGGTTCTTAAGTACAGGAATCTGAAGCAGTGCATTTATGTTCATTTAACAGAATTCATTTGATGATCCAGTGCTGTTTAACGTCTTTGTCAGTGACATGGACAGAGGAATCAGTGCACCCTCAGCAATTTTGCAGATGACACCAAGCTGTGTGGCACAGTGGACTTGCTAGAGGGCAGGGATCCATCCAGAGGGACCTGGACAGGCTACAGAGGTGTGCCCAGGCCAACTTCATGAAATTCAACAAGGCCAAGTGTAAGGTCCTGCACCTGGGTAGGCACAATCCCAAGCACAACTCCAGGCTGGGTGGTGAATGGTTGAGAGCAGCCCTGAGGAAAAGGTCCTGGGGGTNTGAAAAGCTCAAGATGAGGCTGCAGTGTGAGTGCAGCCCAGACAGCAACTGTGTGCTGGGCTGCATCAAGAGAAGTGTGGGCAGCAAGGCAAGGGAGGGGATTCTGCCCCTTTGCTCTGCTCTCCTCAGACCCCATCTGGAGTCCTGTGTGCAGTTCTGGAGCCCCCAGCACAGGAAGGACATGGAACTGTTGGAGAGGGTCCAGAGGAGGCCACGAAGATGATCAGAGGGCTGGAGCAGCTCTCCTATGAGGACAGACTGAGAGTGTTTGGGCTGTGCAGCCTGGAGAAGAGAAGGCTTCCAGGAGACCTTAGAGTAGCCTTCCAGTATCTGAAGGGGGCCTACAGGAAGGCTGGGAAGGGACTATTGATAAGGTCTTGCAATGACAGGACAAGGGGCAATGGGTTTAAACTGGCAGAGGGAGGTGTCCCTGCCTATGGCAGGGGGTTGGAACTAGATGATCCTTGAGGTCTCCTTCCAACCTTACCATTCTATGATTCTATAATCTTGCTAGAGCATAGGCTTTTAAAATCCTAGTTCTGTGAAAATCCTTGGCTGACAGGATGTGTTGTCACACACAACCAAACTATCCTCAGTCTGAAATACTGAGCTTGTTAAGTTTTGACTTGTTTGGTTTAGAAATGCTTTTAGCACTTGACACTGTGCATATACTGCAATGAAACCTGAACGCTGTCTCTGCTGTGGAGGTTCTAATCACTGGGATGTTAGGGCCATGAAGATGATCAGAGGGCTGGAGCAGCTCTCCTATGAGGACAGGCTGAGAGAGTTGGGGCTTCCAACCTTACCATTCTATGATTCTATGTTGCTTCTGACTGCCTTCATAGAAAAGAGTTACCAAAATGCTGTATAAAAGTACAAGACAAAAATAAAAAAGGGGGAAAAATAAAACCTGCTAGTGCTGAAAGAGCACAAGGAAGGGTGTTTTTAAAAAGCTGTGTTGGAAGAAAGAGAATAAAGCTGTTTGGTTTGGGGTTTTTTGAGTGAGAATGGGTTTAAAACCCCTCAGACTGGGCTGGCCAGAGGAAGGTGATAAGCTGACAAAAATGGGCTGTAGTTGGAAACAGTTATTTTTCCACTATACTCAGCTAGCATATAGTATAGGGAATGCTGCTAATTAAGTATGTTTTCATAGTTGTGCTGAGTGTTTTCACAGCCTTTGTATCACCTTCAAGCATGCTTGAAATGACATTCATTTTAGTCTTGGATGAAGACTGTTCCTTTCTAAAAGCTTTTCAGGACCTGTGAGGCCAGTTTATCACAGACAAAAAGAAACTGAAAAGAAAAAGAAAAGATCTATTGATTGATATTCTGAAAGAGACAGCAGGTGAAAGTTCACACAAAATATCAGAAAAAAATGCTTGCAGAGAGTTCTTCTTAACCTAGCTCTCTCCTGTTCCAAGATGAGGAAAACTGCCACACAAAGGCTGCCACCTTAGCTCTCTAGTGATACTGGTTGCATTCCTGGTGCTCTCCTGATTTAACTTTCTCCCTTGACAGAGCAGCACACCACAAAAGACTACAAGAGCTCTGGAAGCCTGAAAAGAAAGCTGAGATCATGGTTTATTTTAAAGAGGGAGCAGTTGGTGGGTTTACTGGCACACACAGGTTTGGCTTTTGTTAGTTACTGTTGTGTTGACAAAGTTGCACAAGAGACTCCTCTATGAAGATTTATGTTGTCACACTTCATATCCATACTGCAGCACATATGAAATGCAAAGACTACTTTTGTTGAGTGCAAATGGTTAGCTCTCAGAGAGCAAACTATGGTCCTGCTGTGGCAGAAGGGAGGTCCCTTCCAACCCCTAACATGCTGTGTGATCCTGTGTGTGAACTCCATTCTCACAAATCCATTCCTATTCTCTGAATGGATATTTCTTGGTAGATTCTACTACGATGCATGCAGTTTGAAATTGTTGACTTACAAGCAGGCAAAGAGGTGGAAAAGTGAGACTCAGGAGTGAACAGAAAACACTCAGTGAAAAGGATGACTAAGGTCAGAGAGACTTTTGTGATCTTCAGGATTTGATTTTCAAAGTTCCAATAAATGCCTGTTTAAACATGAACTCCACTGCTTAACAATATACATCTATCAGTAAAGAGCATAATGAGGACAGATGAATAAGTGTTCCTATCAGACAGAGAGCTGGAACATAGCAGCCTGGTGCACTCTTATGCACTCTTGGCTGAGTTATTCCACACTCCTCCCATTCCTCCTTTCACAACTCAGGATCCTTCCGCATCTCTTTGCTAAAAGAGGGTGGAGGCTGAGACTTGTTCTCAGAAATTCCTCCCTCTGGCACTCATCAGCTTTTCCCTAAAAGTATTACTTTGCTTTCCTCTTTACACACACAGCCATCAAGAGATAAATTAACAGCAGCTCCCATCCTGCACTCATTTCCCCTTCATGCAGAACTTGTTGGACCCATGGCAGGTTCTGGTTATACTGCCCACCCTGTACACAATCCTCAAGTCCCATTACTGCTCTCCTTGCTCACTTGGCCTTTTATCTAAGAATGAAAGAGGAAGACAGAAGGTAATTTATTCAGATTTATAGAGGCCACTTGCCAGCATGTTAGTTCTAGCCCAGGGGCTGTCAGTTGAAGAGGTCCATGCTACAGTGCTCTCAACAAGTGCTTGTGCAAGTACCTCAGCTTTGTAATTCACACATGAACTCTATGCTGCATCATCACACACATCTGTTAAATGTTTCTCCATCATGTAATGTGTCAATCTCTCACGTGGATTTGCTGCAGCTTTGAACAAGGATTTTAGGTTGGTTTTGATGTTGTAGGTTTAGAGTATGCATTGACATTTTGAGACCTCTTTCCTCCTGGGCTGTCTAAGGCTCTCCAGTACAAATTGCTGCTGCTTTACTCATATCCAGTGGCTTTCCAGAGTAAACAGATCACTACTTACTTCCCTTTAGCCATCAGAAGTCACAGAGCATAAAATATTCTGCGAGAAGTTTTGAACTCAACCTTTTCAGGCACTTCTGTATCTCAATAGCTCCAAAATGTCCATGAGATCTTCTCTGTTCCTTGTGCCAGGGCAGATCACCTGGCTGCAGAAGACTACTAATCACACAGAAAAGCTCCAGCTTATACAGTTTGGGTTTTTTCTCTCCTTCCCCACAAAGTGGAAGCAGAACAAACCCTCACCCCTAGGAGAGTTCACACATATACAAATTCTCCCATAAATTTGAAGCAGTGCTTTCCAGTGTCCTCTAATTAACACAGCTTTTCTCCCAAGTGTCTCACTTCCTTCTCCCAACTTAGGTGCATACACAACAGCTGAACTAGAAGATTGGCAGGACTGAGCTGACCAGCACAGTTTCCTCTGTCACAAGTCTACTCCTAGAGATAGAAGCTAATGAGTTAGTATGCACCTGAAGTATACACACCATCCCTATAAGCTTACAACACGTAAGAAACAATGCAAGAACCACACCAGTGATCCAGGATCTTATTTACCAGGCTAATGTAATATATATATAAAAAAAAGGCAAAAATGAATGGTAATCTCTTTTTCTCAACCTTGTTTCAGCTTACTTACAACATGTTTCTATAGTTTTATCCATATGTACATAATATTTACTCCTACTTTTAACCAGATTTTAAAATAAAACATTTTAACCATACAGCATCTGTTCCAGTTCTCGAAATGGCATCTTGAAATTTAAATCAGACAAACCTGTTAGCATTTGCAAAGCTTTCCTGAGGGAAAAGAAAGCAAATGAAGGTATTTAGGTATTTTGTACCTTTGAGCATTTTTATTTTTCGTAACACTTACCATGCTGGAGGGCTTTTAGTGGAAACCAAAACAGAATGAATGAGTGGAAGAGGCCATTTAAACAATGAACCCAGAAAACCTAAAGAGAAAACACAAAAATCCATGAGAACCCTTTGCAATAAACTAGCTCTGTGAACCCTGACCTTCCTTTTTATCCGTGTGTTAGATTCACAAAATGTGTTTCTGTCAGGCCACCACTGTGAAGCAATATAAGTGACAGGCACTTTCTGCCTCTTAGCTCTTCATGGGTCATTTGTTTATTTTTATGTTTGGGGGAAAAAAAGAAAAAAAAAAAGAAGGTGTGTATATTATCTCCTCCTTTTAATTTCAAATCAGAAGGGAAATTAAAATGTATGCATATGGGAATATCATCAGAAAAAATTAAACGCAACCAGACAACTGGAACAATTGCTACCTTCTAAGTAGGGAATTAAAAAGGACTTCAGCTTTTGTAATTTACATTTTGTGTAATAAGGGATTTGTACAAGCAGAACAACCAGAACTTGAGTTTTATATATACCTACCTATGTACAAAGGAATTTAAAAAGGACAAATAAAAGCATCTTCCTTAGATGTCTTCTTACATGCTCCGTTCTTGAAGTGCGTAGATTCACATGAAGCTTCCTTTAATGTATTTGCTAAATTAATTCAAATTTTACTTTCAAACTTGTTTTTCACTTGTAAAATAGGCTTTCTGAAAAGAACTCCATTAAGTTTAAGAATAAACAACCTCTTGATGCCTTCCATAACGCATTGTATAAAGGCAATAAAAGACTTAATCAAAAATACGTGACCCATTTCCTTCAGGACAGCAATCATGGCATTTTCATTAAGAATGTTTTTGACAATCATAGGTTTTATTGTAGCTCACTGAGAAGCATTATGAATGTTAAGGTGCTCAAACAATTGAAATTAAGTTGCCTGCCTCACAACATTTTCCACAATGTCTCCGAGTCTTTTGTTGGGTTACACAACTACGCTAGGTTGTATGATCCAATTTACACTCCAATACTTTGCACAGCTGAACTTGTGCTGCTCATTAACCTTTGTCTCTCCTCCTTGCTATGTCATTACCACAAGTTTTTATTTGACAGAAAGCACAGGTGGGTGCAAGAAAAATTAGTTCTACTTTTCCATTTTCCTGACCAATTCTTATTGTCGCATGCTAATCCTTTAACCTCTGTCATGACCTCATGACCTTTGATCCCTTTTACCATAACAAACATCTGCATCAACATTCAAGGGCAGTAATGTTTCCAAATCTTTAACACCAACTACTCAACTCAGATAGGTGGGAATTTGGAGACGTTTACTCCTACCAAACATTGTATGGGAATAGCCAAGCAGAATTTCCAGTGAAGGCAACAACGTGCCTGTGCAATAATAAAAAATACCACAGACTAACTTAAAAGCAGAAAAAATAACAGAAATTGTAACTCATTATTTACATGACTTACTAAAACTAACACAAAAGTGTCTGTGTCAGTGGACTAGGAGAGGTCTGATATTTGTAAAGCATTCACTGTGACCCAAGAAACTCTTTTCCCTAGTTTCCTTAAAACTTTGAGGTTTGGATTTCTGGGCAAAGGGGATGAAGTGAAGGAGGAAAAAAATCTCATCTGTAATTCTGTTTAGCTGGTGGCACTCTGGTTTTACAGCACAAGTGGCACAGACACGACAGCTAAGTACCCTGTATCAGCTCCACACAGACCATCACACGTAGGCTTTGTTAATTCACTGGCAGACTGAAAACATCCCCCAAGTTCAACAGGCAACAACATCACTTGAAACAGTTTTGTTTAGAAATATCCAATCAAATCAGAAGGAACTCCTCTAAAACACCACACACTCCTTAAACTGAGGAGGAAAGGGAAAAGTTTAATTTAATTTTTAAGAGAGATTATTTAACTGTAGAAATTGTGTATGTTTATTCTATACTGGAGCCCTCTAGTTACTGCTTCTTGTGCTAGTCTCTCCAGAATGAGCTGCACTCATTTTAATCTGAAACTCAGACTTCTTTTGATCCACCCTGACACATTCTTAGCTGCCTCCAAGTATTTTTTGCCAAAACTCAAAATTAAACCATAAAATCACAAGTCCAAATTGACAAAGAATAGTACCAAGTTCCTCCCTCTACACATCTAGTGACAGCTCTTATTGTCCTCTGCAGCACTTCTCCACAGGCTTCAGTAATCCATTTCCATATAACAGTATGAATACATACAGCCCAGAGACAAAGTGATCTAATCACTTTTGCCTGTAGAAGACAGCTTTATTAATTGCAGAGAAATAAAATCAGGCCTGAAAAAAATAAAAAAAAAACCAGAATAAAATAAAGTAAAAAAAAAGGAATAATATAAAAGAAAATAAAGTACAATAAAAATAATTATAGAAAATAAAGTAAAATAAGTACAAAACATGGAATAGAATAAAAGAAAATAAAGTAAAAAAAAATTAAAAAGGAATAGAATAAAAGAAAGTACAATTAAAAATTTAATTAAAATAGAAGAAAATAAAGCAAGAAATAATTAAATAGAATAAAAGAAAATTAAGTAAAAAAAATTAAAAAGGAATAGAATAAAAGAAAATAAAGTAAAATTAAAAAAAATAATGAAAAAGCAATAGAATAAAAGAGAAGGAAAAGTAAAAAAAAGAGGAAAATAAAAGAAAATAAAGTAAAAAAAAATTAAAAAGGAATAGAATAAAAGTAAAACAAAAAGTTTAAGAAAGGAATAGAAGAAAATAAAGTAAAATAAAAAAGTTTAAAAAGGAATAGAAAAAAAAGTAAAATAAAAAAGTTTAAAAAGGAATAGAAAAAAGAAAATAAACTAAAATTAAAAAAACTAACTAAAAAGCAATAGAATAAAGTAAAAAAAATTAAAAAGGAATAGAATAAAGGAAAATAAAGTAAAATAAAAAGTAAAAAAAAAATGGAATAGAATAAAAGAAAATAAAGTAAAATAAAAACTTAAAAAAATGGAATGGAATAAAAACGAATGGAAGAGAATGGAAGGGAACAGGATGGAATGGAATGGAACAAAGTGGAATGGAATGGCACAAAATGAAATAAAATCAAATAGAATGAAATAAAATAAAATAAAATAGAGTAAGATAGAATAGAATAAAATGTTTGCTGTCCATTTCTGTACTTGCTAAACCCGGATAAATATGATTTGCACCCTTCACAGAAAGAGTAGTACTGAAAATTCTCTTAATTTTCAAGTGTGAGAAGCATAGATTGAATTCTTATTAATTTCAACTTTAATTATATTTACTTCTGTTTGTCTACCTTAGTATTAAAGTCCAGTGCATTCTGTGAAGTCTTGTATAACTCCGGATATTTCAGCATGTTTTCTTTGCGACAGGATCTCTCAAATATCCCAAGAGTTAGAGGAGGCATTGCTGTAAACATCTAGTAAACAGATTAAAAAAAAAACAACCAAAAACAAACAATAACACCAAAAAACCCACACAAAAAGCAAAAAGTATTATTACAAAACTTTGAAGGCGAGGACTCGCTTTAAGTCTGCTTAATCATGAAAGCTTTGTGATTGTGATGGAAAATAACTGAGAGCACACAAATCATCTTACCACATTGTAGAGACCTATACACCATCTTTCGAAAAGGATTTGTCCAGAAAAGCCATTGACAAAAGCAAACCAGACCTGAAAAAGAGGAGAACTCTGTTTTACTCACATGTCCTGCAAGGTGTGATTAATAGGTCCTTTTTTTTCCCCCCCTCTCAGCTTCATTAAAGGGGTAATCACTACAACACATTTACACCTCAGCTGACGATGTTATGGTTTCAAAAAACCCCCCAAAAACCCCAAACAAACCAAACCAAAGCAACAAAAACCAAAACAACAAACAAAAAAAAACCTCCCACCAATCCCCCAAAAAAAAACCAACCAAAAAAACTCCAAGTGGTGTTCAGAATAATGTGAGCAATTCCATTTAAATACAAAAACTATTTCAAGGAGGTGTCGATTTTCAGCAGGAATTTCATGTTTGTTATGTATTTAAGGTGATTTACCTCACTGCATTTGTACTGTGCTTAAAGAACTAAAAAATCTGAGAAATATGAAAGGGTAAAAGAAAAAAGTATCACAGCAAAACACCAACAGATTAGAAGCAGTCAATCTTCAGCCTCCTAACTAATAATTCATGCAGTAAACTTTAATTCTACTAACATTCCTCCTTCACACACCTAACTCCCAAGAGGATGAAAGCATTAAATCAATGACAATCACTTAGTTCAAAAGTACCAACTCAACTACATGGCATTTTAGAAGCACAATTGGAAATCTCTTTCATTGCCTCACTTTTATTTCTTTTTGATAAAAGGTTAAAAAAGTCAAACTGAATTTGAAGGGCAGGATGCCCTTTCTTAAGTTTATTCAGTATAGCAGGCAGCCTGGCTGCTTTCTTCTCTTTCTTAGTGTTTATCAACATCTGTAAATATCTGAGGGGTGGGTTGTCAAGATGAAGGTGCCAGGCTCTTTTTGGTGGAGCCCAGTGACAGGACAACAACAGGTACAAGCTAGAACACAGGAGGTTCCACCTCAACATGAGAAGTCACTTCTGTATGGTGATAGAGCACTGGAACAGGCTGCCCAGAGAGGTTGTGAAGTCTTCCTCAGGAGACATTCAAAATCTGTCTGGATGCATTTCTGTGTGGCCTGCCCTAGGTGATCCTGCTTTAGCAGGGAGGTTGGACTCAATGATCTCTGGAGGTCCCTGCTAACCCCTAACATTCTGTGACTCTATGATATCAGTTCAATGACAAAGCGGAGAAGAAGCCTTTGTGATGAATCTTTATTAACGAGTTACACTGAAACTATACTGTCTTAAACAAACATAAGCTGTAAGGTGGCAGAAGTTAGTAGATTATTCTATTTCATTTAAGACTCCTGTTCTAGGATGGAGAGAGTCTATTTTACAAAGGCCTGTAGTTATAGGTCAAGGGGCAATGGCAGATTTAGACTGGATGTTAGGAGCAAGTTGTTTACCAGGAGGGTGGCAGCGGAGCACTGGAACAGGGTGCCCAGGAAGGTGCTTGGGGCCCCATCACTGGAGATATTCAAGGTGAGGCTTGACAAAGCTCTGGACAACCTGATCTAGTTGAGGATGCCCCTGCTGACTGCAGGGGGGTTGGACTGGATGACTTTTGGAGGTCCCTTCCGACCCAGACCGTTCTGTGTGTGCGATTCTGTGCACGAAAGCTTTTCAAGTGAATGTTTAGATGCTGCTTTGCAGAGACTCTGCCACAGTTCACATTTCATTGGACTTTATTATGGGAACATGAATTGCTACAATCAATATGGATCTTTATCACCACATACCCAGGTTGGTCTCCAGGTGACCAGACCTCATGAACAAGCTCGTTGTCTTTTATCATGTTGTGGAATGTTTCAACACATTTAACGAGTATTTTGAGATGGAAACCTCCCTGAAATTAGCAACTATTAAAACTAAAAATGGGAGTTAAAAGCCAGCTAAAATTGCTGTTTGCTCAAGCAATAAATGTAAAGTAAACAGATTTTTTTTTTTTTTGGTGGTTAATTACTGGAACGAGATTGCATAGCAAATTACAAATGTTAGAAGCTGTAAGAGAGAGGTATAAAATACACTGAATTTTCTGATGTCTTATAATGCTTTCACTACTTTGACTTAACAGTAACATGTAGCCTATTTTCTAACCTTTCAAGTCTATTCACTTAGACAATGGAATTATCCCATGCCACTTAACTGATTTTTATAACCTCTTGTGTATTTCAATTTTTGACTTTTGAAAGAGGGATTATGATTCAACTGTGATGAATTTAGAAGACATTTCACTAGCAGCAGTTCCTCAGTAGCTGAATATGGGGGAGTAAGGAGTGCATAATCACTTGTTCATTAGTGAGCAATCAATTATGCACTCAGCACTGGCACAATTTTTGGATGCTTTACAACTAAGCTAAGAGTGGGAACCTAATCCAGAATCTCATCACCACTGCTGGCTACAAGTTGCATTTCTCAACTGCCTTTTCTCTTTTCAGACTTCTCATTATTCACAATTCTCACATTCTTTTGCTCCCAGTCTAGGAAGATAGCACCTGAGAAAGGAGTGAAGGACGGATCCATGATCTCACTGATTTCATATAAGAAGTCACCACCAAGCCTCTCTTTTTATTCCTTAAAATCCCTGATGCTTTCAGTTTTATTTTGTACAGCATTTACTTCACAAGTTTCAAGCTATTTAAAGTTTTACTAGAGAATTGTAAAGAAATCCTGTAAGTTAACATCTTAACTTCCTGAAATCTTAACAGTTATTTTCTTCCAAAGACATCATGCAAGTTACGGGCATCTCAGTTTGGTTTCTGTGTAGTGAGGAACAAATCTTTGTCAGAACTCTAGGTGTAAGCCAAGAAGAAATGAAATTTGGTAGCACCTCTGGGTTCTAAAGCTCTTGTTAAATCAAGGAGGAAAAACAGATGGGAAGAAAAATCTCTTCATGTGGCTAAAAAGAATACCATAGAATCATAGAATCAGAGAATAGTAAGGTTGGAAGGGACCTCAAGGATCATCTAGTTCCAACCCCCTGCCATAGGCAGGGACACCTCATATATCCTTTGTAGCTGAAACATAACTATTTAGTGGAATGTCAGAGATTGTGAAAAGACAGAGCAGAAATAGTATCTATTTTTAGCAGATATTATATCCACTATCATTAATATCTAAGCTGAAACATGGATTGGATTTTCTACTGTTTAAAAGATAGTATTTGAGAGCTCACACTAGGAACACCTATGGATCAAAAATAATTAGCAGACCTGGGGGAGGTGGTATGGGGGAATCATCAGGGATAAACAAAGCCTTCAGCTCAAACTGTATGAGGGGAAGGATGTAAGCCAACCACTCACCCTAACTTCTGCATCTTGGACCCTAGAAAATGACACTTTACTATCCATGGAAATAGCTCTGTGGATCTTACTGCAGTATTAGATTTTCCCTTCATGGTGAAAAATTTATTGATGGACAGGTATATTTCACTCTGATTGTGATGACCAATGAAGACAATTTTACTTTCAAAACAGGTTTTTAGGACACGTGGTACATGATACTAAATTAGGAGCAGATTCATCCCACTTCTCTCTCCTAGAGGGTAGGTCCTCCATTGATAGCTCAAATTATTCCGGCACTCCTACCTATACAGGAGGACAGTAGATAGGTGTCCCCATGAAGTAATTCAGGCTGTGTGAGGGAAAAGTGATAATTCAAACCATTTTTGGAGTACAACAGCTACATAATTTTAATTGAAACATCAAAGATTTAGGTCCATAGCCCACCTGAAATGAGATGGACTTCGATGCAGACCAGAATTTCTAAATTCTCAAATCATACAATGCAAAAGAAAAAACCTGAGCAAGAGCACAACCACTTCCTGCTGTCTGTATTTTAAATTGAATTTGGTGCAGTTTGGTTACATTATGCCATGGCACAGTGAACAACAGCACCTAAACTCTACAGCTCATCACCAGGGTGACTACACACAGAAAGCTGGACATGTTTGGGGTTATGCATGATATTGAGTCTCAGTATGGCCACAGGCATTCATCTGATGGAACAGGAAAGGGAAATTAGAAACAAAATGGTACATATGAGCAGCAGAAAGGTGGGTAAGTCAGCAGTGTGATGAAATGGGATTGGGGAAAATAATAGATACAAACAGAAAATCTTAATCACAGGTTTATGGAATGAAAAAGAAGCCCTTAGAGCTCTAATTAGTACAACTGAACTGTTCACGTGGCATCACTAATGTTACAACTGGCCACATGTAAGGATCTGTGATGGAACTTTAAGTACGAACGCTAAGCATTTCTTCTGTGTTCTGGCCTTTTACTTCTGTTTGAGTAGTCCCTGACATGACATACGAATCACAGAATGTCAGGGGCTGGAAGGGACCTCGAAAGCTCATCAAGTCCAATCCCCCTGCCAGAGCAGGATCACCTACAGCAGATCACACAGGAATGTATCCAGGCAGGTCTTGAATATCTCCAGAGAGGGAGACTCCACGATGCCTGTGGGCAGACTGTTCCAGTGTTCTGTCACCCTCACAGGGAAAAAATTCCTTGAAAGAAAAACTCTTCTCATGTTTAAATGAAACTTCCTATGACTCAGCTTCCACCCACTGCCCCTTGACCCATCATTGGGCATCACTGAGCAGAGTCTGGCTTCATCCTCCTGGCACTCACCCTTTACATCTTTATAAACATTGATGAAGTCACCTCTCAGGCCTCACTTCTCCAAGCTGCAGAGCCCCAGCTCCCCCAGCCTCTCCTTGTAACAGAGATGTTCCATTCCCTTCATCATCTTTGTGACTCTGCTCTGGACTCTCTCAAGCAGTTCTATGTCCCTATGACCTGTGCAGATCTTTTAATCCTTTTTTAATTTAACATAAACCAGTAATTTTATGTAACCACTACTAGTTATTAATAGCTATTCTATTCAATTCTATTCTATTCCATTCCATTCCATTCCTATTCTATTCTATTCCTATTCCTATTCCCATTCCCATTCCTATTCCCATTCCNATTCCATTCCATTCCACTTCATTCCTATTCTATTCCATAATAAGAGTTTTCACTTGCAATTCAGGATACAACCTCCAAAGTTCCTGTGACTAGTCCCATACAAAAGATGAGGTCCATGTTCAATTGCCTACTGCATTGAGACACAACAGAAAAAGTTACTAAAGACCACTTCTATTTTTTTATGAACAGTACTTTAAATGTTGATAAAGGCTAAACACTGCATCACTACAGACCTTTACCATTTTCTGAACCAAGAAATCAATGGCCACTTATTTTGTATGGCTCCACAAATGCCTAGGAAAAAGGCTGAACTTTAGATCAAATGGAATCTGTCACATTCCTTGATCCTGATGAATACTGAGCAGACATTAAAAAATATAACATAGAGCTATTAAGCAGAGGTAGGTATTTTCAGTTATTCTCAGCTAATAAAAGGAAACTGATTTAAAGCCACTTGCAGACAGGCCTTTCATAGTATTATTTTCTGAACTCCAAGACAGAGGAGGTGTGGCCACAAAAGCCTCACAGACATTTTCCTGATGTAGCATTTCTGCATATTAAGCAGCAGCTTACAAATACTCATTGAGCACTTTGCTCCCACGCCTGATCTGTACAAAAACCTGAAAAGAGAGACTCAAGAGAGACTGGCAGTTGTCCTTTCTAGAGACATTCAATGATGAATTTCTGCCCATTCACTCCCAGTATTGACATGAGCTATTAACATCTGTGAAAGTTTTCTGAGCTGACAAACGTTGGGTATACAGGAATTCAAGTAGAAGTCCTCTTGTCTTCTTCCAGGGAAGGGGTATGTGGTAAAATGCTTGCATATGTTATATCTAAAGAGTCATAACACATTATAAAAATAATTGCTTTGCCCTTCCATCCACTTAGGAGGCAGAGACTCCCTCTTCTAGGTTTTTGCACTTTTAGTCTATGATCTCTGCACTTGGCATTTAACTCCTTTCCCACAAAGAGTAGGATATTTATCTGTGATTTAAGTTACAGCTTCACAATGTGTTTGCAGGTGACAAGGACAGAAAATGAATTAAAATAAGGCAGTGTGTTCTGCAGACCAACTCTGTGTTCTCTAAACACAAAGGGCACATTAATACTGCTTTTATTTCAAATACTCCAAGAGCTACTGCCAATCAGCACTTCTGCAAGTCTGATATTCAGCTTTTGAAATGCTGGATGTAAAGTTTGCCATCACTTCTAAAACAAAAGTAAAAAAGGAGGATTTTTAATGGATTGATTTTTGTATGGCTTCCTACTTTGTGTTTTTTTAAACAGGCTACAAATTTTTTACTACTTAGATGGAAATCTGCTTGTGGTACTAATACAAGAAAGAGGATAAAAGAAGGAGAAATTAGAAAAGGTAAAGAAAAATGCTAAGAAAAATTCACACTTTTTGGCTATGACATTTGTACATAAAGAGATGTTGAAAATCTTTCAAAATATTGGAATATATGAATATAAAAATTGGAAATCTTAACCTAATGTTTATATCAGGTCTAACAGAAATAAGGCACTGTCTTTTCAGTAAAAAAATTATACATACTGGGCAAGTTTAAGATACTAACAAAAACCCCCCACATTAAGTGAGTTCTAAGAATAACTGTTATCATAGAATGGTCTGGGTTGGATGTGACCCCCAAAAGTTATTCAGTCTAACCCCCTCTGGAGCCAGCAAGGACATCCTCAACTAGATCAGGTTACCCAGAGCCCTGTTGAGCATTACCTTGAATATCTCCAGTGATGGGGCCTCAACCACCTCCCTGGGAAACAGGTTCCAGTGTTCCAGCACCCTCACAGTAAAGAACTTGTTCCTAACATTTAATCTAAATCTGCTCTTCTCTAGTTTGAAGCCATTGCCCTTGTCCTGTCATTGCAAGCCTCTGTAAACAGTCTCTCTCTGTTCTTCTTGTAGCCCCCTTTAGGTGCTGGAAGGTTGCTATTAGGTCTCCCCCGAATGTAACAATACCTCATTAATGTAAAAATACCTCATTAATGTAAAAATACAGGAAGACTGACTTAAAAACTTGTGATTAAACTTTGCAATAAATTAATTTTCTCCTTCATGCACAGATGGTCAGCACTAATATTTAGCATACATTTTTAACACAATTGATCTTTTCTATCTCTAATATTAACCAGCTGATTAAAAAAGCAAGATTCAGTACTAAGAAGTGTTTACTGATAGTTTAAATGCTTCTTTAGAAATATAAAGAATAATCAAAAGCTCAAAAGAATACTTCTGTTTTACTTTCAAGTAGCAGTATTTGCTGTCCAGCAAAATTACCTCGATAATATAAAGGACTATATTCTTGTAGAAACAGTACAAGATGCACTTAGCTACTCTGTTATAATTCCAGGCTCCATGAACCAACAGCAAGTTCTTCAAATACTTGAACTGAAAAAAAAAAAAAAAAGAAAAGTCAGAACATGCACACCTCCCCATTAATCTAACATTAGAGAATCACAGAATCACAGAAACATTCCAGTTGGAAACGACCCCCAGGATCACCAAGCCCAACTGTTATACCTACTCTATAAAGTTCACTCATAAACCATATCACAGTATCACAGTATCACAGTATAGCAAGGTTGGAAGAGACCTCAAAGATCATCAAGTTCAACCCACTACCACAGACCTCAAGATTAGACCACGGCACCAAGTGCCACGTCCAAACGTGCCTTATCCCCAAGCATCACATCCAAATGACTTTTAAATACACCCAGGGTTGGGGACTCCACCACATCCCTGGGCAGCCCATGCCAATACCTGACCACTCTTGCTGTCAAAAAATGTTTCTTAATGTCCAGTCTAAACCTACCCAGTGGCAGCTTAAGGCCATTCCCCCTTGTTCTATCACTATTTACTTGTGAGAAGAGACCAGCAGCAGCCTCTCCACAATGTCCTTTCAGGTAGCTGTAGACAGCAATGAGGTCTCCCCTCAGCCTCCTCTTCTTCAAACAAACCATCCCCAGATCCCTCAGTTGCTCTTCATAAGACTTATTTTCCAGGCCCTTCCCCAGCTTTGTTGCCCTCCTCTGCACTTGCTCCAGCACCTCAACATCCTTCTTGTAATGAGGTGCCCAAAACACTCCAGGTGTGGCCTCACCAGAGCAGAGCACAAGGGGACAATCACCTCCCTCCTCCTGCTGGCCACAGCATTTCTAATCCAAGCCAGGATGCCATTGGCTTTCTTTGCTACCTGGGCACACTGCTTGCTTATACTGAGTTGCTTGAATATTACAACCCCCAGGTCCCTTTCTGCTTACAGCTTTCCAGCTACACTGCCCCAACCCTGTAGCATTGCTTGGGTTTGTTGAACTACTTTATTGTAGTATTTTACAGTGTAATGACCTACCTGAGCAATTGAGTAGTCTGAAGAATTCGCAGCCTGCAGACCTTCATTCCCACTAATACCAACACCAACATGTGCTGTTTGTATCATACTAACATCATTTGCTCCATCACCAATGGCTAGGGTTACCACCTTCACTTGTTTTTTAACCATTTCTACAACTTCAGATTTTTGAAGAGGTGATACCCTAAGGGGGTAGCAGAAAGAGAAAAGTTAAATACAAGAATCTCAACTGAATGCAGTTTTAAAATCTACTTTATATGCTGTGAAAAGGTAATAAAATTAGGCTAACTAACACCATGGGCAGTCACACAGTCTTGTGCTATAGCCTTTTGGCTATGTGCTAAAATACTTTCCCAGCAAAATTCATAGAAACCTTAGATTTGTTCAGGCCAGATGTTAACAGAACTGGAAAGATATAAGTCAAACAGCTGTAGGTCCTGAAAACAGCAATGGAAGAAACCCTGAACACTGCCACTATCAGTAGTAACTTACAACAATTAGATTTTGGCATATTTTGTTGTTACGCCCTTTCCCCCCCCTCCTCTCTGTTTAAATATGTATTTAAACATGTATTTAAATATGTATTTAAACAGAGAAGAGAAGGCTTCCAGGAGACCATGGAGTAGTCTTCCAGTATCTGAAGGGGGCTACAGGAAGGCTGGGGAGGGACTATTGACAAGGTCTTGTAATGACAGGACAAGGGGCAATGGGTTTAAACTGGCAGAGGGGAGATTTAGACTGGGTGTTAGGAGGAAGTTCTTTGCAGTGAGGGTGGTGAGGCACTGGCACAGGTTGCCCAGGGAGGTTGTGGCTGCTCCCTCCCTGGAGGTGTTCAAGGCCAGGTTGGAGGAGGCCTTGAGAGACCTGCTCTAGTGGGAGGTGTCCCCGCCTATGGCAGGGGGGGGGGACTAGATGATCCTTGAGGTCCCTTCCAACCTTACCATTCTATGATTCTATGATTTTCTAAACAAACAACAAGATATTTAAGACAGGTGTCAAAGCAAACAGGGACAGAGTGGATTGCCACTATGTCAACATATTCTGGACTGCTAAATTACGGGAAGCAACTCTGCACATTGACTCTTGATCCTTCACTTTGGAATGCTTCTAACTTCTCCCTTGTTCATCTGTCATTAAGCAAATGCCTACTCACAGCTGAGGGGACAAATCATCCCAGGGATGACTCTCAAAAGCTTTGTTGATTAGATGGTGTTAGGTAATTAGGTTGGACTTGATGATCTCAAGTCCAACTCTCCAGAGAGTCCAGCGCAGAGCCACAAAGATGATGAAGGGAATGGAACATCTCTGTTATGAGGAGAGCCTGAGGGAGCTGGGGCTGTGCTGCTTGGAGAAGAGACTGAGAGGTGACCTTATCAATGTTTATCAATATGTGCAGGGTGAGTGCCAGGAGGCTGGAGCCAGGCTCTGCTGGGTGATGCCCAATGACAGGACAAGAGTGGAAGTGAGGCATAGAAAGTTCCATGGAAACATAAGGAGGAACTTTTTCCCTGTGAGGGTGACAGAACACTGGAACAGGCTGCCCAGGGTGGGTTGTGGAGTCTCCCTCTCTGACCCGCCTGGATGTGTTCCTGTGTGATCTGGTCTGGGAGATCCTGCTCTGGTAGAGGAGTTGGACTGGATGAACTTTTGAGGTCCCTTCCAGCCCCTGACATTTTGTGATTCTTTAACCTCAAAGGTCTTTTGCAAGTTGGTTAACTCTATGTATGTAATTTTGTGTGTGAAATTCTATCAGCTTTAGCTCCATCTACCATTGTGTGTGCCACACATGTACCCTGCATTTCATGTTGTAAAAGTTATACTCTGGATGCTGAAAATTTGGTCCCTGGAGTCTTTGAGACATCATAACTGAAAATAATAGACAGAAATGATGTGCTAGAACTGGTGTCTTCACAGGGTGGAGAAGAGAAGGAGCAAACCCTAAACAGCATGGCAAGCACAAGCATGACTTGTGCTTCCTGGCATTGGAGGCGAGGAACAAATCCTGCCCCTCATTTCATGGTACAAACAGACACAAGAAGAAATAGAAAAACTCTGTGAGTTGGTCTCCTCCACCACTGCTGTTCACACCTTCCTACAAAGAAAGCACTTGTGGTAGCATGGCATGACTCCTGCTATGGAGCTGGGGATATGCAGCTGGTAAAGAACTACCCTTTTCTCATCTACCTCTCCAGACAAACTCATTCTAGATGCCTCCACAAAAAATCCTAGGCATAGATAAGAAGAATTTGCACTGGATAAATATTGAGATAAAAAATGAGGTTAAAATATATATTTACAATCAATATTCTTCTAAGTGCACACTCATGGCAATAACTCCTCTGACACCATAAGCTTCCAGAACAGTTTGGGCTCTGAAAGATTTGTCTCTGCAGTGACAAAATTTCAGGGTGAAGAATTACACAGGGATGTTCATAGCTTGACTTAACTTTTCCAGGTCAAAAAATATAATAAACCCAAAGAAATAGCCAAGAAATGAAGAATAAGAATTTTGGGGGGGGGGGGGGGAACGTGCAAAAGAACAATTACTTCTAGACAATGCTCTTTCCTGAAGGCTAGAAAGGGACTGTTTACAAAGGCCTGGAGTGATATGATGAGAGGGAATGGTCTGAAATTAGGGAAGAGTAGATTTAGGTTGGATGCTAGGAGGAAGTTCTTTACCATCAGGGTAATGGAACACTGGAAAAAGTTGCCCAGGGAGGTAGTTGAGGTTCCATACTTGGAGATATTCAAGGTGGTGCTCAACAGGGCTCTGGGCAACCTAATCTAATGGATGTTGCCCCTGCTTACTGCTGTGAGGTTGGACCAGATGACATTTGGAGCTGTGAGGTTGGACCAGATGACATTTGGAGCTGTTTTCCAACCCAACCCATTCTATGATTCCATGGTGAAACCAATCAAAAATATCTTTTGTTCATTTTGGTCACTCTTAGCTGTACATTTTTACTACAGAATAATTCATTTAACATTCTCCTGGCACACATTGCTCTGAAGCCAATATAAAGTTGGAATTCAGTTTGTCAAAGTCTTTAAGCCAAACATCTGCTTGGAATTAATAATATATACAGATTTTTGAAGTGAAATGTCTGCTGAATATTTGTCAGCTTCATCTGTGTTATGGTTAGTCTCAGGAAGAATCCATTGGTAATAAATGTTTCTGAACAAGTGAATTATACTCTGCAAACTTCAAAGAGAGTGATGTGATTTGTACTTTTGAAACCAAGGAGTGCTGTAAATGTTTACTGCCTTTATAAGGCTGATGGAAGAGGCCTACATTTTCACTTAGTCAGGACAATAACTATGAAAGTGATTTACCTTCATTAAAAATCACCATCTAAAAAAGTTCCAAACAAGGAAATGAGATTTTTATTACCAGAAATGAAGCATTAAGAGATAGAAACATCTTGACAGAATTTTGACTTTTGAGATGTGTGATGTTAAAACCCTCACAACATGAAACCAGTGAGTGTTGCAAGGAAATAGTTTAGTTTTAAACCTGCAGACAATTTTTAACCAACCACAAAATATGTCAGGGCATGCACCTAGACATGTACTGAAACCAGCTGATGTAGGTAAATTGTGGAAATGTAGAAAAGACAGAGCAAAAGCTACTAGAAAATTTCATTTTATGCTTTTTTTTTTGTTGTTTCATCACAAAAATGCTGCTAGCAAAGTAGAGTTGTACATAGAGAATATCCTTCAGTGTTCCATAGCTCAACAGAAATGGAAATCAATGGTTCTACAGTTCAACAGAAATGGAAATAGAGTCTCTTCAAATGGCATAAAATGTACTTTCAAGTCAACGAAAGCAGAAAGTTTTGAAAGAGCAGTTCTACATTCATCCTCTGCTTGCTACTTACCATACAGAGCAAATCTGGAGCTAACAGAATAAGCACCAAGGTGCAACTTGCCTTTCAGAAAGACTACTGATGTTAGAAAAATGTTTATACACAGTATAGGTTGTGCATCAGTCTAAGATCTCAGCTTAAAAGATGGTAAGGGCTAAGTTTGAAATTCAGAGTGCATCATGCTGGAACATGGCTACAAAGCCAAGCCACAAAAAAAAAATAAACAATCCCCAATGGGTGGCACAACACATTGCTTGACAAAAGGATGGAAAGACTATAAACCAGGTGTTCATTTGGATACTACAACCCTGTTTGTTTTACTTTATCCTTTTGCAAAGCAGAAAAATAGTTTTGTTGTGAATGTTGATTTTTCAGATCATGATACAATACCAGGTTGGAAGAAGCCTCAAGGATCATCTGGTCTAACCTTCCTTGGGAAAAGAACAGTCAAGATAAGATGCCCCAGCATCTTGTCCAGCTGAAACCCTTCACCTTGATGCAACATCACTAAATTCTCCACCTGAGCAGGTGAACCTTCCATTTGTTCATCTCATTCATCAGTCTATTAATGTTTATTTACAACAGTTTTCACATTTGCAGACACCATGCAGATGCACCTTCAGGTGGATATAAGGATGGGACACCTAAAAATAGCATAAACTTACCTGCAACAAATAACAGCTTTACATGACAAAGCCAAGTCCAGGAAATATTGTCTCACTCCAAATGTCAAAGCATACTTCAGAGATTTGCCATCAATGATGAGAGCAAAATCATTTTCTTTCCTCAAAGCATCACCAAGAGTACTGCAATGATGGCTAAGTGTCTCTCTTGTTCCCTGGTGCACAAGAAAAGTGGTAACCATTATTTCAAAGTCTTATTATCTCAGGTCCAGATTTTTTTCAGTGTGATCAGAAACACTTTTTAGAGGAAATTACCTTTGATTATATCATCAAACAGACAACATAAAAAGGTATTTTCAGAAGCTGTACTATTAGAAATCAGAGCAAAATGATGTATAGAACTTCTGTTGCACTCTGCCACAGGAAAGAAACCTAACTTGTGGTAGAACTTTTAATGCCCTTTGAATGGCAACAATAGTTACATAAATATTTAATAATAGCTTTTAGCAAACGAGTTTCTTTTACACATGCAAAAGAAAAATCACATGTAGATAACAGAAGAAATAATTTCTGGTCACTCTCACATAAAATGGCCCTAAATGTTTAGAAAATAAAAGAAAAAGAAACATCAGAGAGAATTCATGTTATAAGTACATGCATTCTAACTGATAGTTCTGACTTTGATATTAAATTTCTGTCTTCACATATTAAATTTGTGTCTTCAGGTAAGACTGCATCAAGTTCCTGTAATATTAAGAGATCATATTTTGTATTTTTCAGCTGTTACAGACAGTTTGGACCACACCTACACAAGTCTCTCTTTTGTGTTCCAGTACTTCAGATTATATTCAGTGGACAACACATTCACATCTCTACTTATGNGCCCACACTGCTCTTGCTGCAGCCCAGCACTCGGTTGCTGTCTGGGCTGCATGCGCACACTGTTTGCTTTGGGGAAGTCTTTAAAATCTGCTTAGTTCCAGTACAGCTCTACCATAGATTGCCATGAAGAAGACCAAAATTGCTTGTTGCATTTCTTTCTTTTTGAATGGCCTTCATAGAACTATAATATATTTTTCTTTTATTGTTTCCTTCTTTGTAACTCAGAATCATAGACTCATAGAATGGTAAGGTTGGAAGGGACCTCAAGGATCATCCAGTTCCAAGCCTCTGCCATAGGCAGGGACACCTCCCACTAGTACAGGTCACTCAAGGCCTCATCCAAGCAAGGACAGTTTTAAGAGCAGAAAGACGAAAACAAAGCTTTTGTTTATAAAATGCTGAATGCTATATATAAACATATTTATAATAAAGACATAATTTATTTATATTTAGTTCTTTATATATATTTATCTTATTTATATTTACATAAATATATAAAATATATTTTATAAATATATTCAGTATAAAATACTGAATACACAGTTCTAACAGTAACATAGAATCATAGAATGGTTTAGGTTGGAAGGGACCTTAGGTATCATCTACTCCAGCATCCCTGCCCTGGGCAGGGATGTCTCACAACTAGACTTGGCTGCTCATCCAACTTGGCCTTAAAGCCATTAAACTTCTGTGATGTCAGAAATAAAATTTGGTGTACTCATCTAAAAATAAAACACTGAGAAGTAATTAGAAACCTCTAACCTTCTGAAGGATACTGCACTGTCTAAGCCATGCAAATTACTTTCCCCATTTCCACATACTGCTGACCATTGTTTTTGCCTTCTCCTTGGCTTATCTAAAAGCAGATTAGGCTGTTGGTGAATTCTGCAGTTCAGGTTTTGTGGTTTGTGCCCCACAAAACTTCGAGGGAGACGAGGTGGGCCTGTTAAAATTTCAAGTTAGAAAAGTCTTTAAAGTAACAATAACTTCTCTAACTAGAGCATTGCCTCTGATTAAGAAATGTTGCAATGTCAAAAAATGCCTCAGTTTTTCTCATTTCCATGGACTATTTAGCAGCTGCTGTCTATATTCAAGCAAAACAAGAGCTTCATATTACCCTCATCTGTTGTTTCTTCTCATACATGCAGTATAAACTCTGCTGTTTAAACTGACCTTATTTTTTCAGCACAAACAGACCTGCCATCAGGTAGCCCCAGGCATCCTACATATCAAGACAAACAAGAAACCCCCAAGACAATACAAAACACTCATCCCAGCTGTAAAACTGTCATGTTTAAAACTCCTTTGTGGGCTTACATGCAGTTCTATGCTGAAATCCAATGCCTTAAATTAAAAGCAGTATCAGAATATCTCTTAAGCTCTTCTATACCACTTCCACTCAATATTTCTCAGTGAGACTGAATGGTAACCAAACTATTTTCTATTATTCTTAATGAACTTCACAAATGAAAGAATTAAGCTATGTTCTTTATGATTTCTGTCTAGGATTAACAGCACCATACTAAGCTTTTGCAGTCCATTAAGTTAATATGAAGGCAAAAAAAAAAAAATCAGTGCTCTTTTATACAATTCTAAGAACTTAGTAATAAAGCCACATTTTCATGGGAGTGGAGCCTCAAAACAAATAGTCTTGCAAAACCCAGACATACATAAATGCTTTTTGAAAACCTTTCCAGTTCTACCTCTGCCAATGTCAGTTGGGGAGTGGGGTATTTTTCCTTTAATTCCATAAATTAGGATCTTGGTTCATACAAAAGAGGAGCTCTTATTTCAGCATGGTCTGGGATACAGTCTGAACAAATATAATTTTTTGTTCCTCTAACTTCCTGTGTCTTGCATGCTAAGGTCATGACAGTGATCAAATTGAAGAGGTTATTTCTTTTGTTGAATCTGTTTTACATGTCTTAGGGACAGAGAAGTCTGTTCCTAAAAGGATTAGAGTTGAGCCAGCTCCTTTCCAGAAGAAGCCACTGGTATGCAACAGATATTGTACTGTTATCTCAACAGCAAGGGCAAAAAGCATCCACTTCCTGCCACTCTTTCCAGTACTGCTCAGAGTGTGCAGACCAAGAGAAGAACCTTCCTAACTCCTATGAATAGCTTTGTATGGTCAAGAGGCTGTACCTGCAGAGCTTAAGGAGGAAAGGGCTCCCACAGTGCAAATCTACTCCAGGATCCTAAATGCACTGGTCCCATGACATTGGGACTTTTTTTCCCTCAAGGTTTACACGGCTTCTAAGTTCCTCCTGTGCTGAGGAAAATTAGTCCAGTAGCCCTCAGGGGAAAACAGTTCCCCACTGAGGTAAGGGACAGAGTCCTAGTAGAAGAGGTGGACCTACACTGCTTAGAAGGCAAAGTTTCAGCCATGTTCCTTAGCAGACAACACTCCCACAAAGAATTCCACCCTCTTGTTAGCTGTTACTGGTATGCAGAAAGAAAAGAGGAATTGCATCCACCCTTGCAGCTGCACTGACTCAAGCTTCTGCAATCATAGCAGTCCACCCCTCTCTCCCATTTCCTGAGACCTGCTCCACTACTCCATCAGAACTGCCAAGGCCATTTTAGATGCAACCAGCACCAGAAATGGAGACTGACATCTGATTCCAACCACACCAGCACGCAAAGGGTAAAGACACAAGGTATACATTAATTGAACCACTGCATGAGGCAGAAAACTTTCAATGGAGTGCCTTGTTAAAATATTGCCACAGAGCTAGTTTATTATTATTTTTAGAGCTGTCTTTTGCCCTCAAACTATCCCATCACTACATCCATCTCCTGAAAAAAAGATGACTTAGGTCAGCACCACAGATGGATTTGCAAGCAACCAGTTTGCATGACACATGATATGTGTCCCCACATACTCTGATGTGTTTTGTGCACGTAGGGAAAGAGTATTTCAATCTCTGCACAATCCAGATGCTTCAGCTTGAAACAAAGAATATTTAGCTACCCCTTTTAGTATCTACTTAGAAATACCTCATTTTATTTCATTACAGAATCAAAGAAGCATTCCTGTTGGAGAAGCCCCTCAGGATCATCAAGCCCAATCGTTGNAGTGGCTTTCTTTGCTACCTGGGCTCAGTTTGAGTTGCCTGTTGGTTACAAGTCCCAGATCCCTTTCTGCTGACAGCTTTCCAGCCACGCTGCCCCAGGCCTGTAGCATTGCTTGGGGTTGTTGTGACCCAAGTGCAGGACCTGGCATTTGGCCTTATTGAAGCTCATGCTATTGACATTGGCCCATTGATCCAATCTATCCAAGTAGATATAGAATCTTTGGCCAATCTCTTGCACTTCAAACTGCAGTAGGTCTGAAATCCAACAGTCTGTGTGAACAACTGAAACATGGGACAGAAATTCTCACTTGCATTGGTTAATTTTTGCTGAGAGACTGTTTGAGGAGGGAAAAACTCAGAAGCAAAGTTAAGGGCTTGAATTGAAATCCTTCCCTGCTTTTTCAAAAAACAAAGATTGTAATCATTGTAAAACTATCCAGTGAACTAAGCTAAGAAAAGAAAGTTGCCTCTCTTCATTAATATCACAGGCTATTTGTGTCAGAAGTTGCCCACTGTATCAACAGACCCTGGTTCCAGATATTAATCAGCAGTTTCTGCCTGTTCTGTGTTTGTTATCAGCAAAAATACGTTGCTTAAATCAATTTATATTTGTTATATGGTCCTCATACCACTGTTGAAAATATGTTACTTAAAACATCTTAAAAAGTACTTATTAAAAAACCCAAAACACCCACAAAGTAAGTATTTTAATTTGTGTTATAGCCTGCTTTTTACATGCTACCATGGAATCCTTTAGTTAAGGCACTCCTGCTGATTCTCACCCTTCCATGTTTTTCTCCCTTTCTCTTCCCAAGTCCTATCTTGAGCAACCTGACCACAATTAAGAGAAAGGTAACCTTCATTTCAGGGTTTTCTCCTGAAGCCTTCTGGACAGTGAGTTTTCTCACTGAGGAAATACTTCTACTTCCTAAATTCATTCAAGGCTCCCTTAAGGGGTAGTAACAGGATTTATGTTTTTCTTCCCTCATGGGATTTTTCACTTAATATTTGCATTCCTAGCTTATCTAAAGAATCTCTTCTCTGCAAAGCATTGTCTACTTGCAAGTGGGTAGTTTTAACCCTTACTTGTAATTAAACAGCTGAGTACAATTCCAGCTGCTCAACTACACAATAGCAATTAATTTTTGGCAGATACCAAGTGTGATTCTGTAAGAAGGAGCATCAGAAAGGAATTCAGGATTGGCTTGTTTGGCCAATGCTAAGTGCTACTAGAAGCATGTGAAGCTCCTGGCTTTCTGCCTGCATGGGTAGAGCTATTTCTCTTGATGGAATTTGTTTGCTCATCATTCTGAAGCTCATTTGTGCTGTAGCTATGCCATGGCTTTTGGAAGCTGCAGACTGAGTTTCTAGTTACTCAGTAACATTTTGTCACAAAGGACACAGGTATTCCAAGTATGAAATCCTAAATTAAATGAGAGGATTATAGAAGCAAGGAAAAAAAAAGAGAAGGAAGTGATTTTAGCACAATTTTCTCTGGTGGTCTAGATACATAACTGCTCCAAGTTATTTTTCAGGCCACCTCCATTCACCATGGTATCTGGATAACTAAAGTAGTAAAATAACACTGCACCAAATGAAAACTTTACAGGTTTTACTTACATCAAGAGAGCCTTCATTTATAACAATTAGCCCCATGTTCTTTCTCAGAAGTTTACAGGAGTGACCTGTTGAAAACATTTGTGTTTTCAAAAATTAGTTCCACAAAATTCACTACAATATAACAAAGCAATTTTTTTCCCTTCTGAGGAAACTACAGGCAGGATTAAAAGCAAGCCTCCCTCAGCTGAAATAAATGGTAAAAGCATACCTGCATTCTATAAAATTCTAGTAAAAATTAGACAGATTAGTCTGAACAGTCAGAATTATTCTTGCTGCAACTTGAGGCTGTTGTGCCTTATTCACAGGAGGTGCTCAGCAGAAGGAGAAGAATCATGGAATCACAGAATATTAAAGGTTGGAAGGGACCTTCAGAGATCATCCAGTTCAGGGATTAACACAGTAATAAATCCAAATGCTTCAGCTATCAGTAGTGAAGCTGTGGTGTTTGGGCTATGATACCAGAATATAGTAGCAGCTGTAAGCAGCAATTTCTCCTTGGAGAAATGCTCCAAGGAGTGCTCTCAGAAGTGGTCTGGGCTGCAAAAAGTGAATTTAGTTCCATGAGTAGTTTACTGAGAACAGTGTACTCAGGCTGCCTGCTTAGTGCTCTGAGGCTGTGTTTTGTGATCACTGAGTGAAAGAATCACAGAACTTCAGAGGTTGTGGAAGGGACCTCCAGAGATTACCAAGTCCAACCCCCCTGCCAAGGCAGGATCCCCTAAGGTAGTTTGCACAGGAATGCATCCAGGTGGGTTTGGAAAGTCTCCAGAGAAGGAGACTCCACAACCTCTCTGGGCAGCCTGCTCCAGGGCTCTGGCACCCTCACTGTAAAGAAGTTTCTCCTCACGTTGAGCTGAAACCTTCTCTGTTCCAGTTTGCATCCATTGTTGCTTTTGTTATTACTGTGCACCACTGAAAAGAGATTGGGCCCCATCCACTTGACACCCACCCCTCAGATATTTATGACATTGATCAGATCCCCTCTCAGTCTTCTCAAGACTAAACAGCCCCAGAAACATCTTTACAGGGAGTTAGAACAAACAGATCTCCCTTAGCCTTGCAAGTGTTTTGCATGCAACTTGCATCTCATACAAAATTTCCATATATACAAGTTCTCACTCTTTTCTTTGATGCTGTAAAGAGAATGTATGCTGTGTGCTAATGATGCAGGCCTGCCTAGCCAAATATTTATCAGCATCCTTAATAAAGTGTTATCACCTCTATTGCCTCAAACCCAAAGGCACTAATGAGAATAATCTCAGATCAAGGGTATCATGTGCATACAAAAATCCCTTTTAAGATTACAAATAACAACAGTAATAAAAAAGATGCAACTGACCAAAACAAAGGTTTATTTTGGGTACATATCTAGGCTGCTGCAGAGGTGCTGGTATGCCCCCATGCAAAGAATATTAAATTTTAAATACAGCTTTCATGTACTACTATTTAAAAATACAGATTTATTGCTGTGGAATTCAGTTGATTCATTATTCTTTCTCCCCCCTCTCTTTTATAATAAAAGGAAACCTCTGATGCATGGTAAAGTTTATAGCATTTTAGTGGACAATCCATATTGTTTTGCTTTAGTTATGATATGGTCCCTAACAGCTTGGAAAGAAGGGAAGAAGAAAAAATATAGAAGGGAAACAAAGAATACTTGCATGTTCTTAATATAATTCCCCCTCACTGTCAAAACCTAAACAATATATTCCTCTTAGTTCATTATAAATGCTACAATAAAAGCACAAATGCCTATTTTAGTCTCCTTTCTATGATTTTTTTCTTTCTCTAACTGTTTTAGCAGTGAAAGAATGCCTCATTCCCCTACTCTCCCCCACCACTGAATGGAAAAATAGGTTAATAATTCAATTCTAGAATGCATATTATTATTATTATTATTTACAAAAAAAGCAATCTTACTCCAGCAACTTCTACAATATCTAAATCTGCAACAAAGCCATCAGATAAATGCAAATAAAATACCAATGTTAATGGCAGTCTCTTGTTTGTCCCCAGTAAGTATCCAAATTTTGATGTCTGCTTTCATGAGTGTCTCTATGGTTTCAGGCACTTTGTCTTGTAGTTTATCTTCAATTGCTGTTGCTCCAAGCAGCTGAAGATTCTGTGAACATAAAACATTCAGTACAAGGAGTTTTATTTTCAAGTTTAAATTCAGTTTTAATCTGTTTCTTTTGTTTAACTTTCTACATTTAGGGCAAGATGAATGGTTTCTAAACTCATTAATCACATTTGACATCAACTAACAAAGATTTCCCAGTTTATTCTTATGAACTCTATGGTGTCTATGTGGCCTTGAGTAACTGCATAGCATGACCACTAAAACTTCACCCAGTTATTCACAAGCTCAGCTACCTTTTCCTGAGAGACACCTCTCTGATTTGAAGACCTGAGGAGTGCTATTATTATGTCTACTCTCACTTGTAAAGATTTATCTTCACCACGTAAAAAAAATAACCTCTCAATTAATCTTCACTTTAAAACTCCAATCTTGATTATGTTGAGATTTAACTTCCCACCCAGCAAGCCCACAGGTTTTTGTGAATACAGCCACTTCTGCACTTCCAATTTCTGTACCTTTAAAACCAGCTAAAGCCCTGATAACAACTCCATTATAAAACTAACAGCTTCCAATCCTGGTTGCAGCATGGCCTGTATGCTACATGCTGAGAAAGTACTTGTGCAAGCCAATATAAAACTTTGTAATGGTAGCAGGGTTGCCAGGGCATTAAACTTAGGGAATTTTAAGACTGTCTTGGGCATGTCAGGATAAACTGCTCATCTATGCAAACTGGAAGTCCCAGAGGTGTCTGAAGCTGTATCACCTCCACTCTTCCATTTCCTGAATTAAACAATTCAGCTTTTTAATTCTGAATTTTAAGCAGTTTCATTCATGCAACCTTTCCAAGGTAAAGGTTACCTTACCAAAATCCTCCCAAAAGTTCAACCAATATTGGTCTCAAGAACTCTTGCTTGTACATTAAAGTGCCATAGGAGCATTTCTGTTGAGTCAGTGAAGTCTAATCACATGCTTGGCTACTCCAGAAAATCAAGAGAAGTCTCTGCACTTCAAGAGGCTGCATTTGGGTCTTCAGTATAAGAGAGGTTGACAAAGTGCAACAAGTCCAGTGAAGCGACACAAAACCAGTTTGGGGCTTGGAGCACTCTTAATACAGAGTGCCTGAGGAAGCAAGAGCAGTTTAACATGGAAAAAAGTAAGGCTAAGGGAAGGATTCCATAGCTGTCTTCTGCTAACTGAAGAGGGCTTGCAGAGAAGTCACCATCCTCTCAGAAGGGAACAGCAAGGGGGGAAGAGACAACAGTCACAGTCTGCAGCCATGGAAATTTCAATTCAGAAAAACTGAGCACTAAAAAAAGACCCCTGCTTACTGCAGCTGGGAAAACTCCCTCTTTGCAGATACTCAGAACTTGCAGGGCAAGCAAAATCAGCCCTCCTTGAAGCAGGCAATTGTATCACAGTATCACCAAGGTTGGAAGAGACCTCAAAGATCATCAAGTCCAACCCATTTCCACAGAC